>OX104064.1:70489950-70593066 GCA_944474145.2 Dicrocoelium dendriticum
GTGCTTGGTGAGAAGTACTCGAGCGTCTTTGTCCACGAAACAAATACGCCATGCAAAGAATTAACTTCAAAAATCTCCGAGGACTGTTGTCTGGATGAAATTCCTGTAACCTAGTCCCAAGTTCTCCGGTTGCTAAGAGAGGTAAACCCGACCAAGTTTTCCGAGCCAGATTCTGTTCATTCAAAATTGTTGCAGGAATTGACAGTGGAACTCACTGGACCTCTCACTTGTGTGTTTCAGAAGTCACTCGATAGCTGTATCTTGCCTACCGAATGGAAGGAGGCTGTTGTCTGCCCGACTTTCAAGTGCGGGGACGAAAACCTACCGGCTAACCACAGGCCTGTCAGCTTGACTAGCTTGGTCGTTAAGTTGCTTGAAAAATTAGTACGAGATACAGTGGAGAACCATTTAAATATGTTTAACCTGCTTAGCATCGAGCAACATGGTTTTCTCAAGGGATTTTCGTGTCGAACAAACTTTCTGGTAGCTCGTGACATCTGGGCTGAAGCCGTAGACAGTGGACATGCGGTGGATGTGGTGTTCATTGACTTCACCAATGCCTATGACACTGTTCCCCATTCGCGACTCTCACTGAAGTTGAGGTCGTATAGAATATCTTGTCGCGCTCTCCAGTGAGTGTCAGCTTTTCTGAATGGACGGCAACAGTGTATTCTTGTGGGAAGCAGTCTTTCGTTTCGACAAGCTGTCCTTTGCAACGTTCCGAAAGGCTCTGTCCTAGGTCCGCTGCTGTTCTCAGTCTACGTGAGTGCCTTGCCGGAGGAGCTTGAGGTACCATCGCTCTTATTTGCTTATGACCTAAAGCTCTGGGAGATTGTTGATATCCCTGGAGCTCCTGTGGCTCTTCAACGGGCTCTGGCTAGACTCTGGGAATGGTCTGTCTTGTGGTTGCTGCCCATAAACAAGGCAAAGTGTTCATTGCTGCGTATCGGATCGTCTGCTTCCTCCACAAGTTACGTGCTGGATGGGAGTGAATTTCTTCACGTGACTCGTCAGGTTGATCTAAGTGTGGTCCACTGTTCCACACTACACTCTGGAGACAACTGGAAAAATGCGGCTAGTAAAGGGTTCCGGGTGTTGTGGTTTATCCGTCGTTCTTTTAGGACCCTAACCGCTGATGTGTTTGTGAAGCTCTTTTCAGCGTTTGTGCGACCCTACCTAGAATATTGCGTCCACGCCTGTCCACCATGCCTTGTCCGGGACAAAATGGCACTAGAAAGGGTGTTGCGGGTCGGTACTAGGTTGGTCGAGGGGTTACGAGGACAACCGTACCCCGAACACCTACTTAGTTTGGGGATGCATTCAATGCACTATTGAAGGATTAGAGGGGACTTAATCCTAACCTACCATATTTTGTCTGGGAAGGTTGGCCCTGATTTTCCTGGCTATTTAGTCCTGATAGATTATCTGGTCTCCGCGGGCATTGTATGGAGCTGGACAAACCGCGGTCCGATCGAGTTAGCTCGGAGACACGGTTGTCGCGTCGAGTCATCAAGCGCTGGAACTTGCTTCCAGGAAATGTCAAGGTAGGTACGGTTGAGGGGTTTGAGCGTCAACTAGATGCTCTTGGATGGCAACACGAAACGTTTCCTTTTTCCTGACTAATTCCCATCTACTTCGATTCTATTTTCTTTACTTCTCACCATCATCATCATCATCATCATTACACGTTAGCTGAAGGTGGAAAACACCTCAGCTATTGTGCCGCAATACAAAAGACAAGAAAAGAAACAAACAGTGGCACGCCCACTGAGTCCCCAGTAACAGATGGACATCGTTCCGGAGAGCTAACAGCTGGCTGCCGTAAAAGAGAGTCATATTACGCCTAACAAGTGAGATCGTGATTGGATGGGGATGCTAAACAGGAGGGGGATGGGCAAAGGAACTCACAACACAAACGCCATTGGGGCCGGCTCCAAGCCATATCAGCAAGTGTGTCCAACCAAACGTGTTCACCGTCCTTAGGACCCCAGCCAGGCAGTCGGGATGCACCAATCGACGCCAACTTCGAAGTGAGGGTTTTCATTTCTCGCGACCAAGTCATCACTTGGCCTCCCCTCCTCCTCTTCCAACCGCACCCACAACGCGCAAACAATGCACGTCGCGGGAGTCGGTGTGCTGGCATGCGCAACACGTGGCCCAGCCATCGGAGCCTGGCGCGTGATATAATAGTGCTGAGCGGTTCACTCGCTCTTTCTGCACCAAATACGCGACGTCGAACACACTCATTGCTCACGCGGTGTTCCCACCAAACATGAGCTAAGTTGCGGAGGCAGTGATGATCGAAGGTGACGAGCCTCTTCATGTCTGTCGACCTGATGGGCCAGGTTTCACAGCCATATAGGAGAGTTGAACAGACGGCTGCGTTGTAAACTCTGCCCTTGAGGGCGAGAGTAATGTCGCGTCTGCGCCACAGGTGGCGGAGATTGGCAAAAGCACCTCGAGCTTTTGCTATACGGTTCGTAACCTCATCTTCAATCCCACGGGTGCAAATATAGCTGCCCAGGTACTTGAATTCCTGAACGACTTCTAGCAGATCACCACCAAGCGTTAGTGCAGGGTTGGGTCCCTGCCAATCTTGGAGAAGTACTTTGCATTTCGATAGAGCAAAGCATAGCCCAAAACGATTGACAGCCAGTGCTAATCGGTCCAGTGCTGTTTGGCATGTTTGGGAGCTGTCAATATCGTCCGCATACTCCAATACAAGAAGTCGCTCACCAGGAAGTAGCTCCACACCTTCTAGGTCGTGTCCAGCGAACGTTGTTTCCATGACTTCATCAATAGCGAAGTTGTAGAGGAAAGGTGACAGCGGGCATCCTTGTCTCACACCGCTGGTGATACTGAAGGGTGGCGAGAGTTTGCCATAAACCCTCACCCTGCCCGAACTATGCGCGTACAGCGCTTTGATATTGTTTACATATTTATCAGGCACATCTTTCCTCAGCAGACACTCCCAAAGGGCACATCGATCGACTGAGTCGAAGGCACCTTTTATGTCAAGAAACACGACAACAGTGGGTCGCCAATAAACATGGCGGTGCTCCAACACTTGACGCAATGTGAAGATGTGGTCGATGCAGCCCCGACCTCGACGAAATCCGGCTTGCTCTTCACGAATCTGGCTCTCACGAGTGCCAGTCAGTCTGTGGAGAATGACAAGCAAGCAATTTAGAGGCAATCGAAATCAGACTGATCCCTCTATGATTGCCGCATTCTAAACGGGAGCCTCCCTTGAACATTGGGACAATGACGGAGCGGTTCCAGTCTGTCGGGACTGTCTCCTGCTCCCAAAGTTTTACTAGCAACTCGTGTAGATCATCTAATAGAGCAGGTCTTCCGAATTTGAAGAGGGCTGGGGGAATTCTATCTGGCCCTGCGGCCTTATGCAGTTTCAACAGCCAGATCTCACGTTCGACTTCTACTAGTGATAGCGGGTCCAAGGAGACGGCCCAGGGAGAAGGGCGCTCAATGCCTGAAGAAGAACGCGATAACTCAGGTTGGTTAAATTGCCTAGCAAAGTGTTCAGCCCAACGCTCCAAGCGTTTTGACAGGCTGTGGATCGCCTGCCCACTCTCGTCGCGTATGGTCTCGCTAATACCAGGTCTCCTGCTGCCTGTTTCCCGTATCAGACGGAATAACTTACGATGATTACCAACGGCAGCGGCTGCTTCCATCTCAGAGGCACGATGAGACCACCAGGTTTCGCGGTCCTTCTTTAGGCTAGTACCTAGTTTTGCCCTGAGATTTTTGCGAGTCTCATTGTATTCACTTCCAGCCGGAATACGTCGGCGAGCATCCATAAGTCCCACAGACTGTGTAGAGACCCAATGTCCGGTTTGGCGATTTGCTTTGCCACATGAAGACATGCCTGTTAACAGCAACGCTTGACGAATATGCGACCAGTGATCTTCGACGGTGTTTAGTGGGCGCTTACTCAGACCAGATGTCAGCGCACTTTGGTACACATTCAGAACATCTGGCTTCGCCAGCTGGCTGGTGTCAATCCGTTCACATCGACGTTGCGGACGTCCACTGAAACGCACCAGGAGGTCGGCACAGACAAGTGCGTGGTCAGAATTCACGCTCGTGCTCCAAATCGAGCGACAGTTTTGGACACAGCCTCTCCAGCGGTAACTGATCGCGATATGATCGATTTGCGTCCATGGCTGGTGGCCGCCAAGTCACGCTTCTGCGGGTGCTGTGTCGAAAGTTAGTGCTCGCGAGAAAGAGGCGAGCATCTTCACACAGCTGTAGCAATCGCTCACCATTATCATTACGGGAGCCTACACCATGTTGGCCGCCCAGATGAAGCTCCTCAGAGGACAATTTTCCGACTTGGGCGTTTAGATCGCCAGCCAACACCACAGTATCCGTGCTTCTTCTGTAACGAAGGAGCTCGTGAAGTTGCTGATAGAAATCATCTTTTACCGAATCAGTGCTACAGTTTGTAGGGGCGTAGGCCGCAATGACAAACAGGCACCGTTGGTCCCCGCGCGACTTCGTAGCACGGAACGAACCAGCCAATCTAACGGCGCATATCCGACTGTTAACTGGGATCCAATCAGTCAGGGCAGCTTCAGCCCGGGGACTCAAAACAATACCGACGCCAGCTTGACCGGCATTTGAAGCCGCATCATCGCCAGACAGGCGCAATGAAAATGTGCCGCCAGTGTCGTATGTGAGGGATCTCAGGGTAAGCACGGAGCTCGAACCTTGCAGGCGGGTTTCTGATAAACAGCAAATATCGATCGATAGGGTTTCTAGTGTGCGGGCAAAGTGCGCACGTTGAGGCATGCCAGTTTTAGCGAGACACGAGGACCCCAAAGGGAAACGGATGAACTGACGTTGTCCGCTTGGTTGAACATGGACTTGTCGTCTGGATTGGAGCGAGGCCCTGCGATTGTGTGTGATTTGATATTAGAAGACAAGCGACTACTGAAGTAAGCTGGGGGAGGACCAAGAATTGGGGGATTGAAAATGGGGGGATATAAGTAAAGTTGGAGCGGGACGATAAGGATGAAGAAGCGCAAGAAGGGATATAAGAAGACGGGAAGGTTTGAGCAGTAGCATCCAAACCCCTATCCACCCTGCTCGATGCAGCAGATAGGGCGCCGTTTATTATCCTCTGCGACGGCCAGAGCATCAAGAAATTGTTGTAGGAAAGGTTCATTGTATTGCGTGGGCAGAATACTGTCAGGTTGCCCAGGCCTAGACAGGAGAACGATTAGGGTTCTCAACCAAAGCCTTTGGTTCAAAAACCTTACGCAAGGCAGCGGGTTTTGGCACTGGACACAGAGCCCGTTTTATGAAATGAGGAGCCATCCTCATTCCAACCCCCAACCTAGAGGACTAGGAGGCTGAGTTTGTCAGGCCTCTAACCATTGATCAGTCTGGTATGAGTGGCTCTGAAGGTGCAAAAAAGCACCACCCAGCATAGCTCAATGGATCTCTGAGGCACGCAAACCATCGCACCACGGTAAGGTCCAGCCTCATTGGTATTATTCTCTTATTTTAACCTGATTTCCTCTACTCTCTTACCTGCCATTTTTCTTCCTCTCTTACTTCGCGTAACTGACAGCTGGGACAGCTAATTTAAGGAATGTGGGCGTTATATTGGTGGTCCAGGGTGTTTTTCGGGTGTTCTTTTAGACCCTTTCAACTCATGGATCGACAACCCGTTCAAGTAGGAACACTTACGGGATTCATCCTATCTTTCCAATCCCACTTGAACTTGAACTTGCCGGTAGCTCAGCTGGCTTGTACTAGTTGCGTTTTCCATTTTTTCTTTTAGGTATTACGGTACAGTAGCTGAGGTGTTTTCTACCTCTAGCTAACGTGTATAGTGTGTGTGTGTGTGTGAGGGGTGGGCGTCCTCGCAGTATACTCAGCCCGCGCGCGACTGGTGATCGCGCGGCAGCGAAGCGCCGTTACGGCGTACAGCTGACACGTTATTTTATTATTATTTATTCATATTGAGGTGCGTGGATCCAGCAAAATGATGAAACCAGTCGATGGCGTATACATAGAAAGCAGCATAACTGCACAGCTAAACATCAAAGGGTGTAGTAAGAAAACGTATGACGTTTTGGATTTTCAGAAGCTTGTTTTTTGATAGTTTCAACTCGTTTTCCTCTTTTTCGTGGATTTTAGATAGTGTTTATGAGAGAATGCATGAAAAAGGATATTTAAGTGTGGAAATTATGCTCTTTGATCATGTTCCTTATGCCTAAGAGAACCAGCGGAAATGCATCCTGCCAGATGTGCTAGCTTGGGCGCATAGTTATGTTTTGAATTGCCGATGGAACCATCCCTTTAGCTGCAGGGTGGTATGTGGTGTTTCGGTCGTGCTGACAACCTGGTGCATTGAACAATTTGCTGAAGGATCCATCGGTGTGATCCTCAGTTGGTAATGACTACTATAGGGCAACGAAGTTGAACTACCTAGCGTTTTAGTAAGGTGCGTGCGACTTTCTGTTGAGCAGTTGGCTGTCGGAATCGCTTCTGGCCAACGGGTAAATCCGTCGACAGATGAAAAGATACACCATCATCATCAACAGCAGTAAATCACCCGAGTGAACTGATGCTTCGTTGGCAACTGAACTGCTTTCGAAAGTGTTCAGCCAGCAAGCCATCTGGCGTTGCTTATTGTGAATTAGGGCACCCGCGCTGTTGCTGTTTATCTCAATGGCACTTTGTTCCCTGGGATTAGTGGCGCGGATCAGTTGGAAGAAATTGTGATAACTACCTACTGCTCCCGCCTCCTCCATTTTTGTGCCCGACTGGTCCACCAGACTTTCCTGTCAGTAAGCAGTTTCCGTTTCATTTCGTTCCTAATAGTTCCTCTGGTCAATCTATTGACTGTATTACCTATGAACGCATCGCCTAGCTTTGAGAAACCTCGGGATGGCTATTGGATGAAATTGAAAAAGGACACGAAGAGCTTTGTGAAATGATGTCAGGCTTGCAGGCACCATACTCCCCTTGATAGGCACTTTGAATAAGGTACATCTACGGTTACCTGTGAGCTTACTTTGGCTCGGCCGTGCAGTCGTTAGTGTTCTTGCAATCCTCATATTTTAACGGACGTCAGCACCTGCAATAACTAAGTCACTAGATGTAGATTATCCCGGCCCACTCTCTATTGGCCTGCATGTTACTGAAATGCAGTGGACTGGGCACCCTCCTCCAAGAGACGGCTTACCGAGCTTAGGTTGTCGAGTAACTTATTTCATTGTAAGCAATCTGAGCGACGTACTGACTGCACTGAAACGGCATGAGGGTATGAATAGTATATACAGAAATTTATGACATCTGGACTCCATCAAACAGTCATCGCACGCCCGGAAAACCATTAAACGTCCACTTCACTTTGTCTGGAACCATCAGCAGTGCGCACTTAATCTGCCGCTGGGAGTTTCTAATCCACGACCCTACTCTCACGAGCAATGGAAACGACCAACATGACTAAATTGCTAGCTTAGATAAAGCGCGGTTCATTTCCTAGCCTCCGGAAGCAGATGGAATGCGCACGGTTGACGATTCACGAAATGATGAAACGATCGCTCAGCGCTTCTCTGAACGTGAACATGTGACGTTTCCAACCTACACTAGTTAGGTCGCAACGAGACTGGACCTTAACGTGGTGCGACGGTTTACGTACCTCATTGACCCATTGAGCTATACCGGGTGATGCCTCCGGGCACCTTGAGAGCTTCTACCAGGTTGGTCAATAGTGAGAGCTCAGACAAACTCAGTCTCCTGGTCCTCCAGTTTCGGGGTTTGAAATCGGATGGCGTCCATTTCTGTAAAACTATATCATTGCCACCTCTCCGCTGCCTTGCGGACAGGCTTTTGAGTTAAAGGCTTTAGGTGAGGATCCTAATCGTCCTCCTGTCTAGGTCTGGGCACCCTGGCAGTATCTCAGCCCACATACAATCATGACATTTTCTTCAAACATAAACTTCATCCTGCATCGGTCATTGCGCAGATTATCAAGGGTCGCCTTATCTGCTGCATACATCAGATAAGGTAAGCGAAAACATGCTACTGTTGACGCCTCCCTTCTTTCTTTTCCACCTTTTTCTCTTACTTCCATCCCGACCCCCATTACTAACCTTCCTTCTATAATTCCCAGCTTAATTGACAGCAACCGAAGTGTCAATGGAGTAGAACCATCTGCAGCCACCATCCCACCCCACCTACCGGACGCCTATCGGCAAAAGTCCCTTATAAGGCCACGCTATCCCGTTTCCATGGCGACATTCAACGTTCGCACTCTAAGACAAACAGGTCAGCAGGCTGCACTCGCACGCACCTTAGACACACTGGGTATTGGTGTGTTGTGTGTCCGAAACTAGGATCAATGACTCTAACGGGGTTATTGAATTGACTGCACCCGGCTTATCCTCTCGTTATTGGTTACACGCATCCAGAGACACCGATGCAGCACTCACGGGTCAAGCTGGTGTAGGTATCATTCTCAGCTCCAAGGCTGGGCCATCGTTGGTTGATTGGATTCCGGTGAACAACCGTTTATATGCAGCCCGTTTGACGACGTCAGCTAAGGTTGATTCACGAAGTAGTACAAAACGCTGTTTGTTTGTGGTTTCCGCTTATGCTCCCACCGACTGCAGTTCTAATGCTGTCAAGGACACATTCTATGACGAACTGAACGCGCTACTACGCAATGCTACTAGTTCAGATATTATAGTACTTGCAGGGGATATGAACGCACAAGTAGGGCGTCTGAGCTCTTCAGAAGCTTAGCTGCGTGGTCAATATGGGCTTAACTCAGAACGGACTGACAACGGTGAGCGTCTGCTGCAACTGTGTGCGGAGCACCAGTTGTTTCATAGTAGCACTGCTTTCAGACACAGTGGGTGCCGAAGTGCCACTTGGCGTCCTGCTGTAGCTGGCCAGCGATGGACCCGTATTGACCACATAGCCATAAGTTACAGATGGCGTGGTTCCATTCTGGATTGCCGCTCGTACTGGAATACCTACGTCGACTCTGATCATGCCTTGGTACGCTGTCGTTTCTCTATGAATTTTACCGGGAGGCACACCAAGCGTCTCCTACGATTGGCAACAGAGAAACTGTCTCAGTCCTCGGTCAGGCAAGCCTATCAAGACGCACTGCATACCGAACTTCCGCTGTCCTATCCTAATGACACTGAGCTTCAGTGGAATAGGATCTCGACCGCAATGCACGACGCAGGAGCATCTGCTTGTGGCACTATCCATCGTCATCGCACCAGTCACTGGATATTCGAGAGGTCGGTGAACCTGTTGGAATCTAGAAGACACCTCCCGGCTGGCTCTGAACACAGTGTGACCAGACGGGCTATTAGGGGTGAACTAAAGCAGAGCCTACGTGCTGACAAGGAAGCCTGGTGGATCAGTCGGGCTCAAGAAATGGAGGAGGCAGGAGCAGTAGGCAATTACCGCAATCTCTTCTAGCTGATCCGCACCACTGGTCCCAGAAAACCAGGCGTCAGTGAGACAATCAGAGACAGCGCGGGTGCGCTGATACACGATAAGGAGCGCTGTAGGTTTCGCTGGACGGAACACTTTCAAGATCAGTTCAGCTAGCCCCCTGCTCCCGGACCTCTTCCCACTCAGGTGATGCAGGACGAGCCATGGACGGTTAGTTTAGAGCTTCCGTCGGAGGCCGAAGTCCGAAACGCGATCACATCCCTTAATCGTTTTCGTGCCGCTGGCCCGGATTCCCTCCCACCTGCACTATTTAAGGATGGAGGTGAGGTCCTCTGCAAAGCACTGACCTTATTCCAATGTATCTGGAAGGAAGTGTCCCGGCTAATTGGAGCGAATCGATTATAGTGGCAAAATACAAGAAGGGCAGTCGCACAGACTGTTCTAACCGCAGGGGTATTAGCCAGTTGTGACAAAATTATTGGCCTCGATTTTCGTACGTCGCCTCACTGCGGAACGGGAATCTCGGATTACGGAAGAGCAGGCCCGTTTTCGCCCAGGACTTGGCTGTATAGACCATATATTCACTTTGCGGCAGGTGCTAGAGCAGCGCCACGCATACCGCAGACCGACAATAGCTGTGTTCCTCGATTTCAAGAGTGCGTTCGATTCAGTCGATCAATCCTGTTCGAAATACTTGCGCGGAAAGGTGTTCCCACGAAATATGTGAACATCCTTCGTGCTCTATACTCGAACACTACAGGCCGCGTCAGGGTCTATGGTGCCCTATCGGATAGCTTTTCGACTACAAGTGGCGTTCGACAGGGTTGCCCGATTTCCCCGTTTTTGTTCAATTTCGTCGTGGATGCTATCATGGAGTGTTCCCTTGCGGAATCTCACGATGTAGGCGTTGAAGTGCTGCCTGGTGAACGGTTAGTTGATCTAGATTATGCGGACGATATCGTCTTGCTTTTCGACGATGTTGGGGCGGCACAATCAACCCTGAATAGCCTGTCTAGAATAGTCCCATTATTTGGTATGCACTTCGCACCTTCAAAGTGCAAAGTGTTGCTGCAGGACCACCAGTCACTTGATGACCCCTTGACGCTTGCTAACGAGGAACTCGAGGTGGTTGATCAATTCACTTATCTCGACAGCTGCATCAGCAATGATGGGCGCATAGAAACTGACGTGAGCTCACGCATTGCAAAAGCCAGAGCTGCCTTTTGGAACTTGCGGCATCTTTGGCGACAGAAGGGAGTTTCCCTCCGTCTGAAAGGCCGTGTATACAAGGCCACAGTGAGGGCCGTTCTGCTCGATGGTAGTGAGACTTGGCCCCTTCGGCCTGAAAATCTGAGGCGCCTTCAAGTCTTTGATCATCGTTGTTTGCGAAGCATTGCTGGTGTCGGATGGCACCAGCGTGTCTGCAACGATGATGTGCGTAGGCGAGTACTAGGTGGTGATGATACTGCTAGCTCCCTAGAACAACAGATAGCACTGAGTAAGTTGCGTTGGCTCGGGCACGTGCTACGTCTGCCTGGTCACCGCTTACCTAGGAGGGCCTTGTTTAGTCTGCCAGATATAGGGTGACGCAAAGCTCGAGGACAGAAGTTGACCTGGCAGCGAGAGGTGAAGTCACTGACGACCAAACTGGGTGCCGTCTCGCCTTCCGGGCTGGAGTCCACGTGACTCGCCTTGTGCTTGGCTAGAGACTTTACAGGACATGGCTCGCAACCGACACCAGTGGCGCGTCTGCTGCCGTCTCCTAATCGGGTTGCCTGTTTAAAGTGTGTTTGGTGCTGAGTTATCTGCGGGGTAATGGCTGATTATGATGCGGGGTAGTGAAAGCCGCAAGGAAGCTGTCTCGCCGATGCAGCCTTATCTTTCAACTGTGTTAAGTGATACACTGGTGACTACATTTGATCGCAAGTGAGGGTCTCACCTTGTTTGCTAAGAGTTGTTTAGTTGGCGAACGTGTGAGTGACAGTTATACTCTCCTGCCACCAAATGACATTGCTGTACACCAGCCAGCGTTTCACTCATAGTCTGTCTTTGGTGACTGAGTTTCGATGAAACGGAGCTTTCGGCTTCTCATCCATCCTCCGATTGGATTGACGGTGACACATGTTTAATCCCTAACGCATTAGTGGCTACCCAGGCACTTGGATGT
Organism: Dicrocoelium dendriticum; assembly: GCA_944474145.2. Taxonomy (NCBI): domain Eukaryota; kingdom Metazoa; phylum Platyhelminthes; class Trematoda; order Plagiorchiida; family Dicrocoeliidae; genus Dicrocoelium; species Dicrocoelium dendriticum. The sequence goes on from OX104064.1 coordinate 70,501,571, forward strand.
ATTTCCATTAATCACGTATGGTTATTCATATGGTTACTAGATTTCCGCTTGATAATCTGATGTTAATCATCCAGTATTTATTACTCCGTGTATCATTTTGTCCCGACATAGGCGATGTCACTCCACTAACTTTTATCTCCCCATAGTTCTCACCAATCGAAGAGCGGCTTCCGGTGGACGTTGTTCTCCGTCCTTTTTTCTCTCCCCAAAATGCACCGCACCACGGCCGCTCTATTGTCGAAGTGTGCCAACCTCTCTCTTGTGACTGCCTTTCGTTCCTCTTCAAGACAATGGCACTTTGCCTTCTTCCGCGGAATCTTGGTGGATGTGAGGCACACTGCGTTCTAATTGATTGCAGCGCACAATTCAGTGCCTCAAAATTCGCTATCTTTTTGAGGAAGTTTATCCCAAGTCAAATATGTACCTCGGATTTGCGTTATCATCTTGAGGACACCATATCGAATGTGAGTTGCATGTGGCGTCTATCACAATGTCTCAGATGTTAGCTAAATTACAGATTGTGGAAGTTTTTACTTACCGAGAATTGACTTTGGCTCTTCATGGGATTCGGGATATTTTGTTTCGAAGACCAATATCATGTCTGTTTATTCAGCAGATAGACGCCTTCTCGGATATAGAAAAGCTTGTCTACAAACAAAGTACACGGACGAATACGGAACACGTTTTCTGGGCTAATCTAGTAAGACGCCTGATACACAAATTCAATCTTCTGTGCATTGCTACCACGCGATTCACCCCACTATTGGAGCCACAAAAAGGTTCCAATGAGGGCCATTCCCACATAACCACTGGTCACACAACTTCATTTTCCCCTTATCCACCAGAGACCATGTCCTCTGACTGGTCTAACCATGTTACCCACAAGATACAGTTCACTATTTGTCCCGATCGCTTCATGTCTTTCGTTCGATGCGGTTCCCTATCCCGATTCTCATTTGACGCGCAAGGCTAGTTTGAAAATCTTTAGTTCTTCGAGTGTTTTTACGGACTTGTGTTACGTTTTCAACATAAGAGGTTCTATCAAGTGATCGCATCAACTCCAAAATACATGTTGTCTCAGCCGACCTGCCACTTTATATGTTACACACACTTCGTAAACGGGATGTTTTCAGGACCAAGCTGGTGCGACTCCGATCCAAGTGGGGTGTTTCATGAAAGTCGCAGCGCTTGATGTCACTTAAACAAATAAGATATCAAATTTCATCAGTTACTCAACAGGCTCTTTAAGACGCGACTCATTTTGCTTTCAGCGACTGTAGCTTTGATGCCTTCAAGTAGCGGTCCTACCGACAACTCATCCGTATTATACATGGACAATGATATGGATATTTTGATCGCTGCTGCTATCACGAATGTTTAGTGAACAGCCTATCAAAAAGCCCGAATTGTCTGAGAGGTCGCAGTTTACCAAAACCCTAATGGCGATAGATTGTTCCAGCTGTGCACTGCCCACAACGGCATAGCCCTTCGGCGCAACCATTTGCGCGTTTCAATTAGCACCCGCCGAATGACGCACAACGGTGAACTCAAAATGCGCATACTGTTGTCAGCCTTAGGTGGTGCACGTTATTTCAACGTTGTCCATCGATTCGGAGCGCGTATCTAGGCTCCTGTCGCACCAAAGTGCTTACCTCTGTCTCCCTCGGTCATCCTGCCTCAGCGAGTGCGGGGCAGCACCAGGTAACGGTAGATGAGCCAATACCTTAACTCATGGTGTACCAAACATAGAAAAACGAACTAGCAAACGGCTTCAAACGGAAGATCCCACGGTATCTGGACACACAGAGGAACATCAATCTGGCGCCCGAAGACCACGCTTTTGGCTGTACCACTCGAAGCGATGTGGATGAGTCAGCGAATGGTTCCTAACAATAGGCCCGACAGCTGCAAGACACTCAGGAGGTATAAAGACAGATATTAAAAGGGGAAACAAATGACTGCAGGTAGGCACATGGCTCGCCATAGCCATTGTGAGGTGGAATGAGAATCCATTACTGTAAGAATAGACAGTTGCAAGCGTTGAGTGTTAGCCTGTGAATTGGACGCTTGATACTTGTAGCTTATTTGTCGCAGATAAACTGATTTTGAAAATCGGCGCATTTACATCATAAATATATGCGCTTTTCTGTTTGGTTTGACGATAGGTGCTGCCGAAATTGAAAAACGAAGAAACACAGGTTGCTATTGGTTTAATAGGAGGGTTGCTTATGCGTAGCGTTATTGGTGATATCGTTGTTGACAGAGGCGCCCGTTTCTCGATGCGATGCCCGATGTTCGGAGTACGCTGTTTTTTTGGAAGTCGACACAAAGCCCTTCCAAAGATATTACGTACATTGCTGCTTTCATCAATTAACGTATGCGCGGAGGTCTCTTTCGTCGGGCATCAATCTCCTAACTACCAGTACAGTTCGCCTCTGAGGTGACTAGAAGTATCGGTGGCTTTTGGCGGCCTCTGAAATGTACAAGACTGATGTTGTCAGGGCCACATGAGTTGTCTCAATTCATCTGAGAAGGCGACAAAGACTAGAAACCAACACGCTGACATGCTGCGGAGGGCATTCGGGTGGTTTGATCTCTATCTGTTCACAGTTGCTTAACACATACGTACGGCCTCATGTGGAATACACAATTCAGGCCTGGCAGCCCTGGCAAAAGAAAACTCTCGCAGCGCTCAAAACTCCACAGCGAACAGCCACAAAGTACATCAAAGTGTTGTTCCATCTTCCTTATCAACTTAGGCTGAGAGCACTAAGGTTGTACAGCGGCTGATATCGGCGCCTACGTGGCGATCCACTACTGGCCTATCAGATTTTGAGGAACCCCAATCACCTCTACCGTCATCTACTACAACTCGGTCACAAGACGAATTTGAGGGGCCACCGGCTCAAGTTGGCCCCAGAATACAGTCGGCTAGAATGTCGGCGAAATTTATATTCTCTTCGTGTGTGCCCACCATGGAACGTCCTCCCAAATTACGTTGTCTCCGTCCCCAATGTATCTGTGTTTAAAAAACGCTTTGACGTTGCCTTAATCCACCTACATTACGAGATAAAGCCTGTGCATCTCGACTGGCGACATAATGTGACGAATGTTGCACGGCCATAATTAACCTGCACCATCGAGGTTGGCTCTTTTCTGCATTCCTCTAAGTGAACACTGGTGAGTCCGCCAAAACGATTTTCATTTTATCACCACTACCACGTTGTGGTTCTCATTCTGTCCATCCTACGGAACTTGTTAAGCAACTGCTTTTTTACCCATAATACACCACTGGTCTGTCTGAATCCCGGATCCTAGATTTGTCCCAGTGAATGAAAAAGCCAGGAATATTAACAACTGCCAGACAAGGCGATTCGAACAGTTTCCAAAATCTCTCGGACCCAGCCTTTTGCACTTCAGGAAATCGTACTTAAGCGTAACAAGGCGCCTCGGCCTAATGAGACCGTTGTCGTTACTGGAACACAGTGGTGCTCCGCTAGTTGATGGCCGCTCGATTGAAGGCCTTTACGCAATAATGTACTGGTAACCGTCGATGACATTGTACAAACGGACACCGAATTTTGCGTGATAGTCAAATATGAGCCCTATTGTAATTATCCCCTTCAAATGCGCCATCCTACTTCGGTTCGCTGCTACTCGGGGAAACGGGATCCAGCCAGGCATGGCTGACTTTCTTCTTGAAAATGGGCTCATTAGACCGGGTTTCTACACCAAAAGACTTTTGTTGTGATTGTTCGGAAGGGCGCACCAGAGGGTTTTCCTATCATGCCTTTAAATCGGCCATGCCGTTTTCACTGAACATCGTTTTTACAATATCCCTATGGATACATTAGTTTCCTCGAGACATTTCAACAGTGATCTTTGTTAAACTATTTCCAAGGTTACCACTGCTGTCCTTCGTTTAGTTTTTGGGAAAAACTCGATACTGCGCACTTAAAGATGAACCGTCCCGATTACAACACTGGCATTTCTCCAGACTGCAGCTTAACATTATTCTGTTAGGAAATGTTTAATGGTTGCTCGTTTACACTGACCATTTATTCAAGTAACATTTGTACACAGTGTCCTTTTCCCATCCATATAGATTTTCAGTTCTGATAATGTAATTTTAGCTTATCCGTAGTCGATATTGTATAGTGTTTAAAATGTACCTACCTGGATACGTAAATTTTATTTTGACTTGACTTGGTTTATACTGCGATCGATGGACTCTAGTGTAACACCACCGTTAGGGTTCACCATACCTACTTTATTTTTCCCCTTCGACGTTTCCATCAAAATAATCCTAAGCGCTTCTATCTCACACGTTTCCTTTGATGCAAAGATGTCACCAGATGAGGTATCGAAACCAAGTAGGGTAGTGGTGAGCCATGTGTAGATACTATTGCGCCAGGAATCAGTAGTATAAGGGCAATGAGCGAACCGGGTTGAAAACAGACTAAACCGACGTCCTAACACACGAGAAGAACGCTTGTGGGCCTCATATAGATGTGCGCGGGAAATACCAAAGCAGCACTTGATAAGGCTTGAACCAGGAGCACATAAGGCAACCTTCAGGAAGACGCTCACAGATGAGTGAAAATGTTGATTAGATAAATTGTATATGGTCCCTCTGTAGGCGCAGGCGTTCTGTGGCTGGCCATAGTGACAGGCAAATCCGGAACCGGATGCCGCCAACCATATGGTGAATGCTCGTCGTCAAAGTAAACCGTCCGCACCTCATGAGTCCAGTTTCAGTGCAAACGTTTTTTGAACCAGCTGATGTAGAGCACTAACCTTTCCACTTGTATTCCACACAAATTGCTGCCACGGGATTAGAGTGACGCGATATCAGGCATCAGCAGTATGCCGGCACACAGTATCGGTTATTCGCTGTCACGTAACCAGTAACAGTCGCGTGACGTAGTATGCACCTAACCGGTTCCCTCCGGATTACAAAGCAAACGTATTCGTCTCGGGCACCTGGCTTCTAGGATCAGAGGAAAAGCATACGGACTGGTCGATCAGTCCACATGATTGCACTAAATTAAGAAGGAAAAGCATCAGCAGTACGCCGGTATGTACAATGACGCTTCGCTGTCGCGAAACCACAAACAGTCGCGCATGGGCTAAGGATACTACGAGCGTCTCCCGGTACCCTACGCAGACTCGAACGCGCGATTTGAGATCCTTAAGGCCACGAACCGACATCATCTCTGGTGATCATCTCACCAGAGGATACTGACCATATGACCATTCAAGGCCTCAATCGTGAAGTTAGCGAATGAGTCAGAAGTTAGGTGTGAAACGCATTAATGCGACCTAGTGTTGTTACCGTACGTAACTGAGACACGGCTTTTCTTACTGTATACCTTGAGACTGATCGTCTACGCTTACCTCACTTGTACCTAGTGGGGACCATCGACTGAGCAATGTTGACGCCCGTCAGTCTCATTAAGACAAGCACTTGTCTACTAAAGGTAACCCGCTTGCGTTGACTAGGTGGGACAATCTGCTTGGGTGTATGTTGGTATTACACCCGGTTGGATGAGAGCCAAATTGTCCAGCTGATGATATGTTGAGAGCATATGAGAATTTCGGTGAAAAAGCTCGGTCAGGTTACTGCTTGGCGCCTCCACGGGTCGGCTACATTAGTGGTTACTGCGTCCAGCCTTCGATCCTGAATGCTGTGCTTTTGTTTTCATTCCTCTCAATTCCTACCCATATGTTTGCATTCTTAACCCCTCTGTGTCTACGAACCTTTGCTCATTACTAGGTCAGCTGGTGGTCGAAATGACAAGGCGTCTGTTTTGCAACCCAGAGGTCACCGGTTCGGGCTTGCGTAGGGGACCGGACGACCCGCGCAGTATCCTTAACCCTCGCGCGACTAGTGTTGGTCGCGTGGCAGCGAAGCGTCGGTACGATGTACTCCTGGCGTATTCTGTTCATTAATAGGATAATGCGGTGCCAGTCGTGACGATTGGACCCATCACTACTTGGCACCTAGATTATAGTCAAAATATCGATGCAACCACGACGAGGGTGGAAGCCAGCTTTCAGTGACTTGGTTCTCACGGGGACCAAGTAAGTCATCGAAGTATGATACCCGTGAGAAGTTTGGAGACAGTGGAGGTAAGGCTACTACCTCAGTGACTTCCATATAAAGTCCGTTTACTGTTTCTGGAGATGGACACGGCAGTTAACAACCGCCAAACTAAAGATAATTCCTTAGTGTCCCAAAGAGTGTTAAATAGAGCAGCATGTTCAAGTAACAGAGTTACCAACGTATTTCATCGAACAACCTCCTCGTGGTGCCAGCTGGGTGGTTCGGGATTTTCCCGTTCCAGCAAATGGTTCGGCGGCAGTGTTCCAGGACGTGGTGGGTTTTCGCCTGGCAAGCGTTCTCCCTATAAAAAGCCACATATGTCCGTTTAACAACACTGTGATGTGGCGGACGTGACTCGCCACTAAATAAAGTCACCGCCCCTTGCTTCATCCTGGCGAAGCATTGTATTCCAGCAACATCATGCTGTACTTCTGGGGAGCATTGGGCCCCTGTTTGACAAAGGAACAAACGAAAGGCGTATGAACTGAGCAATCAGTCACCGGCTCCCAATGGGCGCAATTCCCTGAATTCGCTCCGCTGCCTTGCGGACAGGCTATTCAGCCAAAGGCTCGGGGTGGTGTCCCCTAAGTCAACACCCTACTTCGGCTTGAGCAACCGGGTAGTATCTCGCCCTCTGAGAAAACCATGGACATTTTTGTGTTGTGTTTTCTTTTACTATTTCTGTATCTTCGTTTGAATCCCATGGTTTCTGATGGCATTATGTCTATTCGTAGACTTTTGCAAAGATATATATATATATATATATATATATATATATATATATATGAAGAAACGTCGTCGGGTCCAGGAATCTTCTTTCGTATAAACACGGTAAGCTTATGTCAAGTCTCTTCCAAAGTGGGAGGTGTGACAAATCGGCCCAGATGATTCGGCAAGCGGTAGTGTCGCAACATGCCTGCTGAACTGCACTTTAAAATTCTCCGCCCAGCGGGCTAATCGACGCGGCTTGGAATGGATGTACTGTCCGTCTCTCAGCTATTGTCTCGCTGAGGGCTTTCTCGGATGAGCTGGAATAGCAGTAGGCTGTTCTCAATAGCACCGGCTTTCTCCACTTCAGGAGCATTTGCCACTCACCAACATTCCCGGTCAATACGATACTTCTTGTCAGTTTTCGTTCCAGGGCATTGTGGACACGCTAAATTCAATACCCAACGGAACATGTTTCCGTGCTTTGATCAAACGGTTTACTGTCACGAAGATCCAGTCACAGCTCGCACATCTCTAGCTGGGCGTCAACAGGATTTTGTAAGGTACATTTGAGACGATCAGAGTCGGCGTTTGGCCCGCCAACCTCATTACTCACTGACGATTGGTGGGCGGTTGGAACACCGGGTGAGCTGTGCTGAATGGCGTCTGGCAAGAAGTCATCTAACGCCTCAGTGGGGTGTTCGCCAAGATTGAGCCGCTTGAGTTGGCCAGTCATGTTTCCTGTATACCCAATGACCACTTGAGTTGTATATGGTAGCTGCGCCAAGCTGGAGGAAACCGCAAGATAGCAAGCTAATGATATGGCATTAAAAAGCTGATCGAAAAACTTTGTCAGGCTGGTGCGTGTTGCGTCCGTGGGTGTGGGCCTCAGTATGGTCCACATGATTGGTTGGAGACGATCGGGCATGACGCAGTCGCGCAGCCAGTGGCACCCCTGCATTCGATTTCTCGCGTCTAGCTGCTAATAATCCGTGCCAATTAATTGTACTCACTGTTTTCTTATCACCTTTGCATTCTATCTACATTCAACTTCACTCTTCTCGCTATTGTTGTTCATTGTTATCTTGGCGACGCAATGGTAGCAACTGGATACACCGCACTTCAGTGCACGCATAATAAATTCTGAACCGAACTGTTTGTCTTCCCGACCTTTCTGAATCATTGGCAAACATCACACTTAGTAGCCAATATCTCCAACGTCTTTCGGCAATTACAGTGGACCGAAATCCAACCGAAGGTTATCCGTAATGACATGTTCTACACATGCTAAAAATGCTTGGAAGCAATGATCATATGTAGCAAAGTGGTCTGCCGCCAACGGAGCCGCGAGTGTGCATGAGCAACTGTGTCAACTAGAGATGGTGAAGTGTTCGTCCCTCACATAAATTGACGGTTGATTCTCAATCGGAACTCAAGGTCGCTGGGCCCCCCATAGAAGAGAGAAGACCGGATCGGACGGACAAAGGAACAGGGGTGTATTAGCCAACCACACCGTTCATTGTAAAAATAAAGTCGAAAATTCATGAATAGTATTTAGAGCTCACGTGGAAAGGGTCAACTTACGGCCAATCAAGGAATGCCACTCTAGTGTTAATTGGCCGCTTCACCCGGTTGGCTATCTGTTTGCCCCAATCAATGCGGGTGAGTTTGGCTCCTTGGCTCCATAACGGCGATGGGCGCCTCGATTGTTCGCTTAGCGTATCCCTTCTTTACAGATAGGGATAATGTGTGAACCAGACGTACATTAGAAATAGTGCAGAATGTATCCGTCAAAAGACCACAATTTACAATAGCGTTATTGAAACAAACAGGGAAATAACACAAAGAAAATGTTTGCTGGCATTGAATAGCCGTTCAGACGGAAGGCGCTACACTCCAGTTGTGCTTTGCTGTTTCCTGTACTCATATTCTGGAGATTGCGTGGCCGGATGGAATTTCAGCGAACGAAGAAACGTAGAAGCCAAACATGCGGAACTCCTCCGCACGTGCGTCAGTTCACTGTGTTTATACTCCCTATCCAGTATAACGTTAGCAGCTCGAGGATGACAACCAGTTCACTTGTAATCGTCGTCGTACTTCACAATGACAGTTGCAATTGGTTGTCAGTAGGAAAGGGGAACATAAGTGCGGAAGTGGCGTACGTGCAGGATTGTCCCATGTGTGCCACTTTTATGCCTATTTGTTGGTTGAATTTCGCTCCAATTACACAATCCACAGGGTTTGAGCATGATGAGCAGCACACTTCTGGTTACCGAGTCATTGGCGTTGAGTGAGTATAAAAAGTACAATCTAAACACAAAACAAACAATGGTTGCATGTACAGGGTATTGAAATATTTATTGTGTGACTAGACTTGCGGCGTCATTGTAGTGTTCCTTAAACCAAGTAACCATACGTTCTAGAATTGGGAAAAGCAAACGTCGGAATCGGAATCCTTCAGGACGCACAGAGAACATTTCAAAGTGAGGGGTTTTGTTCGGCATGTAGGCCAGCAAAAAGTAGCCGGGACGCTCCTTTGTGGCACTAAGGAAGTAAGGAATGCGATCAGGGTTGATATTTTTCTCCTGTTGTAGCAATGACGCCAGCAGGGTTCTATCGCCCCCCTAGGAAGGGTAAAAGAGAGATTTGGATAAACTGAAACCAGAACAATTGGTTGATACACGGTGGAGCACACCATAAGCAAGACAGGACAAGACGAGCTGAACTTCAGTACAAAAACACGGATATCAACATATAATTTTAGAGCCTTATATCAAATCGTAGCACAGATGCACACGTGACCTTTTGGACGGACCAATGTTCGCATTAAGAATGGCTGATCTCAAATAATGTCCCAGAAAAATAAGACCAAAAGCACTGATGATAACAAGAGTTGCAACATGAAATCAATGTGCGGGCGCCACCAGCGTGTAGTATTGTTAAAGGAGGTCGAGCTTAAATTCGCTTATTCTCACTGGCCTATCACCAAAGCTGCGGCAACAGACGGGACTTGTATTTTTCTGTGGAGCACAGAGACGCGTCTTAACCGGAGGTACCAATGGCCTCACTGTCCGACGCTCCGCTCAGTGGTTGGAAATGTAAACAATGCGTGCTGTCCTCGTGAATCTGAGGCCAATAACCAGATACTCACTAAAGCAAGTGGACAGGCGGACAAATTGTCATTGGGATAGGCGCGAGGTAAGGCCGGTAGTCCCCGAGTATATGCTAAAGCCGTCTAGACGAATAAGCACTTAAATACCAAGACGTGTTGCCACGGTTACTGTAAATGGATCCGCATGAACAATAACGGCGACAACTAATCAATTCAGACAGAATATGGAGTCAACGCGATGAAATTAAAGACCAATGAAAAATCTAGATTATTTTCTACCAAAACTACTAAAAAGTTTTACGAAGGCTCCAGTGAAATACATGGGCTGCAGCATCGCGGCGAGAATGTTCCTTAACCTGGTGCATACCTCCGAGTGTAGTTTTCTGTGTATGTTCGCAGCCGCTCATCTACATAAGTCATTGTTTAACGGTCAGATAAACTCACTCCCAACGTCCTTCCAAATGAAAGTTGAAGAGGTCAATTGCAACCTTACAAAAGAATTTAATCACAGGAGACGGTTGTATGTGACTTATAAGCTAGCTTAATTTGCGCATAGCACCACTACCACGGATTTCATCTCGAAGTGAGAGGCGCAATCTTTGCTCGCTTGTTTGCTGCAGACCGCCTCAAACTTCTTAGCTTCACTAAAACTCAGGACCGATCGATCACGACCGAAGCTGTCTTACAAGACGCATTCAAAAAATACATGTACTAAGCATATTACAGTGTTCAGTGAACGCTTACTACACCAGTATGTCAGCGTTATTTGGTACACACTCTGAAACACTTCGCCTCACCAATTCTCCAAGAACAAGGGACCGAAGGTAAACAATTGTTTTCGATGAATTCATCGTCAGACTTTTGCAGTCATGCGGGTACAAAAGCGATGAGAGTAACACTGGTTTCGAGCAGTTCAAATGAAATTAGATCAAGTGCCCACTAGGGGCATATTTCTCGGACACACCTTTCCTGAGTAAACAGTCCCAAAGGGCACATCGATCAACCGAATCAAAGGCACCTTTGATGTCGAGGAACACGACTACGGTGGGCCGCCAGTATATGTGTGACGGTGCTCCAACAATTGATGCAAAGTGAAGATGTGGTGGATGCAGCCACGACCCCGACGAAACCCGGCTTGCTCCTTACGAATCTGGCTTTCACGAGCGCCAGTTAATCTGTGAAGGATTACAGAGCAAGCAATTTGGAGGCGATTGATATCAGACTGATTCCTCTATGGTTCCCGCATTCCGAACGCGAGCCTCCTTTGAAGATGGGAACAATAACGGAGCGGCTCCAGTCGATTGGGACAGTTTCCTGCTCCCACAGTTTCACTAGTAATTCGTATAAATCATCCACAAGAGCAGGTCCCCCAAATTTGAAGAAGGCTGGAGGAAGACCATTTGGTCCTGCGGCTTTATTCAACTTCGACAGTCTGATCTCACGTTTGACTTCTGAGCGAGAGGGCGGAACCAAAGACAGCCCAAGGAGCAGGACGATTACAGGACGGACAGGAATCGAATAATTTCGGCTGATTAAATTGCTTTTCAAAATGCTCAGCCTAACGCTCCAAAGGTTTTGACAAATTGTGGATAGGCTGTCCACTCTCGTCACAAATTGTTTCCCTAACACCAGGTTTTCTGCTGCCCGTTTCCCGTATCATACGGAATAACTTTCGATGGTTACCAAGGGCAGCGGCTACTTCCATCTCTGACGCACGAAGAAACCCGCACACGGGCTGCCTCAGCATGTATTGTCTATCAGAACAATCTATGGTCACGCGAAACCCCTATAGCCGGTTGGTGGCGTAGCCTCCTAAAGCTGGCGCTTATCCTCTTTCAGGATTGTTTACCCAAATCGGTTTTACCAGCGAGTAGAACCCCCATATCAGATTTGACGCACTAACGAATTCGGTGGTGCTCTCGGAATGACCCTCTTATTTCCGGATTTTGCCTTCATCCTGTAGCAACTCTATTGTTTTTCTATGCGTCTAGGGGTAATCACCAGTTTCATCCACCGAGACTACATTTAGTAACTTTGGATAATTAAGTTAAGCCAAATGTGTCCGCAGATTTTTATTTCTATGAAACAGTCTACGTAACAAAATACTGCCTTCTTATCGCGGTGAAAACGCTGCACACACATCGCACCTTGCGGTCACAAGCGAGTGGCCGGTGTTGAACTGAGGTACTGCAATACATCACAAAAGTATAAATGGTGAATGATAATCTTGTGCCAACTCAACATACAAATAAGAAGTACTGAGGTACATTCAAGACACATCTAACAAGCGCAGACCGTCGGGCATAATTTATCGGAAGGCTAACTATGACCATGATCGCATATACGAGCACTTCGCATAAGAAAGGGAAAGCACAGCGTTGATTATGCGCGAAAGAGGGGAGTGGCTGCGATGCAAGTGAGTTACGTAACACACTCACCGAAGAGTCGCGATAATACCGATGGGCCATTACATCGCGTGCGAGGGAAGCCATCGGCTGTACATGACGAGCGACAATTTCATCCAAATCTTCAAATTCCTCGTCGCCGATGATGAGCAATTTGCCCAAGGAGAAACTGTTCGTCTTTTCCCGTTCGGTCACATCGATATGTTGAAGAATACCGTCATCCACCTTCCAACTAACAGTGAGGTGATCGGTGCCCTAAACAGTGAATAAAAATGACAAACAAGTAGTTGAGACGTTTTATGACGAATGGGGCTGGATAGCTTCTCGAGGGACTACGCTTGTGGCCTCAAATGTCCGACAGAGTGCGCAGATTTTAATGTTTAAGCGATTAGTGGTTATCGTTTTACTGCTTGATTACAACCCATGTATTGCTTAGAGTATACACTGCACTAACGGATAAAAATACACAAATCCCAATAAGCACGACGATTGGCATTGAACGGGATCGTATTATTTTCGCATATCGGGGCTGCATTTATGCCAAGTCGGGAAGAGTCACTGTCACTCGCTCCAATGTCCCTATGTACAAGCTGGTACGTAATGGCTGAATTCTTTACCGGGAGTTTATCTGCTATTCCAACGAGTGGCGACGTAGCATTCAGACAAAGAAACGAAAAGACAAGATGGTATATGTGCGTCAGCGATACGCGTAAAAGTCTCATCGTACTTGATAATAGCAGCAAATCAGAGGTTTCTGAGATGCTTCGCCACCAAACAACTATGAACGAAGGATCACATGTGATGTAAGGCGGTAATGCATAGAGCGAACACTCAAAGCCGACGAACTTACACCATGCAACCATCGCAGGATATCGAACGCATGGATATCAGGTGAATTTATGCAGCACCACCGAGACAACGATTTTGCGATTTTCACTGTATGCAATTCACTACAGACAAGTCTCCATAGGCTGTACGAACCGTTAAGTCTCGCCAGGCGGTCACGTACGCCACTGACAGCGGTCGTGCGTCAAGTTTTGCAGTGTCTCAATTCAAACACAGAGTGAACACGTGGATCCCAGTTTGGAAGATGAAGCCGAATAATGGCGTCTAGCATGTTAGGTTAAGTAATTTCCCATCTGAACACTACATCACACAGCATCGAATAAACAAGACAAAAATGTTCTCAGAGAGCAAGCGCACGTAGCACGGATTGACGTCGGCTAGTATTCGACTGCACGCCTACTCGTTACGGACACACTGATGCCATGAGCTCCGTAACAGTTGAGTAAGATGCACATGAAATGCCTAGATGCCTGTGAGAGGTTTTCTAGATAAGTACATCGAACAAGTCGGAGCGTACGGTAGAACCGACGAACATGGCCATGGTCGGCCTGCGGCACATGTGGCGCCCTACTAGTACCTGTCGTCGAGCAGCAATATGATATATGTAGCTTCATCCCAGGTAATAACCTGTCTAACCTTCTATCGCCTGGAGTTCCTGTTCCTCGGTAAAACGGTGAAGGAGTGCTGGTGCCAGTGACTCTCGCTTCTGACACCAGGCTGGCACAAATATTGCGACTGTTCTTGAATGCTGTCACCATTCGCCTCATTTGCCTGGAGCAGTCTGTTCTCATCATGTCTATTCGAGTAAGTAGGCCTACGCTTTGCAGAGGAACTCACTACCCGCATTAGACACGCATGGACGGAGGAATCCAGATCATCAGCACGAAAACGATTCACGACCGTGACAGCATTTTGAAACAGACATCGATACGAAGCCCATAAGTTAACAAAGCCTAGTTCAACCTAAGCCATTTGTAAACAAAGCATCTCAGAGAGGGGGCTAACTGAAGTGGTTATCAAGATTTTTATTACCTACTACTGTAGCAAAGGTGGACTTTAACATGACCCGATCGTTTGCATACCTCTGCGGTAGGTGCTAGAGCAGAGCCACAGGTACCACAGATCGACAATAGCCATATTCCTAAACTTCAAGAGTGTCTTCGACTCAGTCGACCGATGCACTTGCGTGCAAATGTGTTCCCATAAAATGTAGACATTTTACGTGTCTTATACTCGAATATCACAGGCCGCGTCAGCGTCTATGGTGATTTATCAGACACCTTTACGATAACAAGCGGCGTTCGTCAGGGTTGTGAAATTTCCCCATTTTGGTTCAACTTCATCGTGCACTCCATCATGGAGTGTTCCCTTACGGATCCTCAGGATGTAGGCGTTAAAGTGCTGCCTAGTGAAAACCAAGTTGATCTTCATTATTCGGACGAGATTGTCTTCCTTTTCAACGATTTTGGGGTGTCCCACTCAACCCTGAATAACCTCAAGAGTGGTCCCATCATCTGGCGTGCGCTTCACACCTTCAAAATGCAGTGTTGTTGCAGGACCACCGGTCATTTGACCCTTGATGACTAAGAGCTCGAGGTAGTTGATCGATTCATGCAGCTGACCAGCAACAAGGAGCGCATAACCACTTAAATCAGAACAGCCATCTTAAATCTGTGGCATAGGTGGTAGCAGAATGGGTTACCCTCGGTCTGGAAGGCCGTGTATAAATGATAGAATGGCCGTCTTTCTTCTGGGAGTGAGACGGCCCCTTCGGTATGAGAATTTGTGGTGATCTCAAGTCTTCCGTTATCGCTGTTTAGCGTGCAATACTGCAGCAGTGTATCCGCAATGATTAAGTGCATAGGTGAGTACCAGGCAGCGATAATCAAGAAAAAACTTCAGTGCGACAAAATAATCTCGACTAAACTGCTTTGGCTTGGGCATGTACTACTTATGACCGGTCACTGTGTGTTGTTTGTCAGAGGTAGGGTGGAGCAAAGCCCGAGGTAGGCAAAAGTTGACGGCAGCGGGAAATGAAGTCACTGACTGCAAAACTTGATGCTGTTGATCCGTCTTGCCTTCCAGACTGGAGTCTACGTGACCCGCCTTGTGCTTGACTTAAGACGCTACAGTCGACACCAGTGGCGCGTCTGCTGCTGTATTCCAGGTAAAGTGTGTGTGGTGCTGAGTTATCTGCGGGATAATGGCTGATTAGGACGCGGGGAAATGAAAACCAGAAGGAAGCTGTCTCGTTGATGCCGCCTTATCTTTTCACGATAGCCAAGTTGCTTGTGAGTGTACGTTGTTGAGAGGGTGCATACTTCTTGGCCCCGAATATTTGCTTATGGCGTTTAGCTTTTCGACAATTACATAGGAACCTATACCGATACCTTGTGGAAGCAACAAAATTCCTACTGCTACCTTCACATAAGTGGAACAACCCAATATGGTGCGCAAGCTGAACACTGTAAGGGTAGCGAATCCAATACCGTCGTACCATCTCCAAGAAAAGTGTCCAGAAATGGATGACTGCTGCCATGGAGGGGAACATCGAAAACAAGCAACATAAGTAAAATACTATACTCTACACGACAATGTGTCATTTATGATTGTGATAGGTAAGAAATAAGTAGAACGAATTAATGGGCCATGAAAATAATTCCGGGAGTATTTTGTAGAACGGTGACTTGTGACCATAAGCCCAATGAATATCTGCCCATACATTATCTTAATGTATTCGTCCCAGTAGCTCACAAGCTACATAGCACAGCCTAGTCCGAAAAAGAACCAGACGCGCGTTTCGCCCTGCTGGGGCTCGTCAGTGGTGTGCATTCTCTCGGTTCCCTACTGGGGGTCTGACCCATGACCGTTAGAGGCTGATGCCAACTAGCCAACAGCTTAAGCCACTGAGCTATGGGGGACGTCGGCTAGGCTACATAATTTACAAGCTAACTTGGATATAGCGCTGCCTATCTTCCACTGGCACGCAAGTTCCAACCAGTGCAAATGACAGTTGCTAGACTGAGTTCTGCCAAACTTAACATTATCAATCGGCCGGCCATGCTAACGTGACAGCTCTCTTATGAAAGAAAAGCCAATCGACTTTCTATGTTTCTCTCCGTTCCAACATCACTATATCCTTTGTTCAGCTTCGTCTCTCCTTAGCTTTTTTCATTCCTGAATTCTAACCGGCCCTCTTTGCATCGTCCTATTCTAGCATCACTTCATCTTCCGCTCAATTGCAGATTCCACATGCAAGTGGACTGTAAAGAGAAAACTCCAGCTAGGTTCGTTTAAGCTTTACATTCGAACTAGCTCAGTGCATGAGTTGTTGCATTCCGAAGAATAAGCGTCAAAAGAAAGGATTAGAGAATTATCTTCAAAGTTCCCCAGGTCACTGTTACTTTCTCTGGGCTCTTAAAAACACAGTCCCTAATCTTTTTACTTCTACCTGAGGTATGGGATTGTTCAGGTCTTCTAGTCTGCTACATATCCTGATCTGCGCACATTTTTTCAATCTGCTAGGCTACTCTGGAGTTTTCCTTTGTTCTCTATTTCACCCTAACCACCTTATTGACTGTTACGCATATATGATTTTTTGAAAATTTTCAATTTTAATTTTGTGCTTCAAGGCTAAATTTCCGCCGCTTTCTCGATTCATCTAGTTGGTGTTTCCAATTTTCCTCCATTTCATCATCGCACAATCATTATGGTCAACGTTTCACATCGGAATGGCTCTATCGAGTGTACCTGGGGATCTGATGAAAGATGAAAATGAACGCCATGAAAGCGTATATGGTTGGCAACATCCGGCTCCGGATTTGCCTGTCACTGTGATCTTCATAGGACCGCCACAGGATGCCCGCGCCTACCGAGGGACCATGGGTGGCTTGCGCTGCACCACCCGCAGCTGCAACCACCCACCCCATATCCAGTGTAAACCCGAGGGAATAAGACCGGGAGGCATGTGGATGAAAGCCACATTTCATCAACGGAGCCGACCCACACTCCCTCAGCATGCATAGCAGCAGCATTCCTGTCTGCCTATGTAGAGAAGTATGCGTACCAGACGTACAGAAGGTGGTGGCTGGGCTGTAGCCTGTTTCACACTGGATGGAACCACTCTTTGAGCCTAGGACGGCCACGAGGACCGTGCACTTCGCCCCCCCCCCTCCAGCAACGATTCACAGTGCCCTGGAGCTAGTAATCCAGGTGGAGGGTGTTAGATAGGTAGACACCTTGTCAACACACACATAAAGCGCAGCCACACCGGGGATATCAAACAACCAACACAGAAGTTAATGGAAAGCAAACAAGCAAAGTTGACAAAGAGTATGCAGCAGAATAATAGAATTGAACAAACCAAATAAAGAGGAATAACTTTATACAGATTAAAAAGATCTGTACAGCAGTAACGTGTAAGTCAGTGGATAGTGAGCGGCGCTATATTACATCTAGTAACTTATTCACGATGGTCGTTGCCGTCCCCGTAGCTCAGTGATCTCAACCACGGACTGCCAACAGTCGAGTTGCGGTTTCGAGCTCTACCAAGGGTCCGATGGAATGCGCACTGCTGATGATTCCCGAAAGGATGAAACGCGCGTACAGTGCTTTTCCGGGCCTGTGGCGGCTGTCTGAGTGAGCGTAGATGTGACGAAGTTCTACCTATACCATTCAACTCCCCCTACTACTCTTCTGTAATAAGTGTAACTTGGTTTAGCCCAACTGCGGTGAAGAAGCATCATGAAAGCTACATCAACCTCAGGTTGAGGGATGACGCTTCATCCATGTCCTCGTGTCTGCCCCAACCATAGACACTTCCGCATACAAAAGTAAGCTGTTAACGACCTGTGCCCTTCCTGTATACGGTTTCTCGATATCACGAAAACTATACAATTTATAATTTATAGTCTCCAAGTATAGCAGAAAAAGTCAACCTAGACAAAGAGCATAGCACTCACATAGTCTTGTGTGGAGTACAATGCAATAGAGAGCACTACTAGCTCACCTTTCTGCTGGGCCGGATGACGATGCTACCTGGCTCCATATCTGGTTCCATTAAAATCAATTGATCGTAACTTATATTCTTGAAGTAAGGATGGAATATCACTCTGGATAGATAGGAAACAGATTTTTCCTTGGCTTTCGCCTTCTCGGCTTCCTCTGCAAAAGCATCACGCTCCTCGGCTTCATAATCGTAGAACGGATCCGGTCGGGGTCTCCACATATGCCGCTCATCCTAGGAGAGAAGACGGGTAGGGAAGCAGAAGAGAAAGTTATACACAAACTAAGGATCTAAGCGTAGTGCTAATCAAAGGTTGAATAACATCACTCACTTTTAAATCTGACTTCTTGCAAGTCAGTTCTACGTTGAATTTGGTAATATCTATCTTCACGACGCGGCACTTTATTAAAGCACCAGGAAATGCTCTTTCGAACAGTTTTTCCAATGGAGGATCAGTATTCCTCAGAGGAATGAAACCAACAATCCCATTGTCAAACTCTACGCGGAGGCCAACAGCCTGACCGGGACACTCGTTGTTGTCAAAATGGCTCCATACCTGTAAAAAATGTGATCTGGTAGTAGAAGTAATCTGCGATCAGTCTTACGGCGATAACTAAATGATAAAGTGTAACGGATAGGCATAATGTCGCCAGTCGGCGCAATGTTTTACTAGTAGACGAGACACAAACAGCCATGTGAACTATCAGGTGTAGCTAACTTGTTTTGAGGTTATATAAATATGTGAATCGGATTACCTTTACACAGGTTATAGGGGTTCGTTCCTGGTACCACCAGCCCATCGGACGCAATCATTTAGGAGAAAAGGACGGAGCGTGGTGGGGTAACCATCCGTCTTACTCAGTGGATTTGAAGATCAACTGGCCGGCATGAGCAACGTTAGTGTGATAGCATAGATTAACCATGGTGGAATTAGAGTGCTCAACCGCTAAAGCCGATGAAGGCGCCAGCATGAATAATTGGGAATATACATTTTCAGCCTGAACTTATAGCTAATTCGTATAAATACAGGGACAACAAAATTTTAGATCGAGTGAAAGTGCCTCAAGTAGCGTCTTAACCAAATATAAAGAGGAAAAACTGCGGACATACCTTTCCCGGACAGATGGAAACAAGGTATTTGTCTTAATCGTGCTGATCAGTTGCTTCACAATTTTTTCTTTACACTTGGATAAATCGCCACTTGAGGTACTCTCGCTCGATCCATCGTTTTGTTGTCCCCGTCGGTTGGAACTAGAAGTCCAGTTTGAAAATTTACATTCCCAAGTATCTATGTTCACGAGCTTGTCAGCCTTAGCGGCTGAACATGTTAAACCCATCACATTCAATAAATGCTATCAGTACCCGAAACACAAAGCTAAAGTCAAGTATATGTTGACGAATGCGGATCGAGTATATGCTGTTTTGTAGTCCGGATAAGGGAACAGGGTTCGCTCTGATGGAGAAATTCAACTATATCGATAAGCTGAATCTCATCTTCAGCGATCATTCCAAATTCCGAAAGATGGAGAAAGAGAAAGACAGTGCGATCGAAAAAACGGTTACAAAACTGTTACGTTGCCTGGAACAAGTGAACACGATTAGCTCCGTCGTGTTCGGATACACGCGTCTCTCAGGGACAGTAGTTCCGGTCTTTATTGTTTACCGAATGTGAATAAAAGACTTTACTGAGGCCCATATTGGTAATGTGTGACTCTCCATACCACTGAACATCAAAATGGCTCACCAAACTTTTAGAACTGGTCAGGAAAGTTTTATCTGAACACAGCCTCAGGAATACTTTCAACTACGTATACCCTATAAGATATACGGAGTTGACCTGAAAGAAAATGCTTTCGCTAGAATATAGTATCACTTTTCACCAATATGCCGCTAAAAGACGATAGACTACCTGTATGATGCTGTTCGATCGCATTATGTGAACGTCGCCTATTGTGCTTCAAGTTTACGGAAAGACCTATAGACAGAAGGACGGAGTCACAATGGGTTTTCCGTTGGGGACGTTGTTAGCAGATGTAATTATAATTAAGCTCAGTTCAGTTGAACAACTATGATCTCAGCACCGAAGTGCGGTGGATCTAGTTGCTACGAATCACATCGCAAGAATAACGATAAATAACAACGTCAAGATAGTGGAGTCAAATGCAAATAGGAGGTAAAAAATGGAACCAAGAAGCAAGTGCATTAAATTAATCAGAATAAAGCGGAAGTTAACAACTAAATGCAAGAAAATGAATGCAGGAACCCCATGTCTGATACGGCCTCCAAACATTGGTGTGCACCATCCCGAAGCGTTCATCCCCGAAGACGGCACGCATCAGCCTGACCAAGTCTCTTAAGCAATATCTTCACTCCAATGTGCCACGTCATGGAGTGGCCACCTCGCGGTTTCGACCAATTTAGTGCAGCTACGGCGAATAATGCACGCCAAAGAAGCCGGTCAACAAGCATACGGAGGACATAGCCTAACCAAGGTAAGCGATTAAGATTCAGTGAACACTCGAGTGAGGAACCAGAAGGCTTCTTGCTAAAAACCAACTGGCAGACCTCAGCATCGCTCACTTGGTGTTCTCAACAGATGTGAGCACTACTCCGCAAGCACCGGTGGTCAAACACGACCAAGCGTTCAGTGTCTTCGTCGCGAACTGGCCAGGTCTCTGATGCATACAGTAAGATCGGCCTTACCACTGCGTTGTGCACCTTACCTTTCACTGGCAGGCTGATATCCCGCCGTCTCCATAGATGTTTGAATCTCTGAAAAGTCACATGGGCCTTGATGATACGCGAAGTAATTTCTTCAGTGATGTAACTACCAGAGGTGACACAGCTACCAAGATAAGTGAACCGATCCACCACTCCAAGTACCTGTTCGTTAATAGCTAAAACCGGTTGCGTGTCAGCCAAGTCCTGCAATAATAATGTGCACATTGAAGTTGAAAAGCATATGCCGAAGTATGCAGCGCTACGCGTCAGTCCATCCAGTAGTGTTTGCATAGCCATTGCATCAGACCCAAGGAGAACTATGTCGTCCGCATACTCCAGATATGTCAGTCGATCACCTGGCAGAACTTCCACTCCAATAGAGTCTGAAAGAACAGAACCATTTGTGATCGGTTCGATCAAAAAAATCTAAGAGGAAATGAGATATACGACAGTCCTGGCGAACCACATTTGTCGTGCGGAACTTAAGAGTTTCCCGTAAGCACTTACACGGCCTCGGGAATCAGAGTAGAGAGATTGCACAATGAAAAGGAGTTTATATCTAGTAGGCGCATTATGGATAGGCAGTGACACAAGCAGACGCGGTCAACATTCGAAGATGGCTTTCAAGTCAAGGAAAACCACCATAGTCGGTCGCTTGTATGTGTGCCTCCGTTCTGAAACTTGGTGAAGAGTAAATACGTTGCCAATAGAACCACGACTAGGGCAGAAGCCAGCCTGGTTTTCTTTGATTCTGTTCTCACGGGGACCAGTACGTCATCGAGGAATGATACTAGTGAGAAGTTTTGGAGCAACGGAAACAAGGCTAATGCATCGATGATTTGCGCACAAAGTACACTGATCATTCTTGAAGATGGGCACGACAGTTGACAGTCGACTGCCTCAAGACACCTGATCATTGTCCGGAGTCGCGAGTCCAGACAACAAAGTATCAACATCATCACTCAGAAGAAGCTCGCCTGGTCCAGGAGCCTTATTTGGTTTCAACACGGAAAGCTCCAGTCAAATATCTTTCAAAGTGGAAGTTGTGACACTAACTTCCCACGTCAACCCAGGCGATTCTGCAAGCGGTAGTGTCGCAGCACGCCTGTTAAACTGCTCTTCAAAACGTTCAGCCCAACGAGTTAGTTGACGACGCTGAGAATGAATCAACTGTCCATCTTTCTGGGTTATTGTCTCGCTAATTAATCCTTTTCTCGGAACCGTGTTCCGGATGAGGTGGAATAGCACTCGGCTGTTCCTAATAGTACTGGCTCTCTCCATCTGACGGGCCCTTGCCATCCACCAACGTTCTCGGTCGGTTTGAAGACTCGTTGTAAGACGTTTCAAAAAGTTACGAACACGCTGAAACTCAGTGCCCATCGGAACCTGTTTCCGTGCTTCAACAAAGCTGATCGATACACCTCAGATATCCATTCAAAGTTAAGATGTCTCAAGTTGGGTGCATAACATGCGTCATTTGAGAGAATCCCAGTCAGCGTTTGGCTCATCAACCCTGTGCATCACTGACAATTGGTAGTCCACTTCGTCGTGATATTGTTGGACTGCAGATTACGAGTTTGTTACAAGTAAGAAGGTTAGAAGATAGGCGCTTTTCTAAAGCGAGAAGAGTGGGCGCCAAACATGTACGCACTAGAGCATGGTCAGAATTCAGACACGTGCTCTAAATTGATTGACAGTCGCGCTATGTGCGCCATCTGTAGTTGGTGACAGTATGGTCAATTTAGGTCCCGGTCACTGAAGAATTCGGTGGGCGCCAGGGGACGCGGTGTTAACGTTGTGCTGGACAGCAGTGCTGCTAACGTGAAGATTGTGGTCGGCGTACACTTGCAGGAATCGATCACCATTAGCTGTTCGGCGTGCATCGACTGCGAAACGCCCTCCCAGGTGCTGTTCAGAGTATGAAAGACGACCCACTTAGACATTAATGTCACCAGCAACAATCAGGATGTCAGTATTCTTCGCCATGCGAAGTGGGGAGATGTTGGTAAAAAAAAGTCTTTGATACCGTCAGAACCGCATTCAGTAGGGACATAAATTGAGGAGATGGAAAGGCCCCTTGTCTTCAGAGGATGCTTATTAACTCCAGTTGACTTCGAAATCAAGCCGCACATGCGGCTGTTCACCGGTATTCAGTCGAGGAAATTGCCTTCGGCATGTTTGCCGACGGCAATACCAACACCGTAAAAAGCTGGAGTCATTGGCTCAGTTTTGCCAGAGACGCGAAGAGTGTAGCCATCGTCGTCAGATTCAGAACCAGGAAGTCAAAAATTTGTCACGACGGTTATTTTGTATGTGTATTCGGGAAACAACAAACATCAATAACAAGGGGGTGAAAAGTGAGAGTCAGTGTTGCCCACTGACCAATCTGACCTATAGTGCAGACGTTTGAAGAACCAATGTGAGATAAAACTTTAGGTCTGATGGAAGTGCTGCACGTATCGATAGTAGCAACTGCGAGGTCAGCGGCAGATAACAGCTCAATGGACGAGGAAGAAGAGAGGGGAGAAGAAGAAGAAAAGGATTATTACTGATGTGGTCGAAAGGGTAGATGATACTATCAGGGTGCCCAGTCAAAGAGAGGAGTTTTGTTAGAGGTGCTTTATCTCTAGCCTTTGACTCAACCGTCTGACCCACAAGACAATGGGGTTTGCTTGAGGGACTCCATTCGGAGCCTTTGGTTCAATAGCCTGACCCATAAAACAGTGAGGAGCAAGTCCATCTCAGGAGTGTGATTGCAGAGACCCATTGCTACTTTCTTGAGACCTGGCACACACAGCTTTCGAAGATTTAGAACAGTGTACACGTGTTTCACGCCCGTACTAGGTTATGCACCTGCCACCATGGTCAGCCACAGGTAGCAGTTGGGGGGGGGGGGTTGCACCAATTTGATCAGGGGCTGCTTGGCTTGATGCGGGAGGTAGCAAACCATTGAGAACCGGAAGGTGCCTCCCACCGTCAGAGACAACGCGTTGGGCTCGTGCTTTACGCCAATCGAGCTGCGAGCTTGTAACCCGTATACCTGTTGTCTCCCATGGCTAGATTTTAAAGGAAGAAAGTCATCGACTCCTAGGTAACCTCCGAAGAGGATTGGATTGTGAGACTGAGTTAGACTGACCCTTAAGCAATGACATGTTTGGTACGAGGGGCTGTGAAGGCAATTTGATATTGCCCCCCAGCACAGCTCGATGGGTAACGGAGATACGCAAACCATCGCACCACGTCTCGTTGCGATTGAGTTATAGAATAGCTATCCGAATGGAGTTATCAACGACTTAGTCCACTACGGACGTTACATGGACCTATGCTGGGAAGAACTAGGAGGCAATTTAACACCACACCCTAACATAAAATTCAACCTGGCATCTGAATGCAACAAAACGTCGTACTTAGGCGTCCAGATGAGCCGAAGATCTGCAGAGTCTATCCAGCGGAGTAGTAAGATAACATGGAATGAGCAGTATACTCAATGTATCAGCTTCGTTCCACTTAACTAGAAACGAAAACTTGTTCGATGCCGAACCGGGCGAGCAAGGATATGTATGGAGGACATGCTGTCTGTTGGAGAGAAATGGCCATCAGGAATTCGTTTGGATAAGTATGGAGTCCCGAAAAGCAAAGCCGAAATTGGTACCAGTAGGTAAGGGAACTGGTCTACCTATCGCTACCGTTCAATTACGGGATAACGGGACCGATGTCCAGAAGACTTTTACTACACAGAAAGTTTACGGCTAAGCTTCAGCTCAGTGCCGACACTAAATCAACAAACTAAGAACAGAATTCTACTGTCAAGTACTTCTTTCGGTATATACTCTTTCACTTGCTCATGTCGATCAAGATATCGGAAGAAACAGGGGAGCGTTGACCAGCTTTGCTGTATAGCAGTGGGAAGCGCAATATCTGGACATCTTGTTGTTTCGAACCATCACGTCAAAGCACATCTACAAGGTACCCAGATGCTACACATGAGTGGTTGGATATCGTCAACTGGCAGCAGACAAAGCGATCTCCACTCGCCTTCATGACCCTGACTTATGTGCGTCTAAGAAACTTGTCCAGATACTCAGTCTACCTTGACCCCATGGAACACTGACACATTGTGTGAACAACACCATAAACCCACTTGATCGTCTTGAGCCCAATCACTTAGCTTGGTCACTCAGACCATCTAAGCTTTCAGAACTGTACGCTTATCTGATGTTTACTTTCGTCATTCATTTGTGGTCTATTCGCCTGATGAGGAATTACTGAAAATGAGCTTGTTCACTAACCTTTGTTTCCGATGTCTACACCTGGGATATTTAATTAGTTGAAATTAGGAAGTGTGTCTGACATGGTGTTGACTCGATATGGAATGTGAAATGTGGCAGCGTTTGTGATTCCGTAACTGCATGCAGCTTGTATTGCGGCACAGTAGCTGAGGTGTTCCCCACCTCTAGTTAACGTGTACGATAATGATGATGAACTGCCTGCAGAGATTTTATCATATGGAGCGGATGCGGGAGTAAATCTGAGAATATGACGCGCGCCTGTATTACAAAACTAAATTGTAGGTGTAGTAGTGCATGTCATGCCTCCGATCAATACAGTGTCAGGAGGAGCAATGCACTCTTTTATACTGGGCCTGTTAGCAACAGGCATTTATCCAGCTATAAGAACAACTGAATGGGGATCTGAACACCCGTACGACCTTTATCAATATCTAAAGTAATCTCTTCGGAAATGAGACTACCTGAGATCAGACAAGTACCTGCATAGACAAGCAGATCGACCACTGCGAGTCGCCGCTTTGTGAGCTGTTTATGTGTCGGCCTAGCTCCATAACAGTATTTAGCACTTTGAAGGCTCGAAGCACACGCATCAGCGTGCAACTCTACGCGACAGCCTACCCATCACTGTCTGATCGAAACACAGCTGCCACCCGCAAATAGCGATTTTGACAACCGGTCAAATACCAGAACCCCTATCCCAAAAGTATTACAATAAAGTGGGAGGAAGCGATTTAGTAGCATGTTGAGTATAAGGTTAGAAAGTATTGGAAGCATGGAGCGTCTCTGATGCACTCTACTCGTTTGTAACGACCTGGACAGCATTGCTGGATGCTAGAGTACCCGCCGTGTGTCGGCATTGCGACACACAATCTCGACTGAGGCTACGGTTTGCTTTGAAGCAAACCTATGACATTTAAACCACTGGGACCGCGTCCGAAGTGGAGAGTTTCGGAGCTAGTCTCTCCCTTAGCTAGAGTTGGAAAACACTCCAGCTATTGTGCCGCAATACATAAAAAGAAATGAAAAAACATACAACAGGTGCACTCTCAACCCCTGTTCATCTAGGTCCAGGAATCTCTCGATAAGACACTGCAGAAACTCGACGTCGTGGTTATAGTGAATCAGAGCATTAGCGTCAAGTAACTCAGGCACATTAAGTATCGTGAGGTTGCAAAGCCGCTAGTCGTTGATAGTTGCTCACTCTCTTCGCTACATTTTCCACTGGCCTTCATCGTTTACGTTATCACACAGGGGGACGTTAGTGCCCATAGGACGCAACATAGGCATACCAGCTGACACCAGAAACGGATGGACATTGTTCTGAAGAGTTAGCAGCCGACGGACAAGTGGGCTCATTCGAACATAGGGGTGCCTAGGTTCCCGATTGTTGGGATGAAACCACGGAGTTCATCACTATGGAAGCTTTCGCATTTCTTGCTGGATCGATAGGTTTCTCGACTGCTGCTGATTGCACTTCAGTCTGACACTTCTTACACAGTATTTGGACAAAGCCATGCTGAATCTCACGCAGAAGTGTAAATTGCTCTCAAGACTAGACGCTGGCCGTAGTGAGTTGGCGAGTAGTCAGAAAGCAGGAGGGAAAATGTGTAAGAACCACAGTATGCCAAAAATGACGCGAAAAGTTTTAGAGCACAAGAAGTGCCGGTAGGCATGCACACATGCGCATACGAGATCGATCCGGTTTGAATCAGATTAGGTCATCGATCGTTAAGCGACAGGTGACAATTGGTCAACGGATAAACCAATGACAGAGATGTGAAGATCCACGCGACAGAGGAGGCGTGACAGCATTCGCTCTATGTCCAACAGTTTTACAACAAGAGTAACAGGGAGTATGCCTCGTTAACATGGATGGCTTAACGGATAGGACGGCAAAAAGTGAAAATATGTAATAACTAGAACAAATTTAAAGACCATACTGAAGTAAATGGATTACACACATACAAAAAATAAAATCAGAATCAAAGATAGATTGAATTTGATAAGTTTAAACCGAAAAACTGCTATACACAAAAAGATAAACGCATAAAACTGGCCTGGTAGCTGAGCTAGAAAGCCGACAGGCTAGCGCTATCCGCAGCCATTAGCACAAGGTCAAAGCAAAAGAAAAGGGTGAAACACCTCGATATGCTTCTCTGCGATGCATACAGCAGGGCGGATAAACGAAAACATGCTACTGCTGGCGCCTCCCTTCTTTCTTTTCCACCTCGTTCTCTTACTCCCATCCAGAACCCAGTAATAACCTTCCTTCTATAATTCCCAGCTTAAATGACAGCAACCGAAGTGCCAATGGAGTAGAACCATCTGCAGCCACCATCCCACCGCACCTATCGGCAAAAGTCCCTTATAAGGCCACGCTATCCCGTTTCCATGGCGACAGTCAACGTTCGCACTGTAAGACAAACGCTCGTTGGACACACTGGATACTGATGTGCGTTGTGTGTCCGAAACTAAGATCAATGACCCTAACGGGGTTATTGAATTAACTGCACCCGGCGTATCCTCTCGTTATTGGTTGCACACATCCGGAGACGCCGATGCAGCACTCATGGGTCAAGCTGGTGTAAGTATCATTCTACGCTCCAAGGCTGAGCCATCGTTGGTTGATTATAGTCCGGTGAACAGCCGCAGTTTGCTTGCGATTTCCGTTTATGCTCCCACCGACTGCAGTTCTAAGGCCGTAAAAGACATCTAGCACGAACTGAACGCGCTACTACGCAGTGCTACTAGTTCAGGTAGTATAGTACTAGTACAGGACATAAACGCACAAGTAGGTCATCTGGGCTCTTCAGAAGCTCAGCTAGGTGGTTAATATGGGCTTAACTCCAAATCGACTGAAAACGGTGAGCGTCTGCTGCAACTGTGTGCGGAGCACCAGTTGTTTCCTAGTGGCACCGCTTTTAGACCCAGTGGGCGCCGAAGTGCCAATTGCGTCCTCCTGTAGCTGGCCAGCGATGGACCGAAATTGACAACATAGCCATAAGTTACAGATGACGTGGTCCCATCCCGGATTGCCGGTCGTACTGGAATACCTGCGTCGACTCTGATCTTGCATTGGTACGCTGTCATTTCTCCATGAACTTGACCGGGAGGTTCATCAAGCGTCTCCTCCGATTGGCAACTGAGAAATTGTCTCAGTCCTCCGTCAGGCAAGCCTATCAAGAAGCACTGCATACGAACTTCCACTGTCTTGTTCTAATGACACGTACCTTCAGTGAAATCGGACCTCGGTCGTCATGCACGACACAGGAGCATCTGGTTGTGGCACTATCAATCGTCGTCACCGCAACAGTCACTGGAAATCCGAGAGGTCGGTGAACCTGTTGGAATCTAGCAGAAATCTTCCTGCTGGCTTTGAGCACAATGCGACCAGACAGGCTATTAGGCGTGAACTAAAACGGAGCCTACGTGCTGACAAGGAAACCTGGTAGACCAGTAGGGCTCAAGAAATGGAAGAGGCAGGAGGAGTAGGCAATTATCGCGAGCTCTTCCAGCTAATCCGCACCACTGATCCCAGAAAACCAGGCGTCAGTGAGACAATCAGAGACAGCGTGGGTGCACTGATGCACAATAAGGAGCGCCATATGGCTCGTTGGACGGAACACTTTCAAGATCAGTTCAGCTGGCCCCCTTCTCCCGGACCACTCTCTACTCAGAGGATGCAGGACGAGCCATAAACGGTTAGTTTAAAGCCTACGTCGGAGGCCGAGGTCCGAAACGCGATCACAGCCCTCAATCATTTTCGTGTCGTAAGTCCGGATTTCCTCCCACCTGCACTATTTAAGGATGGAGGTGAGGTCCTCTGCAAAACACTGACGTCCCTATTCGAACGTATCTGGAAGGAAGTGTCTCGGCTAATTGGAGCGGATCGATTATAGTGGCGGTATACAAGAATAAGATTGTTCTAACTACAGGGGTATTAGCCTTACTCCAAGTGTGACAAAAGTATTGGCCTCGATTCTCGTTCGTCACCTCTCTGTGGAAAGAGAATCTCGGATTAGGGAAGCGCAGGCCGGATTCCGCTAAGGATGTGGCTGTATAGATAATATATTCAGGTGCTAAAGCAGCGCCACGCATACCGCAGACCGACAATAGCTGTGTTCCTCGATTTCAAGAGTGCGTTCGATTCAGACGATCCATAAATTCCTTTCGAAATACTTGCACGGAAAGGTGTTCCCCACGGAATATGTGAACATCCTTCGTGCTTGAACACTACCCGCCGCGTCAGGGTCTACGGTGGCCTACCGTACAGCCTTCCGATCACAAGTGGCGTTCGTCAGGGTTGTCCGATTTCCCCATTTTTCCTCAATTTCGTCGTGGATTCTATCATGAAGTGTTCCCTTGCGGAATCCTAAGATGTAGGCGTTGAAGTCCTGCCTATTGAAAGATTAGTTGATCTAGATTATGCGGACGATATCGTCTTGCTTTACCACAATGCTGCAGTTGCACAACCAAGCCTGTATTGCCTATCTACAGTGGTCCCATTACTTGGTATGCAGGAGCCCTTGACCCTTGCTAAAGAGGAACTCGAGGTGGTTGATCAATTCCCTTATCTTGACAACTGCATCACCAACGATGGGCGCATAGAAACTGAGGTCAGCTCAAGTGTTGCAAAGGCCAGAGTTGCCTTCTTGAACCTGTGGCATCTTTGGCGAAAGAACGGAGTTCCACTCCGTCTGAAAGGCCGTGTACACAAGGCCACAGTGAGGGCCGTTCTCATCTATGGTAGTGAGGCTTGGCTGTTTCGGTCTGAAGATCTGAGGCGTCCTCAAGTCTTTGGTCATTATTGTCTGCGAACCATTGCTGATGTCGGATGGCACCAGCGTGTCCGCAACAACGATGTGCGTAGGCGAGTACTAGATGGTGATAATCATGCTAGCTCCCTAGAACAACTGATAGCACTGAATAAGTTGCGTTGACTCGGGCACGTTTTCCGTATGTCTGATCACCGCTTACCTATGAGGGCCTTGTGTAGTCTGCCAGGTGTAGGATGGCGCAAGGCTCGAGGTGGACAGAAGTTGACTTGGCAGCGGGAAATGAAGTCACTGACGACCAAACTGGGTGCCGTTGGTCCGTCTCGCCTGCCGGGTTGGAGTCCACGTGACTCACCTTGTGCTTGGCTCAAGACTTTACAAAACGGCTTGCAACCGACACCAGTGGCACTTTTGCTGCCGTCTCCTAATGGGATTGCTTCTTTAAAATGCCTTTGGTGCTGTTTTCTACGGGATAATGGCTGATTATGACGCGTGGCAGTGAAAGCCGCAAGGAAGCTGTCTCGCCGATGCCGCCTTATCTTTGCACGATAGCCAGCTGCTTCTGACGGTATACTGACCCTGAATGTTTGCTTAGGGCATTAAGGTTTTCAGGTAAGTCCCCCTTCTCCCTCTTATTATTCTTTTTCATGGGTCATCATGGTTGTATGGCAGCGAAGCATCAGTTCAAATGGCTGAGGTACTGTTGTTGTTGTTGACCACTTGTTTTTGCGACCCTTGCATTGACTCGCACACGGCGACATATGCAGATGATACAATAGTAAAGATAGTCATTGCCACACAGATGTGGCCGGCTGAAGCGTCAGTCCACATATCAAAGAAGACTACCATGATATGATGTTCGTAAACAGTGTTCGACCGAGAGTAAACTAGTTGTCCATCACTGTCAGCTATTGCTTTAAGGCGAAAGACCTTCTCGAATTAGTGTGTCGAATGATCAGTAACAACACTGGT
Organism: Dicrocoelium dendriticum; assembly: GCA_944474145.2. Lineage (NCBI taxonomy): Eukaryota > Metazoa > Platyhelminthes > Trematoda > Plagiorchiida > Dicrocoeliidae > Dicrocoelium > Dicrocoelium dendriticum. Next base: position 70,532,510 of record OX104064.1, read on the forward strand.
GTTTGCAATGACACTAACGTTCCTTATTTTACTAATACTCACAATGCGCAAACACACCCAATCAACTCCGAGAATAATAGTCGAGCTTCCTCTTATGATGCTTCGCACAGTGAAACTGCTGTGCTTAGGTTAGAATTATTCAGGTTCCAAAAGTCCGTGAACACTATTCCAGTGTGTACGAGTGTGGTCCGAATCTCGACAATTTTGGACAGACGATGTGGTCGTTTTGGTTCCAGAACTATTGTCGTTGGGGCGTGCCACGTAACTCGACACGAGAAGTACACTTGTAAAGTTGTGCTGCTGATACAGCGACAGACATCAGGGCGCAGCTGAAAAACAGTGTCGCAATCGATAGCACAATGAGTAGTGAAGTAGAAAATGCCTCCGAGGATATATCTCGGATCCGTTGTGTGACTGACCTGAAATCAATATCACTGATGAATCCGTGACAGAAGGCTTTGACTAAATGAGCCTCCCATATATTTAAGAAAAGAAAGCCGCGGCACACTATAGTCTCGGTTGTCTGTTCTGTCTAGCATTATTGGGCGAACTGAAGAGGAGCTCTCCGATTGGTGATCATCAAACATCATTCTCAACCTCATGAACAGTCAAACGATGATTCATGTGAAACCAGTGAAGCAGTAGTCCTATCGAGAGTGTCTCAAAACTACGTAGAACTTTATTCGTGGATGACTCATGGTTGTGAAAACTAAATCAATCACACTTCTATCTCGGCATGTTGCCGTACTGTTAGTGACGGTTGAGCAGTATAACACCTTGGGGATTGCCTATAGTTCAGCAGATCGCACATATTTGCTCAATCCTCCCATTTCTCTTCAAATGTACACTCGAAATCTTCATGAATGCCTCCCTTCTGCTTTCTTACAATATGGCTGGAATAGAGGCTTCGGTAGCTGATCGACTGTCAAACTTGGGATTCGCGAAAAATATAGTTGTCTGAATTGGACACAGCTGCTTTGCAAGTGATGTATAGATTGACGCATGACACTGCACTCACTGGTATATGAAGAAGCTAAATATTCAAGAGAAAAGAGTCCACACCCTGTAAAAAAGACACAGCCTAAATCAGTTGATTATCGTGTGGAGATAAGGCGGCATCGTTGAACAATTTGTGATTCAGAGCTCATGAACATGGAGTGCACGGACGATATACATTCCCTGCGTCAAACACCCACTTTTGTACACTAGCTTCTGGGTAGATGGACATAGCACGCTGCACGCCTCGGCGTGTCGTTTGAACTTTCACAACTCAAGACGCTATTTCAGAGCTTGGTAGACATGACACTGGTTTAACTATCAACGAACAATTAGTCGAAGAGGTGGGTCGATCCACTTACCTTGGTAGTTGAATCACCTCTGGGGGTTATATCAATCAGGCTCGGGTAATTTCAAAGCCTCAGAAATCCATGAAAAGGTGGAACATCAGCCGATCAGTGAAAAGAGGAAAGCAGGCGTCAGAAGTGCACCGGTACGCAGTATCGATCCTTCGCTGCCACGCAACCACTACCAGTCGCAAGTGGGCTAAGGATACAGCGTGGGTCGCCCGGTCCCTAGACAAGTTCAAACCCGCACCCTCGGATTACAAGGCAGACTTGTGACCATTAAAGCTACAGACCGGCAGTCAAAAGTAGGATGTACATAGCTGCCTGCGTTACGGTATGGAACAAGGACATGGCTACTGCGCGCTGAGGACGTAAAGATACTGGCAGTTTTTGATCCCTGGTGCTCGTGGAGCATTGTTCCCGGTAGGTAGGAGCACGGGGAAAAACGCCGCCGTTTGGTGACAGAACCCTGGCGCTGGCGAAAACCAGCCTGCTCCTCCAGGTAGTGTGACTCAGGAGCGGGAGTAGACTGCGGAGCAAGATAGATGATAGTAGTTTGGATAGTAGTAGTAGTAGTAGTAGTAGTAGTAGTGTGTCAGCTGTATATCTTAACGGCGCTTCGCTGCCGCGCGACCACTGACTCTCCCTAGGAGAGGGACCTTTTCTTCCTGCCAGATTTTCAGAAACAGGGACGTTAGTTGCTTGATGACTATTGTACCGCCGTATCTGAACAACTATAAGGGAAGTTCATCTGAGCCAACCGCCTTGAAGCGATTCAAGTGACAAGACAAACCTCTGCTTCGGTTGGTAGTTAGAGTGGGACTAACCATGGCACACGACCGGGAGTACTGAATGTAAACGTGAGTGGAGAGGAACAACTGAACTGAGACGAAGTGCTCAGCCCATCTGTCCATGCGTCTCTGCAAACTAGTGATCTGTGACCCGTCCGCCTCAAGGACAACCTCGATGATACCAGACCTCCAGTGTCCAGTGGTCCGAATTAGCTGAAACAATTTGCGGGTATTTCCAGTGAGGGCGGTCGCCGCCATCTCCAATGGTGTCGGGACCACCAAACCTCCCGATCACTGTGAAATCTTAGTTTGAGTTGTCTGCTGATAATGCCGCAACTTCATTCTGGTCTGGGTTTACTGAGAGAGTTCGGCGGCGGTCGAACAGTGCCAGGCAGCGCGCGGACATTCAACCCTTCAGCGGATGGTGAGAAAACCCACAGACTGATTGGCCTGAAGTTAGCATTGCTTGCTGCAATAACGTCCAGTGATGTTCAATACCGGTAGGCGGCAAACAGGCTAGTGTGCTTGCCAGTGACAGTTGATTGTCTAACTGAGCCGACTGACCAGCTAACCTGTTCGTATCAAGCTAGTATAGCCTATCTTTCTGATTTCCTCCGATTCGCAAGAAAATGTTGACACAGACCAGTGCGTGATCTGAATCGAGGTAGGTAGACCAAAAAAACCTACAATCTTGTATGCTACTACGCCACCTGAAACTGGTCTATTTGGGACTAGGCCTGCACCAGTGAAGAAGGATGCCAAGATGGCAGATCATCTCTTTGAGTGTATGAAGTTTGTGTTTGAGAGAAACAGACTGTTGTCTTCGCACAAATTGAGAAGGTTGGTTCCGTTATCTGAACGATTTTCGTTCAGTGCATGATGACCACCCAGGTGATATTCACCAACGGATACGTACATTGAAATCACCGGCGAGGACAAGGACGTCCGACTTGGCGGCTTTGCTTAATAGCTGATGAAGTTGGTAGTAAAAAATGTATTTGTTCAGTTCAGAGCTACAATCTGTTGGTGCGTAAGCAGAAGCTACAAATAGATTGCGTCTTTTAGCTCGATGTCTGTTAATTCTGCATGACCCTTGGATGCGAACTGCGCATAGTCGGCAGTTTACTGGGAACCAATCAAGGAGTGCAGCCTCGGCTTAATGTTTAATTCCACGCTAACGCAGCTCAAGTCAACAGAAGTAGTTTCTGGGTCGCTAGATAAAAGTAAGCGGTATGTGGCTTCCTGGCTGCTGGGAAATTTCAACTTGAGCACAGTGCTTGGGTCCTACAATTGTGTTTCGGAAAGGCAGCAGCTATTAATGGCGATGGTACTCAGAATACGTGTAAGGCCGGCCTGATGCCCAATCTGCATAAGCGTCCGGACATTGAGGGTTGTCAGCCGAAACGAAGAGCTGGTCGAAGAATAGCCTCAGACAAGACATAATAGGAAGTAGAGAAACCGGTGGCGGGGTCAAGTCGAGGGAAACAGGAATTATTAACAGAAAAATGGTGAGCGTGCGATGAAGCTTGATCAGAAGCGAAGTAGGCAGGAGCGAGAGAATATGAAACTGTGTCGTGATTCATGGTTTTTGCAGACGGCGCGATACTACCCGGCTGCGCAGGCCGATGTAGGGGGTTGATTTGGGGGATACCACCCCGAGCCTTTGGCTCAACAGCCTACCCGCAATGCAGCGGGGCGAATTCGGAGAATCGTGCCAATGGGAACCGGTGACCCAGTGAAAAAGTGTGTCTTACGATTAGGTCTTTTGAAGCGATTTAATGACACTGGTTCAAATGGACTTCCTCCGGAGCTGTTCAACTATGGTGGCGCAGTTATCACCAGTCAGCTAACTTCGTTCTCCAAAATCTGGCTTGAAGAAAAAGTATCTTCCTCTTCGGGCGAGTCAGTTATTCTTCCGATTTTTAAGAAGGGTGCATGCACTTTATGCGCTAATCATCAAGGGATTAATCTCTGTCCAGTTGCCTCCAAGCTATTGGTACCCGTTCAACTTCGTAGACTATTCCCGAATCGTGAATCACAGTTCCGGGACGAACAAGCTGGCTTCCGACTTGGTCGTGGGCGTGTAGATCAAATAGTCACGCCAAATTCCTCGAACATCGACACATCTACCATCGTTGCATACTTAAAACATCCGTGCCGTATTCGACTCGGTTGATCGACCTGTGCTATGGCGTTTCTTGCTAAGGATTAGGGTCCCAGAAAAGTACACTACCATTCTGCGTGCACCCTATCTCCACGTCTCCGGCAGAATGGGGGTCTATAGCAAGCCTTCTTCGTTTTTCGCTGTCAATAACGGTGTACGAGAGAGCTATCCTACACTCCCGTCCTGTCGAGAGCTCTGGAAGGTTACCAACATTTTGGTCCGCAACTGCTACGGGGAAAGCGAGTGACCGACTTAGAGTATATTGATGACATCACCCGATTTGGTGACGACTCGAAGAATATGTAAACCATTCTAAAGCGTTTGGCGATTGAGGCATCTAAGTACGGAATGTGCTTCGTCCCGTCGAAATGCAAAGTGCTGCTCCAGGATTGGCACTCTCCCGTTCCCGTGCTCACTTCTGAAGGCAAACAGCTTGGACATGTTGATAGCTTTTTATACCTGGGCAACTACATGTCTACTGGTGGCGCCATGAGGAAGGAAACTTCTCTCCGGTTATCGTTATCGGCACTGATGAGACGATACGAAATGCATGCATCTGCCGAACTTCGTCTTCTAATTGTGCTTTTCAAGTTACCAAAGGGAACTAACTGTTTTAAATCTCTCCGTATCGCCAAGGCCCGGTCTGTGTCCGTCAACCTGCAACACTTGTGGCGCCGTCTGGACGTCTCCCTCTTGGTAAAGGGTTGTGTTTACAATGCCGCCGTTCGGGCGGTCTTGCTATATGGCAGAGTCGTGGCCAGTTCGCGTAGATGACATGCACCGACTCTCGGCTTTCGATAATGGGTGCTTGAGGGGAATTTCTCGTATGCGATGGCAGCAAGGTACTTTCAATGGTGAAGTCAGACGTCGTGTCTGAAGGATTGCGAATTTCCCTTCAACAAGCTAGTTTTACTCTGCCAGTTAAGATGGCTCGGTCACGTTCTGCGTATGTCAGCTGAGCGCTTGCGCTATCGCGCTCCGTTCGCTCGAGCAAGGCTCGACTGGAAGAGACCACGCACTGGCCAACCATCCGCTTCGCGACAGCATATGAAATCATCGACTTGACGTCTTGCTGCCGTTGGATCCACACGCCTGCCCGGTTGCGGACCTAAGGACGAAGAGTGCCGATGGCTCGAAACAATTCAGGACACGGCGCACAATCAAAACCTGTGGAAGATCTGTGTGCACAATTGTTTAGATTTAGACACTTAATGCCTAGCAAATAAAAAATATTAAAAAAAACAACCAAATAATGGAACGTAAAAAATAACAAAAATGGTTACGGATAGAAATTAGGTGTTGCTCACCCGAAAACACTGCATTCCTATGATCAGTTTCGATGTTATTTTATCTCATAAGATAGAGACAGCCCACATCGAACCTGGGACCATTCGGATGTTAGTTGTGACCGCTACTCCTAAGCCGTTCCATTCTTATTGCGGCATAACAGGTGAAGTGTGTTGCTCACTTTCAATTAATGTTCCATAATTATGACACTTCGGCGATTCCACCTGTCATTCGCTTAATTTTATGATTTTGTTTGCCTCTATGACTAGTTATTAGACCGTTGATTCGACTGCTACTACTTCGGTGCAAGGTTCACAGTTCATCACTGCAGTGAACAGAACAGTGGGGCACGTGGCAGCTGTTAGACCGAAAGACAGTAATAAGGAGGTGCATTGCCACTAATGAGTAAAACATGAGCTTCACAACCTCTTTTTGTTTCATTGAAATGCAAAAACGGACCATATTGACATTCGCACAAGGTCGACAGGAATGAGCAATAGAAACACATGAACAAGCCGCTTTAGTCTAAGGGATTTGTAGTATACCGCTAAATTAAAAAGAAAAGCTCAAAAAGTGGACTGAAATGTGGGACTCACGTGATTGAGAAACTGAAAGTTATCCCGACGGCAAAAAGGGCACATCCATAGACCGTTAATTTCATTCTTTGTTGGGTTAGCGTTATCCAGCTGTTCACGGCGAGGACGACGTGTAGCCACTGAAACCACGCGACATTCGATAAGTCGACCAACGTGAAATGTCTCCGGAGTCTCATGTGTTACCATGCTAAAAATTTGCTCTGGGTTAGCCGACTGATAGGCTGTCCGATAGTCTCTGTAGCGAGTATTTAGCTCCTTTCTTATATCGTACAATGTTATATGTTTGTCTCCGTGATCCTGTCGTTTCAGCTCCTCAGCAAACGCGTCCAGGTCTAGTTCTCGCAGACGAGCAGGACTGAAAATAGTAAATGTGGTAACGGTTTGCGAAGTGATTAGGTATCAATGTGGAACAAGGATAATAGGGGCATGGAAACTTCAGAGTGCTCTGTGGTTCCGGCAAGTGGAACAACTAAACTTCGATGTAGGACTCTTAAAAAACATCCGACAAACTGATTCTGACCAAACAACGAAGGGTAAACCCACAATGAAGGTCAGTAAAAAGGAATTTACAGGTAAATGGTGCTGGGGTTGTTTGGGAGGTTCACTGAGACATTTCAGGTCAAGTGATCGACTAACTATTGTGAGCCGAAAAGCAGAGATGATTGTATTAATTGACAACGCAGTAAAACAGGAGAAAGATGAGAAAAAGATTACTGGTTGCAAACGGAGCAAAAGAACACAGGATGGTACAGTTAGGATCCAGGGGCACAGCAGCTGATGAAAAAGCGTCACTGACTCTATGACGGTATCGTATCCGATAGGATGTCTAACCACTAAGCTCGAGGTGCCGATCTCAGTTTACTTTTCGATATTTGTCAACAATACTCATCGGAGAGAACGAAGAACCCAAATTGTTAACCGTAAGCGGTCAAAGTTCAACAACACTAATGTGGTCCTAGGGTGCCCGTCACCAAAATATCAAACGGCAAACCTCAGTACCATTCATTTCATATGCCCACCAAATAAGAGCAATATTACGTATGCAACCGTGATTAAACACAGCGAGTTAATAAATATCTAGAAGTGTAGTGCGCATACTGGCTTTGTAAACTGTATCCTAAACCAATAAGCCAATATACTACTGGATTATGAAGTGGCTACGATGCTGAAAGGTCACGCGAACCCTACCGATGCACGCAGTAACCTACCAGTTGGTGTCCGAACCAGAATCTCCATACAGCTAGAGATTAGTGAGTCGACTGATCATTTCGAATGCTTTGCCGCGGATGGTAAATGCTGATAATCCTGATCCAGTCCTGTAACAGTACCCTACGCTAGAAGGCTGTGAAGCGCATGCTGGAAGGTGCACTGCTCTGCTCCAGTCTGTGCGGCACGGCTAAACACAGTAGACGAATCCGAACCATACAGAACTATGTCGTCGGCAAAGTCTAAGTTTGTCAATACGCAAAGGGGCACAACTTCCACGTTAGAAGAAACGGAGAGGAGAAAATCACTCATATGGATTAACAGCACAATGTTGAAAAGAATAGGATACGTCTGGATAGAGCTGCGTGCGTCACTTAATGCGATGAAACAGAAGGCCAACCTCATGTGTAATCGTACATGACCGCAGAGTCAAGGTATAGAGATTTAAGAATTTCACCAACGTGGCTTTCAAATACACATCGCGGCGAGACTAGGCGTTAATATAGTGCGATGGTTTGTAAGCATCAGCGATCCAATGAGCAATGCTGGGAGGTGTCTTTTGCACCTTCAGAGCCCTTTATACCAGATTGGTCAATAGTTAGAGGTCAGACAAACTTCTCAAGGTTGGGCAGTCCAGTGCTGGACACCGCTGCTTGAGGTCAGGCTTTTGAACCAAAGGCTTTGGCTAAGAACTCTAATCGTTCTGCTGTCGAAGCCTGGGCAATCTGATAGTAACCTACCCAAGAAACGCTTCTCCTACGTCGTGTAATTGACGAAACCACCTACAAACACCTGAAGCCAAGCGGTTCATCGACAACACAGCTACAGGGGTTACCAAAAACTCACAAGCAGGGCATGCCACTAAGACCCATTTTGTCGATGGTAAATTCCCCGCAGCACAAAATCGCTCACTGATTAGTTCGAATCTTTGCGCCACTGAGGCAGCACTTCAATTTGCACAGCATTAAGGACTCATTTGAAATGAATGTATGTATGTATGTAATCTCAACAGTCTAGTAACTAGACATAGAGCCAAGAAAGCCATGGAAATCAGTGTATAAGAGACAGTCATTGCGTCATAATCGTCGTGGCATGCTAGCTGAAGGTGGGCAACACACTTCAGTTAATATGCCGCAAGAAAATGGAATATTTTGACAAAAATACAGAACAAAACATTTTTATTTTGTTTGCCACACGCCGATTTTTCTCTTTTTTTGTCATTTTCAATGTTTGTAGAATTAAACATGTGAATCAACACAACACTGTACACAATTCTTCCATTGATTCCGGTTGCGGGCCATGTCTTCAAGTGTCCTAAGCCATTGGCACTCCCCATCTTTGGGTCCCCATCCTGGAAGACGTACGGGTCCAACAGCGGCTAGACACAACGTCAGCGATTTCATGTGCTGCCGCCAAGTGGAAGGCTGACCACCACGCGTTCGCTTCCAGCCAGGTCCTTGAAGAGCGAATAGAGCGCGACGCGGTAGACGCTCAGGTGCCATGCGTAGGACATGACCGAGCCATCTTAACTGGCGCAACAAAACCAGTTTGTTGAAGGAAATACTTGCATTCCCCAAGACGCGACGTCGAACGTCATTACTGGTAACTCGATGTTGCCACCGAACACGAGCGATCCTCCTTAAGCAACCGTTATCGAACGCAGAAAGACGACGCATGTCTTCCACGCGAATCGGCCAGGACTCGCACCCATACAACAATATTGAGCGAACTGATGCACTGAAGACGCGGCCCTTTAGTGAGAATGAGACGTCGCGACGACGCCACAAATGCTTCAAATTGAAAAATGCTGATCGAGCTTTAGCGATACGAAGCGAAACTTCTTTGTTGATTGTGCCGTCAGCGGAAAAACAGCTCCCAAGATAGACGAAACTATCTACCTGTTCAAGTTGTGCACCTTGGAGAGTGAGCACGGGTGCAGGTGAAAGCCAATCCTTGAGCAGTACTTTACACTTCGATGGGGCGAAGCTCATGTCATACTTAGATGCTTCAACCGCCAAACGATCCAGAATGAGTTGCATACCCTGAGGATCGTCACTAAGTAAGGCGATATCATCAGCATAATATAAGTCGGTCGCGCGCTCACCCGGTAGAAGCTCTAGGCCAAAATGTTGGAAACCTTCTAGGACATTCGACAGAACGTCTTCGATTGCGAAGTTGAAGAGGAATGGGGACATAGGGCAGCCCTGTCGCACACCGCTATTGACAACAAATTGCGAGGAAAGCTTGCCATAGACCCTCACTCTGCCGGATGTGTGAAGGTAAAGTGCTCGTAAGATGGCGATATATTTCTCTGGCACCCCGTTCTTTAGTAAGCAACGCCATAAAGCAGGTCGATCAACGGAGTCAAAAGCGGCACGTATGTCTAGGAATGCAACGATAGTGGGCCTGTGATAAATGTGGCGATGTTCAAGGAGTTGGCGGAGCGTGAAGATTTGATCCACGCATCCGCGGCCAGGACAGCAACCAGCTTGTTCTTCACGGTAGTACGATTCACGTACTGGGGATAGTCTACGAAGTAGAATGGATGCCAACAGCTTAGAGGCAACCGAAATAAGACTAATCCCGCGATGATTTGCACATGAAGTGCGAGCGCCTTTCTTGAAAATTGGGACAATAACTGATTCGCCACAAGAGGGAGGCACTTTCCCTTCATGCCAAATTTTTGCGAACAGCGCGGTTAGCTGGTTAATGACTGCCACACCGCCATACTTGAATAGCTCCGGAGGAAGTCCGTCTAAGCCGGCAGCCTTGAAGCGCTTCAAGCGTCGAATCTCGAGGTAGACTTCTGCTTCGCTGGGTGGATTCAATGGGACTAGCCAAGGTGGACAGCAAGGTGTACTGCATGTACTGATGGATGGTGGAGGCCAGTTGAACTGCGAGTGAAAGTGCTCGGCCCAGCGGTCCATACGCCTCTGTTGGTTGGTGATCGGAGACTCATCCACCTCACAAATGACCTCACTGACACCAGGCTTCCTGAGGCCAGTGGACCGAATGAGTTGGAAAAGCCTGCGAGTGTTACCAGAGAGGGCAGCAGTCTCCATCTCTAAAGCACGCTCAGACCACCATGTCTCGCGATCCTTGCGGAGGCTTTGCTTAAGCAGCCGGTTGGTAGAACGGCGCCGCTCGTTGCAATCTGATTCCGCGGAGATATCTTTGCGGCGTTCGAACAGCTCCAGAGAACGAGCAGAGCTCCAAGACTTCAAAGGACGTCGAGTTAGACCGCAGTATGACTGTCCGGAAATGGTCAGCGCTTTCCGTATACAAGTCCAGTGTTGTTCCACTTCTCGCGGTGGATTGCAACTGAGTGCATATTCTAGTGAAGACTGATAGCTCTTCTGGACAGAGGAATCAGTTAATCTGTTTACATCAATCTTGCGGTGCTTCGTGTTTCGGGATCCTCCAAAACACGTACAGATTTTCGCGCAGACCAGAGCATGATCTGAATCAACGAAAGTGGACCAAAAGGACCTGCAGTCCAGTAGGCTGCCGCGCCATCTGAAGCTAATCGCAATGTGATCAATTTGAGACCACGGTTGTGTTGGCGAAGGGGGACGCCAAGTTGCGGAACGCTTCTTCGTACGCCTGAAGCTAGCGCTCGAGAGAAACAGACGGTTGTCATCGCACAATGTGAGAAGTCTCTCTCCGTTATCAGAGCGGTTCTCATCGAGCGCGTGATGACCACCAAGGTGGCGTTCGTATGGTAACAGGCGGCCAACCCGTGCATTAAAATCCCCAGCAAGGATAACGACATCCGACTTTTTAGCATTAGTCAAGAGCTGTTGTAGATCTCGGTAGAAATCGTCCTTGACCGAGTCGCTACTGCAGTAAGTTGGAGCGTACACAGAGATCACAAACAAGTTGCGTCTCTCTTCGCGTTGCCTGTTGATTCTACACGAACCCCGAAGCCGAACTGCACATAGTCGGCTGTTAATCGGGAACCAGTCCAGTAGTGCCGCCTCGGCCTTGCCACTCAGTGCTATACCTATACCAGCCAAACCCGCTGAGCTTGCTTCTGGATCTCCAGAAAGACGCAGGTGATATCTGGCTTCGTGGTCAGTGGGGGATGTCAATCTAAGCACAGTGCTGGGATCTTGCAATCGGGTTTCTGAAAGGCAGCAGACATCAATGTCTAGGGAATCTAGGGTGCGCGCTAGACCGGCTTGCTGTCCAATCTGCATGAGTGTCCGGACGTTGAAGCACGCCAGACGGAACGAGGATCGGGGACAAAGGAGAGCCATAGGTTGAATTCCTTGATCTGCGGAGCAACCGGAATCGCAGCCAGATTGTTGAACAGATGAATCGGGTAACCGAAAGTGAGGATTGTTAGCAAACAAACAATTGGCGTGTAATGGAGTAGCGTGAAAGTGAGTAGCAGGAACAGTAGCTGATGAGCGCGTTGTAGTACAGTCCATGGTTTTGTGAGAGGGCGTGATACTACCCGGTTGCCCAAGCCGAAGTAGGGAGTTGACTTAGGGGACTCCACCCCGAGCCTTTGGCTAAATAACCTACCCGCAAGGCAGCGGGGCGAATTTAGGGAATCGCGCCCATTGGGAGGCGTTGACTGAATGATCAGCTCATGCGCCTTTGTTTGGTAGATTACCAAACAGGGGCCCAATACTCCCCATGAAGTCAGCACAATTGCTGGAATACAATGCCCCACGGAGGTGGAACATTGTCGCCGAACACTTTGCTGGAACGGGGTACACCCGAACCACCCAGCTGGCACCACGGGGAGGTAGTTCGGCAATCCAGCCCTCATTTGAAATAATCAAAGACATAGACAAAATCAGTTTAGCCGGCAAGGTTATGTGGTCAGTGGACGTCCAGTCATTGTTTACTAATGCCCCTTTGCTAGAAACAGTTGATTACATTTGCAAGCTGATAGAAAAGGAGAATTTCTGTCTACTAATGCAGGCAGACTTCCTGAGACCGTCCCTATTAGTTTGCATGAAGAATGTTGCTTTCCGATTCCAGTACGCCCCATATCGCCAAATTGATGAAGAGGCTATGGGTAGACCGTAAGAACCAAAAATAGCTGATTTTCTCATGTTGATGTTTGAGAAGAAACTAAGTGGAGAGATTTCTCAGCTGCCGTATTACAAACGACATGTAGATGATATCCTTGTTTTTGGTTCCATGAAGATGCAAATCGAACAATTAGCAGACCAACATAATAATGTTCACGCTAACTTAAAGGCGACTTTAAAAATCGAATAGAATGGGCGTCTTCCGTAACTCGACGTTCTCATGAGTCGCAGGGATAATGGGCTGATTAAGCGATGTGTTGACCGGAAGCCAACGTTGTCCCACCAATACCTACCCTTCACTAGCTTCTCATCATCACTATCATCATCAACAGCAGTACATCAGCCATTTGAACTGATGCTTTACTGCCATACAACCACGAGGACCTATGAAATAAAGAATAAGAAGAGGGAGAGAAGGGGGACTTACCTGAAAACCTTAATGCCCTAATCAAGCATTCAGGGTCAAGGCGCCTACACCTTGTGTAGTCAACATACCGTCACAAACAGCTGGCTATCGTGCAAAGATAAGGCGGCATCGGCGAGACAGCTTCCTTGCGGCTTTCACTGCCCCGCACCATAATAAGCCATTAACTCGCAGATAAGTCAGCACCAAACACACCGTAAACAGGCAATCCGATTAGGAGACGGCAGCAGACGCGCCACTGGTGTCGGTTGCGAGCAACATCCTGCAAAGTCTTGAGCCAAGCACAAGGCGAGTCACGTGGACTCCAGCCCGGAAGGCGAGACGGCACCCAGTTTGGTCGTCAGTGATTTCATTTCCCGCTGCCAAGTCAACTTTCGTCCATCTCGAGCTTTGCGCCATCCTACACCTGACGGACTAACCAAGGCCCTCCTAGGTAAGCGGTGACCAGGCATGCGTAGCACGTGCCCGAGCCAACGCAACTTATTCAGTGCTATCTGCTGTTCCACGGAGCTAGCATGATTATCACTACCTAGCACTCGCCTACGCACATCGTTGTTGTGGACACGCTGGTGCCATCCGACATCAACAATGGTTCGCAGACAACGATGATCAAAGACTTGAAGGCGCCTCAGATCTTCAGATCGAAGGGGCCAAGTCTTCACTACCATAGAGCAGAACGGCCCTCACTGTGGCTTTGTGTACACGGCCTTTCAGACGGAGGGAAAATCTCTTCTGTCGCAAAAGATGCCACAGGTTCAAGAAGATAGCTCTGGCTTTTTCTATGAGTGAGCTGACGTCAGTTTCTATGCGCCCATCACTGCTGATGCAGCTGCCAAGATAAGTGAAAGGATCAAACAACTCGAGTTCCCCGTTAGCAAGCGTCAAGGGGTCATCAAGTGGCTGGTGGTCCTGCAGCAACACTTCGCACTTTGAAGAAGCGAAGTGCATGCCAAATAACGGGACCACTCTGGATAGGCTATTCAGGGTTGATTGTGCCGCCACAAAATTGTGGAAAAGCAAGAGGATATCGTCCGCATAATCTAGATCAATTAACCTTTCACCAGGCAGCACTTCAATGCCTACATCGTGAGATTCCGCAAGCCAACACTTCAAGACAGAATCCACGAAAAAGAGGAAATTGGACAACCCTGACGAACGCCACTTACGGTCGGAAAGCTATCCGATAGGCCACCGTAGACCCTGACGCGGCCTGTAGTGTTTGAGCACGAAGGATGTTCACATATTTCTTGGGAACACCTCGTCGCGCAAGTATTTCTAAAGGAATTGGTGGATCAACTGAATCGAACGAACTCTTGAAATCGAGGAACACAGCTATTGTTGGTCTGCGGTATGTGTGGCGCTGCTCTAGCACCTGCCGCAAAGTGAATATATGGTCTATACAGCCAAGTCCTGGGCGGAAACCGGCATGCTCTTCCCTAATTCGAGATTCTCGTTCCACAGTGAGGCGACTAACGATAACCGAGGCCAGTAATTTTGTCACAATTGGCGTTAGATTGATACCCCCGTGGTTAGAACAGTCTGTGCGACTGCCCTTCTTGTATATCGCCATTATAGTCGATTCGCTCCAATTAGCCGAGACACTTCCTTCCAGATACATTCGAATAAGGAGGTCAGTGGTTTGCAGAGGACCGCCCCTCCATCCTTAAACAGTGCAGATTAGAGAGAATCCGGACAAGCGGCACGAAAACGATTAAGGGCGGTGATCACGTTTCGGACCTCGGCCTTTGACGCCGGCTTTAAACTAACCGTCCATGGCTTGTCCTGCATCACCGGAGTAGGAAGAGGTCCGGGAGAAGGGGGCTAGCTGAACTGATCTTGAAAGTGTTCCTCCCAACGATCCATACGGCGCTCCTTATTGTGTATCAGTGCACCCGCGCTGTCTCTGATTGTCTCACCGACGCCTGGTTTCCTGGTACTGGTGGCGCGGATCAGTTGGAAGAGCTTGCGGTAATTGCCCACTCCTCCTGCCTCCTCCATTTCTTGAGCCCGACTGGTCCACCAGGCTTCCTTGTCAGCATGCAGGCTCTGCTTTAGTTCACGCCTAATAGCCCGTCTGGTCACATTGTGCTCAAAGCCAACAGGAAGGTTTCTTCCGGATTCCAACAGGTTCACCGACCTCCCGGATATCCAGTGACTGGTGCGGTGACGACGGTTGATAATG
Source organism: Dicrocoelium dendriticum (assembly GCA_944474145.2). Classification (NCBI taxonomy): domain Eukaryota; kingdom Metazoa; phylum Platyhelminthes; class Trematoda; order Plagiorchiida; family Dicrocoeliidae; genus Dicrocoelium; species Dicrocoelium dendriticum. The sequence goes on from OX104064.1 coordinate 70,547,551, forward strand.
CCACAAGCAGATGCTCCTAAGTCGTGCATGACGGCCGAGATCCTATTCCACTGAAGCTCAGTGTCATTAGGACAAGACAGCGAAAATTCGATATGCAGTACGTCTTGATAGGTTTGACTGACCGAGGACTGAGACAATTTCTCCGTTGCCAATCGGAGGAGACGCTTGGTGCACCTCCCGTCCATGCACCTCTCGTTCATGGAGAAACGACAGGCATGATCAGAGTCGACACAGGTATTCCAATACAAGCGGCAATCCAGGATGGAACCACGCCACCCGTAACTTAAGGCTATGTGGTCAATTTGGGTCCATTGCTAGACAGCTACAGGAGGACGCCAAGTGGCACTTCGGCGCCCACTGTGACTAAAAGCAGTGCTACTAAGAAATAACTGGTGCTCCGCACACAGCTGCAGCAAGGGCTCGCCGCTGTCGGTCTCTTTGGAGTTAAGCCCACAATTACCACCCAGCTGAGCTTCTGAAGAGCCTAGATTACCTACTTTGGCATTCATATCCACTGCAAGTACTATAGTAGCTGAACTAGTAGCACTGCGTAGTAACGCGTTTAGTTAGTGACAAAATGTGTCCTTGACAGCATTAGAACTGCAGTCATTGGAAGCATAAGTGGAAATCACAAACAAACAGGGTTTTGCATTGCTTCGTGAATCCACCTCAGCTGATGTCGTCAAACGGGCTGCACATAAACGGCTGTTCACCGGAACCCAATCAACCATCGATGGCTCAGCCCTGGAGCTTAGAAGGATACCTACACCAGCTTGACCCGTGAGTGCTGCTTCGGCGTCTCCGGATGCGTGCAACCAATAACGAGAGGATAAGCCGGGTGCAGTCAATTCAATAACCCCGTTAGGGTCATTTATTCTAGTTTCGGACACACAACACACCAATACCCAGTGTGTCCAACGAGCGTGCGAGTGCAGCCTGTTGACCTGTTTGCCTTACAGTGCGAACGTTGAATGTCGCCACGGAAACGGGATAGCGTGGCCTTATAAGGGACTTTTGCCGATAGGCGTCAGATGGGTGCGGTGGGATGGTGGCTGCAGATGGTTCCACTCCAGTGGCACTTCGGTTGATGTCAATTAAACTGAGCATTATAGAAGGAAGGTTAGTAATGGGGGTCGGGATGGGAATAAGTGAAAAGGTGAAAAAGAAAGAAGGGAGGTGCCAGCAGTAGCATGTTTTCGCTTATCCGCCCTGCTGTATGCAGCAGATAAGGCGACCCTTGATAATCTGCGCGATGGCCGATGCAGGATGAAGTTTATGTTTAAAGAAAATGTCATGGTTGTATGTGGGCTGGGATACTGCCAGGGCGCCCAGACCTAGACAGAAGGACGATTAGGGTCCTCATCCAAAGCATTTGGCTCAAAAGCCTGTCCGCAAGGCAGCGAGGAGGTGGCAATGATTTAGCGTTAGAGAAATGGACGCCATCCTATTTCAAACCCCAACCTGGAGGACCAGGAGACTGAGTTTGTCTGACCTCTCACAATTGACCAACCTGGTAGGAGTAGCTCTCAAGGTGCCCGGAGGCATCACCCAGTATAGCTCAATGGGTTGATGAGGTACGCAAACCGTCGCACTAGGTTAAGGTCCAGTCTCGTTGCGACGGTAGCTTCTCACCGATCGCACACAAGTGCGCGCTGGTAAAAATATTATTCACTCGGGCCAAACGTATCTGCCACAACTACTGCCTGCCTGAGGAGTTTGAGTTGATCACTAAAACGCTTAAGGAAAATTGCTACCCAAAGCGATTCACAGACAAACATAGCCAGGTTTCGCCACAGTACCGAGGGAGAGGATGTCAAATTTACGCCGATTCACGGCGGGAGTGCAATACATGGGTTTACGAAAATATGTGTACAGTTTGGTCCGCACCAATTTGTGATCAGTGTCACACTCGGCTCCACGCAGTACACGCGTCACGCGCACCTCAGGCATATCCCGCTAATGTACGATGACATAGTTGAGCAAGTGAGCGTGACCACTCAGTGCGTGAGTCCAATTTGCTATATCACGCACTCAGTGCAAACCGAGTGTTCGTGATCGTCAGGTCGTGAGTGGCACACAGTAAGAGCAGCCTGTCACCGAATTCGCTGAACAATACCGTGCGGACCGATAACATCTGCCCACACTAATGCATCACGACCAACGCGCGCGTTGAAATCACCCAGCAGAAATAGTCGGTCGTTCCTCGGAATAGATCGTATCACGGAGGAGAGCTGAGTGTAGAATTGATCATGCGTATCATCAGGATAACACATGATCGGACCGTACGTGCTTATAAAGGTGGAAAACTTACCTCTTCCAAGTCGTAGGCGAGCAGTCATCAGTCGCACGCTGATGTCTGTTGGTTCATGCACCAGCTGGCCATGGTGGGGATCGGATATTGCAAATTCGGCTTCATGTTCACGTGGTGTTGAAGCGGCGTTGCCCACCCAGTAGAACGTGTAGCCAGCACCTGGCTTCATGCAACTTACCTTGCTCAACGAGCCGAGTCTCAATGAGCACCGTAATATCGGTATAGTAGCACGTCAGTTCCATCGCGACCAGTGCAGTGCGTCGCTCAGGGCGCTCACTTGAGTTCCGGTCCAGTAGTGTGTGCACGTTCCAGTACCCGACGCTGAGTGCTTTGTGCGCAGGCATACGATTGCATTGGTGGGCAACCGCACGTGAAGTGACGGTTGTGCTTCGGAGGTTTGATTGAGGGACTCCAGCCGGAGCCTTTGGCTCAACAGTCTGACCCACAATGTAGTGGGAGATTTGGAGGTTTGCTTGAGGGACTCCGCCCTGAGCCTTTGGCTCAATAGCCTGACCTACAAGGCGGTGTGGAGCAGATCAAGCTCGGGGACGTGGTTGCAGAGACAGATTGCTACATACTTGAGGTTCGTCACATGCAGACTTTAATGTACTGGAATGATTCATATATGTTTTGCGACCGCAGTAGGATAGGCACCTGCGACAATGGCCAGACGCAGGTTGGTTTTGTGGGAGTTTGCACTAATTTGACCAGGGGTTGCCTGGCTTGAGGCGGGCAGCAGCAAACCATCGAACATCCGGAGGTGCTCTCCCACCGTCAGTGACAATGCGTGGCGCTCGTGTTCTAGGTCAATCGAGTTGTGAGCTTGTACCCCGTGGACCTGTTGTCTCCCATGGCTAGGTTTTATGGGAAGAGGGCCATCGACAACTTCCTAACCTCTGAAGAGGATGAACTAGGATACTGCCATTGTGCCCACACCTTACGGCAGAACGACTTGCGTTCTCAGCGAAAGCCTTCGAATAAATGTATATCCGAAAGGCAGCGGGTCTGGCACATGGTCAGTTCACTGACTCATGCGGATTGGTGTCCTGGATCTTAGCAGGGAGAAGGGCGCAACCCAACTCCCACCCAGCGGTCGCCACGAGGCGTCCAGTACATGAGACCATGGCACAACAGCAGCAGGCAGACCATCTGTCAGGATCTAGCCACCACCAGCCTCAGCGCACCATAGGCTCTTACGCATGGTTGGCGGCATCCGGTTTCGGATTTGCCTGTCACTGTGGTCAGGCACAGGACGCCTGCGTCTACAGAGGGACCATGGATAGCTTGTGCTGCACCACCCACAGCTCCAACCACACACCCCATATCCAGTGTAAACCCGAAGGAATAAGACCAGGAGGCATGTGGATGGGAACCACAAGAGTAAAAGAGACAAACCGCAAAATAATACTCGTTATCACGCCAACGGAGCCACCGATTGGCCCCAGGAAGGCGCCATGCTCCCCCCAACACTAGTCCTCGCCCCGCCTTAACAACGTCTCTCCCCAAGCAAACACAAGCAACGTCTGTTTTGGCAGAGGGACACAAGGCCTGCACCATAAGGCCCGGTGGCTGGGAACCGGCGCGGACCGGTAGTCCCGGCTCCCCATCAATGAGTGCTCGGAACCGAGCTCTCTTTCACGTCTTTTATTGGCCCCCAATTTATATGGTGGGGGGGTTGGGGGGGTTGGGGGGGGGGGTGGGGGGGGGGGAGCCTAAACACAACACAGCGCACACGGCAGGTGACACCTGTAGCCAAACGTCGCCCGTCCCTCCCCATCCCAGAGGGACTACAGTGGAAAACAATCCGCACCTACACAACTGTCCTCCTGGAGCCAGTAAGCACCCAACGAGGCTTAGTGGGGTAATAGAACGAAGTTCTGTACGGACAACCTTGTCAAACACTGCACTATCAAAACGCAGCGGCCAGCACCGTGGATATCAAGCAACAGGCCATTCCACACTTCCTATGCGAGTTTAAAAAAAAAGCGACAAAAGCTGAAAATAAAATAAATCCAAATAATGCATATACAGATATGGTGGCATACATATGCTCTTCCCCTAAACTTTTATTTAACCATATAAGTAAGAGTTTTGATTAGCAAGGGAACGTCCCGCGATCAAAGTAAGAAAATGAATTCCATACAAACAGTTCCTTACAAACATGCTACACAACCAACCAAGTAGTTTACATCGGAAGGATAAGCGCACACTAGCGAAGCCCACGTGGCCAGATTGATAGAACATTAATTCAGGTAGGATAGAACACAAACCAAATATAAGGGAAAAATGAAAATTTTTAATAATTCAAGCTTAGAAAAATACACCTATTTAAAAGTTAAAAGTTGGGGTTTAGGGCCCAATTGCGATGGACGAAGCACAAGAATGCAACATCACCTCAGTATGGCCCTCTTAACCATCTAACGCCCCTTACAAAGGGGGGAGGATGGATGGGGTGGCGGGAGGGGGAACGGCAGAATTAGACACCTTGACCGACGCGCAACTCACCATTGAATAGCCCGCGCTTCCATGAATAACAGCCGAATTGACACAGATACTGATAGGTTGCTTCCCAGGTTCATCAGAACGCACAAGATTGGAACAACCAGATCCCTGCATGAAGATTGCATCTGGGATGCCCAGCACGCGTGTGTGAAGGACAAAAATTATCCCCGGTAAAGGTAACTGGATAAGCAGTGCTGCTACACCCTGTGTGAAGTCATACGGTCTAATTTTCCTCACACGAGCAACCCTAACTTCCGATACAGCACCCAACGGAGGGTGAGAGTGTTCGGGCGGGAGACCAGCAACCGGGACCCAACCGCCCAGCACGCTGTCCAACCCTCAAACCAGCTATGGAGACGCAAATCCACCCACTCACACACTGCAGAGGACACCTGACACATCAACGACGCAGGGACATGAATATGTCAGTGTTCTTATCCTCACTACGGAAATTCTGTGGGTCGGTTACAACCACTCTGGGGGCCATCAAACGCTCGGCTAAGCACGACTCTCAGCTCCCCACCGCTCGACTGTGCTGCTCCATATCGACAGTTTACCCGTTTTCAAACCACGCGTTCTGGCGCGCCTAACCGGCCGGCCGGGTCATGGGGACGGGGACCCGCATAATACATTGATAACTGGTGAATAATCAGATAAGACGAAGCCCCCGCAAAAACTTCCCCGCGCTCCCCAAGCCGACCCCCCCGGCCCGCGCCCCATCAATCCCCCGCGACCGACCCCCCCCCGCCCCCCCAGCCGAGACCGGTCTCCCCCCCTCCTCACCCCTCTGTCCCCCACGCCCCCCCCCCAACCCTCAGCCACCCCCCCCCCCGCTCCCCGACCCCCTGGGCCCTCCCACGCGCCAACCCCTCACGCCCCACACCCCCCCCGGCATCCCCACCCCTCTCCCCCAAACCCCCAGTAACTACACCCCGACGCACCCCCCCAAAAAAAACCCCCCCCCGCACCACCCCCCCCCCGCCACGTCCACCACCACCCCAGGCCCCCAACCTCCACCGCGCAGGGGGGGGGGTAAACACCTTCAACTACCCCAACGACCCCCGCTAACTATTGTGCCAGTCGCCAACCCCCGTCTGAGCATGGCACCCTCCGCCGGCCCATGGCACACGCCCCTCAGCAAGCGGCGACGCGACCGCACTCCCGACCTCGACCAAAAAAAAAAAGGTGCGGAAGAAGGAACCCCAACGGGAGACACCCAACCGAGTACGCGCGCATCATAACGACCCACAGAACAAAAGTGGGGGCGAGGGGCGAGGGCGGGGGGGCGGGGGTGGCCAGGGGGGGTCCGAACATCCAGGTATAACCCCCCTGGTCCGGTATTATTCCACCAGACAAGGTGTGTTTTTTCATGTCGGGCAGCAAGATCAAAAAGCGCCAACAAATGGCATCCAAACCCGGAAGGTCTGTGTCTAAAGCCTCGCTCCCAATTCCACGGGAATTCAGGCATGCCTTGCCGACACCATTTCCCTTTTCTACTTAGGGATCGAAGATCGCATTGGGTAATACGCAAGGCCCACGGCACGGCACGCGGCACTGGGTGGGACGCGACACGTACCCCCAGGAGACGCAACCATCCGCCAAGAAACGCCACGGAAAAAATTATGCACCTTGCAAAAGACCTCAGGGGCAAAAAAAACTGTGTTGCTCATTAGATCGTCCCCTGGGATGGTTAGAACACGACCACGATCGGCGCGCACCCCACCCGGAGACCATGGGTACACCCCTCACCCGCGTCGCGGTAGGAGAAGAGCCCCCTCCAGCGAAACCAGCGGTCCAAGACAGCCCCCTCTGAGTGCATACCTTGCGACAAAGTGCACCAAAGGAGCCGAAGCCCCCGCTGTAGTAACCAATCCACCGTTTAACCCCCGTTGTTCGTCAATGAGACTGTTGAGAAGCGGAATACCCCACAAAGATTACTGGGGAGGTGGGAGGAGGCCAAGGGGGACTCGGGAGAACAGGAGGGGAAGTCAAGTCTTAATGAAAAAAGCATCCAGGTGTGCAGTGGACCTCGAGCCCGGCGCTGGGCTGTTCAAGTTTCACCTAGCGGGCAAGCCTCGACTCCGCCCCCGCCGATAAACGCGATGACAGCCGTAATCAAGGCCATACGTGCACCGGCCCGTAGAGTCAAGCCAACAGGCTTGGAGAAACAAACAAAGAACTTATACTCGAACTAGAACAACCCAGCCTCAGTTTGATCAGCTAATAATAATCCCATCTTGCCCCGCCGAGACCCTAGCGAATTCTTTACGGGCAAACATCAGCATCGTACACAATGGGGTCTCTCTGATAAGCCGGCCCCCGTCCCGCTCCCATCTGTTTCCCGGGGAACAATTCACTAGTGCTGCCAGGGGGGCTGTGGTGTGGAATGTGGGGTTTATCTCCAACCAACTCCCAACACTGGTATGAGAATGAGGCATAGTAGGCAGGGTTTTACCTTACTATACCCTATGATCTTCGTCGTAACCTTTCTACCTAAAAGAATCGAACCGGACAAACAACATAGACGTCCCCACGTGGGGCCTTGGAGCCAACAGATGGAGGGAAGGAACACCTCGGCAACAATCCCCTCCTGGGCGGGCCCCCCGTCCGCCCCTTCAAAAGCAAAAATGGCGTTTCATAGGGGCTTCTCCAACCCAAAAGCACAACGAACACGCTCTCCGATGAACGTGACATACCTGCTACTCCTACGATTTTCGCTCTCCCTCTTTTCCCATCAAACGGCGGACTTACAGTGAAAAACTAATCCCACGCTTTCTTTTGAATTCCGTGCACGAATAATAAAGAAATTTTTTTTAGCAGTGTAACCCACGGCAGTTTCGTAGCCGCTCGTCCAATCTAGTCTTTCCACATTTCCTTCTCTTCCCAAAGTAGAAAACAGGAGCAAACATAAACATATCTTCCCGACCCAATGTTGCCACCCTCGTCCACACCCACACACGTTCGGCGGACTCAGCGTCACAAGTCCTCACCAATTTTTTGTGTATCGCAATCCACAAAAACATGCCACGCTAGTGGGGCTATATGGCTGGAGGCCGTCAACCTGAAATACTCCCCCTCTTAGCGGCGAGACTCCGTCCGGAGCTTGCCCCTATGAAACTCGCACCTGGCGCTGAACAACACGGGCTGAAAATTTTTCGGGAGCCCGGTTTAGCGTCGAAATATCGAGGGCGTCCGGATTATAATTTATATAACAAATTTATACGTCCCTCCCCCAAATCCGCCCCAGGATTCCCTTCAACAACGATATCAATACGCAACTACTACCTTTCAGTCGACTGCACACCAGTATCAAACTTCATAGGACCGATCAGGCGCATACGAAGAGGAGACCACATTTGAAACTCATGTAGACACCAAGAGTGGCCCCACCAACTCTTTCATAATTTTATTTTTTTGGTGACGCTTACTGACGGTGGCCGGTGCCAACCTGAGCCGGCGGTAATATCCACACCTCTCCTCCCATCAATTTTTCTTCCGCGTTGCGTCCCATATCATAATATTACAGCAAAACAACCCACAACAAAAAAAACCACCGACCCCACAAGAGCCCCTAACGTGGCGAAGCAACGGGAGCACCATGAACCCAACCCCCACCATATCCAACAACATCAATCAACCTCAGCGGTGTTGGACTCGGGTAGGCCAGATATTTTTTAAACCTCCGCCCGCAACCATCGGCAGCTAGTGTCCCAACTTCGTCCCATGGACGTAGATTCCTTTCCTGGGAATTATAACATGCTCGCCTCCCTGCGGATGTTTCTGAAGCCTGCCAAACCATCTCCTATCGGTGAACCGCCTTCAAGGGCTGGTTCACACGGAGATTAACGCAGCCGATCGGAACCATCCTCGTTGTGAATCTTTGGGGCGGGAGCAGCAGTCCTAACACTCCCCCCCCCCGAACGCCGCCGCCTGCCTACGATCTGGAGACAGCACCAGCGGTGTAGCTGCTCCATGACTTGGAGAAGTCCGCCGCCCAACAACACCGTAATTTTGTGTGGTATGAGCTTTGCCCCTTCCGACAGAATACAAACCCAAAAAATACACCGGCTCCGTCCCCCAAAAAGTAGTATTCCAGAGAACTGGGGCATGGCGAAGAGCTTCATGTCCCTTCTCTCCGCCGATATCGGGTCATCCAACCGATTAGGGCAACCACAAGATGGGTCGGGGGGCGATAAAAGTGTTTATTTGAATTCTTTGGGAGTTTGGCTGGGTTTTTTTTTTACATATAAGCATTGGGCCAGTTCGCGGGAAACACGAAGTTAGGAAATCTGAGATCACTTCTTCCAACACTGCGGTGTCTCCAAGGGCTAGATGGGTTGTCGCCTTCCGTTAATCTTCTTTACAATTCACCCGATACGACCGCCTTATACAAGGTGTCCGTGTGGCATCGCCGGTCGCGCTCCCGGGGGCTGACCTCCAGCATCGCCTCCTCCAAAGAGGAGAAACTGTTATCTACCTAAACAAAGATCGCGACGGTAAAGCCGTGAAAGCGGTCTCTGCTGTGGACGGTACTGCCGCAGAACACTTGATTAGGCACCTTAATACGCACTCAACCGACAATCAAGCGATATCAGATTCCAGATGTGTGGGGGGTCTGTTTCCCACCAGACCCGTGTCCATTCGATAAACACCCGCTATTGGGGGCCCTGCTATGCCATACCCATTGCTGGTGACCCCCACCACCGCGACTGGCAGGCACCTACACGTCAAGTAATGAGCGAACGTCTCGGACCCATCCCGTCGGCGGCGAGAGTCCTCAGATCTAACAGACCCTTTCCTGGGGGTGCCGACCGATTGGAGAGCAAAAACCACGCCGCGTTCCAGCCTGCGGAAAGCTTACGCTGGCACTGCGGAGGTCCCCTGACTGTGCTCGCGGGATACCCGCAATGTCTACCACCCAGGCGGGAAAATGGGCGGTCGGAACGGACGTGCGCCATGTAATTTTCTATGGAGAGGCGACAGGCGTGGGTTTTGGAAGCGACGATCACAGGTCAGATCGTCCCAACTGTTGGACTCCCTGCGCCACACGCAAAAAAACGGTTGAAGCTGGGGGGCATGTCTTATTGATGTTCCCCGGACTCCACGGGGAAATATGGGGACCCAAACTACCAGGTAAACTCCAGGCAGCCGAACAAACACCAATATCCACACAAAATACCCTCTGGTTGCACAATCGCGCACGCAGAGAGGATATGGCCACGGCACCGTTAAAAATTCCATGATCGATACTTGTTGTGAGAGCCTCTACTAACCCTACCAACCGTATGCTTTTGGGGGTTTCCGTGCTAACCAATATCAATTCATGCTTATGGTGTGTGTTGGTCGGGGAACCTCAGCCAGTTGTTATCGTACAAAATTGTTAGTGTTTTTTGATACATATATAATACATACGAAATATATATATAAAATTATTATATATATATTATATAATCAAAAACTCGGCATCAAATCCTCAATGGCTTGGATGTTTGATGCCGGCTAATAAACTCATCACATACTTTTGTTTTTCTTTTTTTACATCGCAAATTGGGGCTATAAACACCAAGCAAATAGACTAATTTAAAATTTTCTCGTATCAGGACTCTTTTAATCTGAATTAATACATAACAAATTGCACTACGAGCCGCCGCTTAAGAGCCATACATGGATGGATTAATAAACTCATGCGCCGAAATGTTTCCCGTTTGGACATATCTATTTAACCAAAATTGCATTTTTCCTCACAAGGATTGTACCTCCGTACGGTTGAGCCATACGATACCGGACAGCGCGCATGTAAGCATACAAAATGACCTCAGAGAACTATAGCTGGAAGAAATACCCATCGAACATAAACAATCACCGAGCGAGCCGGCCGTACAGGCGCCGGAGAATATCTTACTTACACTCTTCCGCACGTAACCAAATTAAATGTGTCATAAATGCCTCTCATTATTTAAATTTAAAAAAATTGATTATAAATTTAACAAAAAAAACAAAAAAAAAAAAAACAGGGATGCATTATGTTCACCGGTACGTATCTAAATATCGCACTAATCTTTATTGTCGGAGTTTTAACAAAAAAAGGTTTTTATTAAAACAAAAAACTATTTTGTATAGGCAACCAAACCAAAACAACACAAACCGACAATGATTGCCCAGTGCTATATCGCAGTATGTAATTCTAGCCCTCTCCCCAGATGTGACTGCGCTAGAACACCATTGGGCTGTTTGACAAGGTCCATGACCACATTGTTTTCCTCTACTAATATCAAATAAAAGGACTCTACTCCATATTACCCACCCGTCGCAAACGCCTGGCTGCCAGGAGCCACAGAAAGGTTTGAGTCATTGTCTGAGATTAGGTTGGGGGGCGATGCGCAAGACACGGCTAGGGGCGGAGGGGGAGGGGGCTGAGGGGGGGTGGGGAGGGCGCGTGGGGGGTGGACACGGTATCCAAGGCCCCGCCCCCGCCTCCCCCGTCACCATCCTGCTTGTCTCGGGGGGCCGCGAGTGGCTACGCAGGCTCCAACGCGACGGGGAGGTGCATTCCCCCAATGTCACCCGAAGTGCGGGAGTGGTGACAGGCCGGGGGGCGCGGTGCGTCAATGAAACTCCTCCTGCCAGGCTAGCCCTATGGGGGCCATGCGTCCAACCAGTCTGTTGCCGGGGTGCGCTGAACACCCCCGACCCCAAATACAGAGTTGCTTGGTGTGTTTTTTTCTGCCTGGGAAGGTCGAGTGTTTAGCGAAGGGGCAACCTAGGCCTCTGCGTTGATGAAAACGTGGGTTTCCTCCCCCCCCCAGGATGAATGAGCACCTTCCGGGCCTTATTTTTCCTTCGAGTATTTATAAACCTATGGTAATATTGGGGTGTGTGGTTCGGAAACTCGGCGTGGGGTGTAGGGAGCCCCAGACGCGCAACGCCACGCGAAACGACATAGGCACAACAAACACCCTCATGGCAACGGGGACCCTCTCTGGTGTAGGGTAAGTAAGGCCGGGTGTCCTGTGTGGCTTGGAATCACCGCGTCTGATAATAATAGACTCGCACGACGAACAACACCCCGGCATGACCGCCTCAACAATCTCTCACCTCCCAGATCTCTCTCTTGCTTTCTATTCTCCACAACTCTTACGACGCCTCTCTGGACTCGTCCTCAACTTCATCTTCAGCTCTCATCTCATCTCCATCCTTGCTTTCTATTCTATCAAATATAAATATATATTATATATAACATAATATTATAATAAGATCTCTATATAACATGTGTATAATATATACAACAAATGTCCCCTCACGCGGGACCCACGCGGGGCCGACGGCCAACGGGACACGGGCCAGGCAGATGACAGTGCTTACCGGGCGGTGCATGGCAGTGGCTTTGTGTTGGTGGGGTGTGCGCACGCCGCGGGTTGTGTGTCTGTGCCCCCCTCCGGACCGCCGCCCCCCGCGCACTAGGCCTCCCCCCGCGGAGATTCACTCAACCTATCCCCTGGTAGTCAAACCACAAAAAACCACGGTGTGAGGTGTGCGATGTCTCGACCACACACCTAAGCAAACCCGAGCAGGTGGGCAGTCATCCCCTCACAAAGACAAACCCCGCAAACAACACCCCCCCCAACGGCCCAGGGTCAACCCACTGGGCCTGCCTTGCGTGTGTGGTGGTTGAGGCGGGTGGGCTCCCGGAGGGCTGGTATGTAGTGTCTTTTGCGTAGGTCGGTGCTTGAGATGGTGGACAGGTTATTGTCGTTCCCTATCCCACCTCTCCACGCCACCCCCAGCGGTAGCCCCGCCTCCATGAACGCGAAGCGGAACCAACCAACCAGGACTACCCGCCGACAATCCACAAAGCGGCAGGCTACCTACCTGAATTCGAAAGGTCCGCCAGACTCCATCCATCGCCCTCGCCCATAGGCCGCTAAGGAAACAGGACCCACATGGGTTCCACGATGAGTTTCCAGAACGTCTGACCAAAAACCATCGCGGACAACTCTGCAGCCAACCTGCCGCTCTATCTACCAAAGCCCCCGCCACTCCAACCCCCCGCCCCCCCCCTCCCCTAGGATACCTACAATATAGGCTATATTGCAACGAGTTCCCAACGACCACCCCCGACCCCCCGCTCCGACCTGTCCTACCCCTCCCGCGACCACCCCCCCCCCCCCCCACCACGCAACACTAGCCCCCAACGCACAACACTGAGAACCAGCAATTCTCCCTCAGACAAGGGTTGTGTCAAACGAAACCGCACACACTCTGCAGTGTGAAAGCAGCCAGACTAACATGCTTGCCGGAAGACGAGAAGAGGCTGCAAGCAGAATAACAGCCCCAAGACCCTGGCCTACCAAAAAACCACACTCCCCACAGAAGGCCTCCCACCACAAAGCCGGAGCGGGACGGAAAAGGGCCAGGGGCTGGAGCGCCGAGGGGGGCGCAGCGCGAGGGGCGGGGGGGGGGGTGGTTTTCAGGGGGGGGGGGCGGGTAGGGTGTCGACAATCAAAATAAAATCCGGACAGCCGAGAAGAGACTTTCGTCCAGAGAAGGCGTATAATTCTCGAGGTCTGTTTTATTTTCACTCTCTAATAGCTCTTCAGACCGCAGTAGGAGACACGGCACCTCCTTTAACACCCGAAAGGGGATGACCGAGGTCCGCTGGTTCGGTCCACGACAAATGGACGAATACCCACTCGTCAACGCACCCCGACCCCACGGGCAGGACCCAAACGCAGACTTGTTTTGATATTTTATTAAGCATATACCCTTATAACATCTATAAGACGCCCCATGTAGAACTAACCGATAACCTAATAAGCGCAAATAAAACCCCCACAGAAAAAGATAAAAATCCCACAAAACCGCACAACACAAAAACCAAAACAGCCAATAAAATCCCAAAACACGAAAAATAACAACCCAAAAACATAAAACAAACAAAAGCCCCCGCCAAAAACCATAACAATAGAAAAAAAAACAAACACATAAAAAAATACGGCCAAAAGCAAAACACCCCCCATGAAAAAATAGTAACCCGACCACCCAAAAACACAAACTGCACCGAAACAACCAACCCACACCGCCAACGTAAGCCAGAATTAAACACAAAAAAAATAAACTTTACACCCCAACCCGAAAAAAAAAAAAAAAAAAACTCCCCAAAACACCACCACTGATGTCCCCCACAAACCCCAAAAATTAGAAACACCGTCACTAAAAAACAATAAAACACAACCCAAAAAACTTAACGGCGACTGACCCTCAACAACCCGCTACAATGTCCGAACCAACGCAACAAACCTAGTATCAACAACCGCCATAGCCTCCGACCAACACGAAAGAGAAAACCGGAACCCCGCAACGCAAAATGAAATACAACCCCGAAACGGCACCAAAACAACATCCCCCCCTACCATAAAAGAGACCAACACCCAAACACCGAACCCACCTGAACCGCAAAAATGATACAGAAAAAACCCCCCGTCAGTCCAAAAAATATACGCCCAAAAAAAAAAAAGATAGCCCGAGAAAACAGCAGCACATAACCACACCGCATACAAAACCACGACAACCCCATGACCAAGAGCGACAAAACAAACACTGAAAACCAAACACACATACACAAAAAACACAAGAAACACAAACGCAACAAAAGACTCCAAAACAAAGACAAGCCCCCCCCAACACAGCAAAGGAACCACCCTCAAAACCGCGCCAACACCCACCAACCCAGCCGCACCACAAGCTCCCCCAAACTAAAAACATAGACCTCCCAAAAAACAACCAAAAAACACCAACTCCAAAAACAAATACTATAATGAGGAGCCCACCCCCCTCAACACGATCCCACCCACCCCAAACCAACAACAGACAACGAAAACAAACAAAAAGAAACGAACCCAAAAAACCCGCAAAAAAAAACCCCGACACACAGAACCCGACCCATCAACGGATCCCTAAGACAAAACCGACCTTGACTCAAAAACCCCCACCAGAAAAAGAGAAAGAAAAACAGCACACGAAGGCCCAAAACCCCACTAAACCCAACCAAAAAACAAAGCAACAACCAAACTCCGATAAAGACCCCCACCACAAAACCACACCAAAGACCGCCACAATAAACTCCCACCTTAATAACCCACCCCTCTCAAGGGAACCTCCCCGATCCAACACAAACACCAAGGAAAGCTATACAAAATAAAATAATACCCAATGAAGAACCCCCCCCACAACAATAACATAAACCCCACAAACCAAAACCCCACCAAATCCCCCCAACCCCCAAACGCCGACATCACCCCCAGAACCCGCCCCCCCCAACCGAAGTGCGCCCCAGGAAACCCCTCCAAAAAAATACAAAAAAAACAGACAACAAAAAGATGCCAAAAAAAAAAGAAATCCCCAAAAAAAAGCAAAAAAATGCAAAACCCCAACATAACACCCAACGAGCATGATCGGTCCCCCGGCGCCCACCCGCCCCCTGTCCCCGCCCCGACGTAAAACGACTGCCCTGCCCCCCCACCCGAGACCCCATCTCCAAGCTGCCCGCTGAACCTACCGACAGTACACCGCACAACCACATCGCGAGACAAGAGAACGGTGCTGGGGCCGCCCCTTCTTGCGGGCCCACGGCCCCCCCCACCAATAGAGTTACAAGGGCAAATACGGCTTTCGGTTCACTCTCCCGACGGCCGAGCTGCATCCTACGACCCGGAGGACTGCCGTTAGTGGTGGGGTGCTTGCGTGGAAGTAGGAGAAATCCCCGGCGCCCCGAGCCCCACCCCCACCCCTCACCCCACCACCGACCCCCGAGCGATTCAGTCCGACGGGAGCCGAGTGTCCCAGCCCCCCCTCCAACCCCTCCCGGATGCAGCCCACCGCCCATTACCTTGTATACCCCACGACACCCTCCCCCAGCCTCACCCCCATCCCTTTCCCCGGCCCTCCCCCCCCCCCCGCCTCGGCCTCCCGCCCCCCCACAAACCCCACCCGTCCCCCAGCTCCCCCTTCACCCCCATCCTGCCCCCGCACGACCACCATCACGGTCCCCCCCCGAGCCCCACCCCCGTCCATCCTACCCGCTTCCCCGTCCACGCCCTCCCCCGACCACCCGCCCACCGTCACCGACCCCCCCGGCCCCCCCTCCCCCCCTGCCCCCCCCCCCCCCGCCCGCGCCTCATCGCGCGACCCGCCGCGCCCCACCAGTCAAGGGTGCCCATCCCGACCCTCCCCACAGCACGCGTCCCCCCACCACACCAGGCCACCCCCCCCCCTCCCCCCACCCCACGTCCCCCCTCGCACCCTCCCCACTTCCACCCCCCTCCCCTCGCCCTGAGTCCCGAGCCACCACGCGTTTAAAGCCCCGCGCATCCACTGCACGCACAGTATATGAAGCAACCAACATATTTCAATTACTGCCTACTAAGATCTTTCAGTAGCTAGTTTTATGTAATGCGTAGACTGAAGCACATAGTCGACTCGTTTTTCATTTGTAGTCCGACGGTAACAATTCCTAAACACCATGCAGACATTCTAAAATATTTACAGTCTACCGGTTATTTATCTACCTAATTATTTTTAAAAACGCCTTCCCCATAAAATAGACTGTTGCTAAACTCATTCTTTTACCGCATAAAATGCCACTAGGCGTACCTATATATAGACTGATTATCCAACTTTCGCATTCCCCTTGCATAATGACGTCTTTTTTTACATAGACGGACGCTACCGCATTAGTGCATCATCTTTTACTGTACGCAAATTGCTTGCAAATGTCCTAACCAATGAGTCTGCCATTAACACCCGCTAAACAACGCCGATTACAGGAGCTGTGTGATCGGAGGTCGGAAAAATTTGTGTGGTTTCGGTACGTTCAGTGGTACAAATTGTACATAGCAACGGTTGCGTAGCGACATTGCCAAGGTGGATGAATGTTTAAAAATGGTAAACTAGGTTTCAGAAGGCTTGGGAAATGACATTGTATGTGAGTTACGATGCTGTAGAAATGATACCCTGTACTGGTGCATGTGCGAGTGTTTGTTTTGTTTTTTCGGTGGCCATCCTGGTTTTTCCTGCTATTGCCATGGTTGTTGATGATAGTGAGCTGTTCAGGTCTATGGTTATTGCGAAGTATGAAAGTGTTGAGGACCTTGTGAAGCGGTTGGGACGTTTTCAGATTGCGACGGCGACTTGTTTTTCCCGTGCATCTTCCAAGTCTGCTGCGGCATACCATCGTGGAAGGAGGAAGCCGGTTCCCGATGGGGAATGCTACGGTTACATCATGTACCGTTGCTTTCATAGTAAACGTTCAGTACCACGTGGCAAGCGGTAAGTTGTGTAACTTTTTGCATCAAGGCTACTAACGCCTGTAGATACAAATCGTACAATTACAAGGCTCGGTTCTCGGTGGTTATGAAAGATGGGAAATATGTCGTGGGGAGTTACGTCATGACGCATGGTCATGATTTTCACGTGGGCAACCCATGGTTGTATGCAGCGAACCGTCGTCTTTCTCAGGAGCAAGAGAGGGAAGTTCTGCGTTTGATGGGTAGTTTCCATAGTACCCCGGATTTGCGTCATTTTATTTACTTGGAGTACGGAAAAAGGGTAACTCGTCTTGACCTGTATAATTTGCGGATTCGTCATCGGAATGGGAATGCTTGTGAAGTGTCAGATGTGGCAACGATGTTGCAAGGACACGGTGCGTGTCGGTTGGTGTCGGAGGGTAGTCAAATACGTTACGTGTTTTTCTCTCCATCGTTAGTTGGCGGCATTGTAAGTCGTTATGGTGAGGTGCTGTTATGCGATGCCACCCATCAACTGAATTATGGCGGCTACATTTTGTGGCACTGCATGCTGGTTGATGTCACCGGTCTGGGTATTTCCTTTTTCTACGCCCTATTACCGGATGAGACATCCTACAGCTATGGGCAGGCGGTTGAGGCGATGCGGGATATGGTGCCTAGCACCTTACGTTGCCACACGGTGGTGATGGATAAATGCGCCGCTCAGATCCGCGCGTTCAGACGATTTTATCCGAACGCGAAGGTGGTTTTTTGTCGTTACCACGTTAAAGTGGACATGTCTAGACGTTGCGGCCGCTTACGCGGGATCTCTGATCCGCGTAGAATGCAATTACGAGGTTGGCTGCATAACCTCATATACACACGTGACGCCTCGGTGTTTGACAGGATATTGAACGCGGTGGGCAGGGCGTCTCCTGAATTGTACCGTTATTTGTGCGCGACGTGGATTCCCCACGCGGACTCTTGGGCGGCGCACAGACTCAGGGATACCATTCTTTTTGGTTGCCACACCACCAACAGGGTGGAGAATGAAAACCGACATTTGAAGGAATACCTGTCGGAGAGGTCCTCCCTACTCACCCTGTTCAATTGCGTGGTTGATAGGGTCAACACACTGGTGCACCGAAGGAACAGCATACTAGGTAGGCGGTGCATGAGCGCAATCGCTGTTCCATCGGAGGTGTCCTCAGTGGCTTCCGTATTCTGCAAACTAAGCGACTTTGCGGAAGATGTTTTCATGGAGCATTTCCGTACGTCGACGGTTCTCAGTTGTAGGGCTGATGGGCCTTACTGGTTGGTTAACTGTCCTCGTTCGAGAGTGCGCCGAGTGTACATAACGCGGGGCAGTGAATGCGATTGTGAGTTTAATCGGCAGTGGCGGCTGCCATGTGCTCACATTTGTTATTTGGCGGCGCGTCACCCTCACGCTGCGCGGAACATACTCCATGGATGTCGCTGGATCGCACCCCGGCTACCTGCAGCAGCGTCATCGGAGTCCGTTGCGTCAGCTGAGAGGGTGCAGATTGTGCAACGTAACGCGGTGGATGGCGATGCAGTTGTGAACCGCACGTTGAAACTTCGCAGGACGCAGCATGTCTTAGGGGACATTGGCGCTCAATTGGTTACCTACGGATCGCAGAACTTCTCTGGTGCCTTGAATTACCTAAAAATGGTTGCCTTGCTGATGTCGAAGGACCCCACTTTTCAGTTGTATGGGCGAACGTCAAGGTGGCCTGTACCCCTTCATTTGGATACCGAGGAGAACGTGCGCATCTTATGCGGCTTTCCTACTGCGGGGACGTCTGCTGGTGGCTCCGCGTCTGCGGTATGCCCCACGTCGACAGGAGAAGCGGTTGGCCCTTCGCAAGGTACGCAAGTGAATGAGGCGGTGCGTGCGAATGAAACGGAAACACCTGTTCCATCGACATCCACAGGTGTGTCCAGGAAACGCAAATCGCCCCTTAAGTGCAGGGTGACAGAGGTTAGCCCGGATAAGAGTGCGCTAAGGGGCAAACGATTCCGTAACCTTCGCACTCGGACATCCACGGGCTACCGTGTTCCTGTGAGCCAGAGACGGGGAACTCAGGGCTTCCTTTCGGAGGATTTATGCGGAGTATGTCAGCAGGAGGAGGATGTTGATGGCCATGGAGATTCGGTGCAATGGGTCCAGTGCGACGCGTGCTCCCACTGGTACCACGCGTCCTGCGTGTGCTATTCCGGTTCGGACGAATTTCTGTGCTTCTCGTGCTCGTCCTAATGTAACCGTTACGTGCCTGATCGCCGTTGCATGGCACACGGCTCAGGTATGTACCTTATCTGTGCCCTAACGGTGATTGCATTTCCCTTACAGCATGCTGTGTTTACTTTTCCCCTTGATATCAACACCTTTTAATTTCAATGGAACAATGCACCGATAGATCTGCAGCACGGAGGAAACGTGCAACGGTAAGTTACTCCTAGTATTTCGTTTACGGACGGTCCTTTAGGCACCGTAATTCGGTTGTCATGTATGCAGCGGAAGTCAATGGCAGGGCATGTGCTCCTACGTACCGGTAGGTACCTAGATAAATGTGTGTTACGCATGCTTACAGGACGTAAAATTTCCTGGAAGCATCCTCGCAGTTATTTTCTTCCGTTGCTTCATGGTTGTCGTTTATCACGGGAACGCGTACACACGGAGAAATGTTATTCAATTTCGCGCTGTCATATGTCATCACAGGTAACAAATAGGATACATGTGTGATTTTGTGCTGCAGTTGAACCCACATGTAACGCCAATAGTGTGCTCATAAACGTGGGACACGGAGCCACCTTGGTCGCTTTGCCAACGCCATGTGAACCTGCCATGACAGCATTTCCCAGGTAAGAAATCCGATTTATGTGCAATGGTGTTTTACAGTGAAGCCCACATGCACCGCCCATAGGCTGCCCATTCTCTGGCGCCAATGAGGCACCTCTGACGGATCCAACACCGCAATGTTAACCTGCAGTCGGAGTTGCTCACAGGTACTGAAAGCCATCCTGCTGTCATGTTGTATTATAGTGAAGCCCACATTCACCGCCCAATGGTTGTCCATTCACTGCCGCCACCTACCTGACTCCGACGCATCGCCCACCGCAATCTTAACCTTCAATCGGACTTGTTTACAGGTAAGGGAGGCCATGCTTCTGTAATGTCGCTTTACAGTGCAGCCCACATGCACCGCCCAATGGTGGTCCATTCACTGCCGCCACCTACCTGACTCCGACGCATCGCCCATCGCCACCTTAACCTTCAACCGCACCTGTTCACAGGTAAGGGAGGCCATGCTTCTGTAATGTCGCTTTACAGGGAAGCCCACATGCACCGCCCAATGGTTGTCCATTCACCGCCGCCACCTAGCTGACTCCGACGCACCGTCCAACAACATGTCAACGTGCAATGGAAGTTGTTTACAGGTAAGGAGAGCCATTCTGCGGTGGTTTACTTTTTAGGCCATCCGTTTCGCCACGCCCCTGTTCATGCGTGATGAGTGCAGAACTTTCTTCTCACACCAGGAGGTGTGGTGTCCGCTGTATCGCCATGGGACCACCGAGCGCGGATGAATCACCATGTCACCTTGCAAAGTGAGGGCCGTATTCCATTACAACTTACCGTAGCCTTTCCCACATTGTATTGCGATTGCCACGGTTTGCCGCGGGCTGGGGATAACAAGTCGCTGACACATCTGTATGTGGTGTAGGTCCTCCCCTTCTTACCTTTTTACCGTTGTGAACGAGCCAACGGCCCTTTTCAGGGCCACCCCTGTTCTATGTCCCCGCGTCTCCCCTACACGGGTTGCAGCACGGGAAACATACGTTCAGAGGTGGGGTCGGTAACCGTCTGAACTTATATTGTCTCTCACCATGCACTTCACTTTATGTGAATCTTTGACACAGCATTGCGTATTGTGCGCGTATCTGCCTTCGGTAACCATTTCTCAGTGTTCACCCTTGGTGGGTTCAGAGCTAGATGCACGTTCACTCACCTAGCGGTGGACATTTCTGAATGGTCCAAACGTCCGTCAGGTTTATACCAACTGTTTTGCCGATGTAAGGAACCATTGACCTGCACCGCCGCCTATCACGTATAACGTTAACCTGCTTCGATGTTTCCCCACTTTTCACAGTGCAGTAAGTCACGGCTGGGCATTAAGTAAGGAGCGAGTACTCATTACATGAACGTCCGTCCTTGTGACACTTACGCTGACTTATGTTTGATCTGCGGTAGCCATGTAACAAAGGTTCCATGATTTGGAGAACGGTGAACTTGAGGAGCGCAGGCATACAATACAGCTTTTATATAGTTCACCGCATAATGAAGTAAGACACACTGACGGGCATACATTGAAATGAGGCTGCGGAGGTAACAGTGTACAGCTAATAAAGCCTGAGGGGGGATAGCAAGTGGCATAGCGAAACTACAACTACTTACGTGTCGCAAAGGCGAAAGTGACACCTGTACGTTTCGCAAGGCAGCACGTGCCGGGATTACCCCGTAAACAGAGAGAGTAAATGCAGTAGACGTCGGTGTGGTTGATGTAGTGCGGAATACGTAAATGAACGCATAGAAAGGTGACGTTGCGCGTGCACTACTTGAGTTGTTCGCTGCACAGAAGAGAGCAAGTGTTACATGATGCAAGGACAGCGAAGGCGAGAACGGCAAGCCATCAGTGTGGTTGATAAATAGTTCTGAAAGTTGATGCTGAGACACAGCAACGCGCAGGTAGTCACCTTATGTTACCGTGGTAATGAGTTACTACGAAGGTAGCTGGAGATAGCGATAAGCCGGTAAGGAAGGTGAAGAACAAATACTTAATTGTTACAGACAGGTAAGGGGCAGCTGCGCTGTTATCAATCAACGGATGTGCGCTGACCTGGATGACATACTGAGGCGGATGCTTTCCCGTGATATAGCAACTTCGACGCACACACGCAGTGCTCACACTCTCCTGCTCCACCATGTCATTGTACATCAGCGTGATATGCTTGAAGTGAGCATGAAAGGGGTACTGCGTGCAGCTGAGTGTGGCACTGAACCGAGAGTGGGTGCGGACCGAACTGTACGTATATTTACGTGAACCGATGTATTGCACTCCCGCGGTGAATATGCGTAAATTTATAATCTTTCCATCGGTACTGTGGCAAAACGTACTGCGCTGCATAAGGAGATGGCTGCACGCCTGTCTGGTGATGTGGACTGCCATGTTTAATATATGTCATCATGCAATGATGTCTTGTACTTTTGATGCCGCTTGTGCTTACGGTGTTCCTGTGGAGCACCGTATTCATGGTGGGTTGCTGAACATCCTTCGTTTCGGTACGAGAACTGTAATTCTGTGACACAAGTATCCGTAGGTTGCTGTCTGCTCACGACTATGCATTGCTTTCAAACAGCGTGGATGACTTGCAGCACATTATTGTTGCTTTGGCTTCGACGACGCCGGAAATGCGGCGCACCATCTACCCAAGCAAAACTGTCTGTCTGTTTCAGCCTTCACCGGAGTTGAAATGGTCAATATTACGGCGAATCAGCGTTGGTGCTGACTTATTGGAACGCACCTCCAGTTTCACTTAACTTGTGAGTGTGATGTCCTATGATCAGCAGCAACACCTTGAGATGCTTAATGCCCTGTCGACCGCAGCAGCGGCATTGGGGAAGCTTCCGTACGGAGTGCGGAACAACCATCAGCTTACTATTGACACGAATCTGATGGTGTACAAATCCATGGTACTGTCCGTTGCTCTATACCGCAGGGATACGTGGACGATGTACCGTCGGTATGTGCGGTATCTCCAGCGGTTACATGCGCAGTGTCTGCGACCAATTTTGTGGATCGGTATGCATTCCACGCGGATAACAAAGACATTTTTATACCGTCAGCTGAGTATTGGGAAGCCGCAAGTGGGGAAACGGAAGTTACCCAACCATGACATGATGAAAGTGAGCCTCAAACGTTCTATTCTAGATTGCAGATAATCCCATTCCATAGCGGTTGATCGTCTTGCATGGCTGCATCTAATCACGAAGGCAGTTGCTGAAGTGCGGGAGAAAGCTCTCATGCATACAAAAGAACAAGCGGCGGTTGCGGAAGCGGCAAGCACCGATGAATTGTACTCCAGGTACATAGAGGGCAACGTGCTGTAGAAAATGCGGTCTCGAGTGACTGAGTCAGGCAGGCGTACTGAGCCATGAAGGGGGGTCACTCGGGAACACTGCGGAAGCGACGACGGTTCCCGCAGTGAACGTTGGCAGCACCGCCGCGGCGTTTGTTGACACGCTGAATTCCATTTACTAACCGCATGCTTGCATTCGGTTAGTTTCTTAATTTAAGCCCGTGCGTTTTACCTGTCACCTTAATGTTTCTATTTCTCGTATAAACATCTCCCTGTACTGTATTCCATTAACTTGCACAATTTCCATAAGCCAATAACATTCCATTTCCGTAACATTCATATGTTCGTAGCATTCCGTGAAGTACACTTTCTTACATCCTGCACTTATCTAGGATTTGTTTGTAAACACCTTATTACAGGTGCCATTCCATTATGCGTAATGTCACCCTTTCCTTATGCATTAATCCATTTGTTTTCTCTTTTTCCTTCCCTCTCTCTCTGAAGTGTTAGGCAGTTACCATGAGAAAACAAAGACCACCTGGTGATTAATCGCTTTCCATTATTCATCTTCAGACGGAAACAATGATATATATATATGGGGTTACAAAGTTAGATAGACATGCTTGATACAATTCCGTCGCGTAAGAAATGCAACACCGGTTATTTAAAAGTTACGGCCTTTCTGGACTTCGCACCATAGACCTTATTACCATCCGCTTTGGCGGGCCAGGGAATGTGAACAGCGTTAATTTAATTTCTGTTGAGAGCATAACCGTGGTACGAATGATGGAATACAAATGGATTCCGCGGTTATGAGTGTAAGGAGACATTAAACCCTTGACCGGTACGGCGGACATCTGTCTACTACTCTAAAGTTACCCTCCAGATGTACTTTATGTCCGCTGTCGACAAAATGAGCCAGGATAGAGCTACTAACAGCTGCAGTGCCACCTCGATGTAGCCAACGCCGACAGTGTTCGTTCATGCGTTTGGACAGGTGCCGCGCCGTCCGACCGATATACCATGCTCCACAAGGGCATTCAAACTAACAGATAACCATTGAGGCGGTCAGCTTGGGAAGCTTATCCTTGGTTCCGGCAATAGTGCACACAAGGGAGACATGATGGTTAGCCATCATTCTGGCGGTAGTACTTACGGTTAAACAGCAGTTGCACGTTCCATGTAAAGCGAAACAGTGGAGGTCGTAGCTAACGAGTACGTACACCTAATTTCATTTTTGACTGCGTTATATAGTCGCAAATGTAACATATTTTCCCAAATACCGGGACGTTAGTAAAGAGCGATACAACATCGAAGGAGAGCAACATTTTGCCGGCCATTTTAGCATTAGGTATGCATTCCAGGAATTGCAAGCTGTTGTGTACACTGTAAGTTGCACGCTGTTGTCGCACCGGTTTCAGTATTTACACAAGCCACTGAGCGATGGTATGCTAAGGTCAGTTAAACATTGCTAACATGGGACGCAGTGTAACGGTCGATTTGTAAAATTTATGTAACTGGTAGAGCTTTGGAACGTTTGTGCCACTAGGTTTGAGGCTGTCATACAGGGCATCCGAAATATACCCTTCCGTCTGAAGTTCTTGCAGGCTCTTATTGATCTCAGTTTCCATTTCTTTCGTGCAGTGCACTTCTCTGCTGCCAGAAAACTTGCTCTCATCGTTCAGTATACCTGCCAGTTCATTTATGTAGTCTTTTCTATCTAATAGCGAAATCCCCGCACCCTTGTCTGGTGTAGACATGATGACTTCCTCATTACCTTTCCATTACTTCAAAGCATCTAGGTGCTTCCGTGTTACTGGGCCGTGTTTATAAACCGTATGTTAGCGATATTGCTAGCAGCAAGTTACCAAAACACACTTCAGACGTTCTAAATCAATGTTTGACTTAGTGAATAACCCGTTCGTGTGGTCGTATAAACTTTCAGATTGTAGCTCATATTGAAGCTGATTCACCCTGCGCCTATGTATGCCAAACTTTACGCAAAGTGGCTGTTGTTTGATATCCCTGATATGGCTGCGCATGATGCGTATGTTGACAATGTGCCTACCTGTCTATTACCCACTACCTCGTCCATACTGGCTCCAGGAGACAGTTTGTCGTTGCTAGAGAGGGGCGGGGTGCACGGTCCGTGTGACCGTGCTAGGCTCGAAGAGTAGAGCCATGCACTCAGTGTGGAGCGGTATACGGTCCAGCCACCGCCATGGGTGCTCTTGATTTCCGAAATACAGCGTGCTTGTGTTCGTCTGTGAAGGAGTGTGGGCCGGGTCCATTGATGACACGTGGCTACCATCCTCATGCCTCCAGGTCTTATTACTTAGGGTTTACACTGCATGTGTGGTGGGTGGTCGGGGCTGTGGGTGGTGCAGCGCTAGCCATCCATGGTCCCTCTGCAGCTGCAGGCGCCCTGGGTGTGGACACAGTGACAGGCAAATCAGAAACCGGATGCCGCTAACCATGAACTAATACATATTTATGTATATACATATATATACAAATATATACATATATATGTACACATATGTATGTGCCCCATGATAACGGTGGTGTTGCATTCTTGATGCTTCTTCACCGCAGCTTGCCTAAACCAACTTACACTTAAAGGAAGTCTTTGTAAGCCGACAAATGTTATTCCACCTAATTTGGTTTGTTCGGCATAACTGATTAATCTTATAATCACTGGCCACGTAGCTTACATTAATTACGCTTACCTTCGTTAACTCCGTTGCGTTTTGTAGCATTTCTACCTAACTTGTGGACATTTTTCCTTATCTCGGATTTGTTGCTAACCAACTTACTTCATACGGTTATGTAGCTTACAGTTATGCCACGGTATCTGTATGCATTATCACATTTGCTTCCTTTCATCTTGTAGTTCCAGGTGATTGGCTGCTCCCTGATATCCCCGGTGTAGCTGCGCTTGATGTGAATGTTGACAACGTGCCTACCTGCTAAGTACCCACTACCTCGTCCATACTGGCTACAGGATATAGTTGGTCGTGGATAGGGGGGAAGAGGTGAACGGTCCGTGTGACCGTGGTAGGCTGCAACAGTGGTCCCATGCACTCAGTGTGGAGCGGAATACGGTCCAGCCACCGCCATGTGTGCGCTTGATTTCCCAAATACAGCGTGTTGGTGTTTGTCTGTGAAGGAGTGTGGGCCGGTCCCTTCATGACACATGGCTACCATCCACATGCCTCCAGGTCTTATTACTTCGCGTTTACACTAAATATCGGATGTGTGCTTGGAGCTGTGGGTGGTGCAGCGCTAGCCATCCATGGTCCCGCTGCAGCCGCAGGCGCCCTGGGTGTGGACACAGTGACAGGCAAATCACAAACCGGATGCCGCCGAACATGCATGTATGTGTGCCCCATGGTGAGGTTGATGTAGCATTCTCGGTGCTTCTTCACCGCAGTTGGGCTAAACCAACTTACAATTAAACTACGTCTCTTTAAGCTGCATAAATTTCATTCCACTTCACTTGGTTACTTTGGCCTATGTTCATAGTCTTCTATTAGCTGGCCACGTCCCTTATGCTAATTGCGCTTATCTTCCGTAATTTCGTTGCCCTTGTAACATTTCAGAGTAGCTTGTGGAGATTTTTTCCTTATCGCGGATTCCTTGCTAACCAACTTACTTCAATATGCTAATTCAGCGAAGAGTTATGCCACCGTATCTGTATGCATTATTGTCTTTATGTTATTTCATTTAGTCGTTTCAAGTGATTGCCTGTTGTTTGATATCCCTGGTGTGGCTGCGCTTGATGTGCATGTTGACAAGGTGCCTACCTATCTATTACCCACTACCTCGTCCATACTGGCTCCAAGAGACAGTTGGTCGTTGCTGGAGGAGACGGGGTGTACGGATATTGTGGCCGTGCTAGCCTTAAGAGTGGTTCCATGCACTCAGTGTGCAGCGGACTACGGTCCAGCCACCGCCTTGTGTGCGCTTGATTCCCCAAATACAGTGTGCTTGTGTTTGCCTGTGAAGGAGTGTGGGCCAGCTCCGTTGATGAAACGTGGTTCCCATCCGCATTCCTCCCGGTCTTATTCCATCGGGTTTACACTGGATATGGGGTGTGTGGATGTAGCTGTGTGTGGTGCAGCGCAAGCCATCCCATGGTCCCTCTGTAGTCGCAGGCGTCCTGTGGCTGGCCCCACTGACAGGGAATTTTGACATCGGATGCAGCCAACCGTATAAATATATGGTTAGCGGCATCCGGTTTCGGATTTGCCTGTCACTGTGGCAAGCCGCAGTAGGCCTGCGCCTACAGAGGGACCATGGGATGGCTTGCGCTGCACCACCCCCAGCTCCAACCACATACACCATATCCAGTGTAAACCCGAAGGAATAAGACCGGGAGGAATGCGGATGGGAACCACGTTTCATCAACGGAGCCGGCCCACACTCCTTCACAGGCAAACACAAGCACGCTGTATTTGGGGAATCAAGCGCACACAAGGCGGTGGCTGGACCGTAGTCCGCTCCACACTGAGTGCATGGAACCACTCTTGGAGCCTAGCACGGCCACAAGAACCGTGCACCCCGTCGTCTCCAGCAACGACCAACTGTTTCCTGGAGCCAGTATGAACGACGTAGTGGGTAATAAACAGGCAGGCACCTTGTCAACATACACATCAAGCGCAACCATACCAGGGATATCAAACAACAGCCATTCACTTTAAACGACAAGCTGAAATAAAATAAATCTAATAATGCATACAGATACGATGGAATAACTCTTCGCTAAATTACCATATGAAGTAATTTGGTTAGCAACAAAGCCGTGATAAGTAAGAAATGTCCACAAATCACTTAAAATGCTACAAAACGCAACAAAATTACCGAAGATAAGCGCAATTAGTGCAAGCAACGTGGCCAGGTAATAGAACATTATTCAGGGACGCAGAATAAACCAAATAAAGCGGAATAAAATTTATCCAGCTTAAAAAGACCTAGTGTAAGTGTAAGTTGGTTTAGCCCAACTGCGGTGAAGAAGCATCAAGAATGCAACATCAGCCTCAGCATGGGGCACGTATATAATATATAAATATATATATATAATATATCAATATATATATATATATCTTCACACATGTAGGCATATATTCCTTTTCGTATGATTTCTCATGCACATCAATTCCTTGCTTGCATACATCGTTATATGCGTGCGCAAAGATATATATATACATATATATTTATACACATATATATACATATAATATATATATATATATGTACAAGGGGTATCATCAGATGTCGTGGATTTTAAACAATATCTATGTATGATTACATATATCTGTATATATATATATATAGATACATATAAATATATATATATATTTATATATATTTATAGAGTTTTATGTACGGCTTCCACAATTACCGTTACACAATTACGATTACAGGAGACCGCATACCCCCAAATGTTTCTTCGCATGGACCTAACGAAGCACGTAATGCGACACCGATACTAATATATATAGGGTTGGCGGCATCCGGTTTCGGATTTGCCTGTCACTGTGGCAAGCCACAGGAAGCCTGCGCCTACAAAAAGACCACGGATGGCTTGCGCTGCACCACCCCCAGCTCCAACCACACACCCCATATCCAGTGTAAACCCGAAGGAATAAGACCGGGAGGAATGCGGATGGGAACCACGTTTCATCAACGGAGCTGGCCCACACTCCTTCACAGGCAAACACAAGCACACTGTATTTGGGGAATCAAGCGCACACAAGGCGGTGGCTGGACCGTAGTCCGCTCCATACTGAGTGCATGGAACCACTCTTCGAGCCTAACACGGCCACAAGGACCGTGCACCCCGTCCCCTCCAGCAACGACCAACTGTCTCCTGGAGCCAGTATGGACGAGGTAGTGGGTAATAGACAGGTAGGCACCTTGTCAACATGCACATCAAGCGCAGCCACACCGGGGATATCACACAACAGCCAAACACTTGAGAGAGGGAGAAAGAGATAAACTCGATTAATGCGTAAGGAAACGGTGACATAAACCTTTATTAAATAGCATACGTAATAAGTTGTTTACAAACAAATCCTAGATAAGTGCACGAGGTCAGGAAGTATAGTTCACGGTATGCCACGAACCCAGAAATGTTATGGAAATCGAATACAATTGGCTGAAGCGATGTGTGCAAGTTAATGGAATAGAGTACAGGGAGATATTTATATGAGAAAGAAAAGCATTAAGGTAAAAACTGTAAACCCACCACCTGAAATAAAGACTTAGCATGCAAGCACGCGGTTAGTAAATCGAATGCAGCGTGACTACAAACGCCGCGCCGGCTCGTCGTAATTCTCTGCAGGACCCGTCGTCGCTTCTGTAATGGCCCCAAATGACACAGCGCATGGCATGGCCCACTAGATATTTATATGAGAAAGAAAGGAATTAAGTGAGAACCGAAAACCCACCACCTGAAATAAAGAGACTTGGCATGCAAGCATGCGGTTAGTAAATCGAATTCAGCGTACCTACAAACGCTGCGCCGGTGCTGCCTACGTTCACTGCGGGACCCGTCGTCGCTTCGGCAGTGGTCCCGAGTGACCTCTCTCATGGCTCACTAGGCCTGCCTGACTAAGGCACTCGCGACCGCATGTTCTACAGCACAATGCGCTCGATGTCGATGGAGTACAATTTATCGGTGCTTGCGGCTTGCGCAACTGCCGCTTCTTCTCTGCATGCATGAGGGCTTTCTCCCGCACCTCAGCAACTGCCTCCGTGATTAGATCGCGCCATGAACCACGATCAACCGCCTTCGATTCCCATGATCTGCAATCAAGATGAGAACGTGTGAGGCTCACTTTAATCATGTCCTGGTAACGTAACTTTGGTTTCCCCACGTGCCGCTTCCCAATACTCAGCTGACCGTATAAGAGTTGTTTCGGTATCCGCGTCGAATCCATACGGCTCACATGACCGAGCCATCTCAGGTGTCTCAATAAAAGTATGCAGTCCACTGCATACATCCCACTTCGGCGCATAATATATATATATGTATATATATGTATATATATATACATATACATATCTATATATATATTAGTCAGTGTTCCCTTACGTGCTTCCGTATGTCGATGCGTAGAAACATTTGTAGCTATGCGGTTACCTTCAATGATATAGGTGTAACGGTCATTGTAAAAGCCCTACATTTATATATAGATTTGCATATATACATATATACATATAAATATATATACGCCTTCTCATTTTACCCCTTCTACATGTAAGCCGACAAATTAGCGATTACAAACATAATCTTATTTGCATTAAGCTTGGGAAGCGAGTAAACATACGTAAACCACTTTAACTATTGTGATTATTCATCTTCACCGACCCAAACAACAAACCCCATTCCGTGCATCCTCATTTCATAGCAACCATTTATTAGCGCATTATTATAGCAACAGATGTTAGCCAGCTATTATTCCTTATCACATTGCTGCACGTCTTCCCGTATGTCATTAAACATGCACACAGTGATGTCTTTCTAATCATAGTTCACTATTTCTTATTTCTGCAGATTCACGAAGTCACAACTTCATTGAACGTTAACTTCACACCACATTCCGTAAGTTACA
The DNA here is from genome assembly GCA_944474145.2 of Dicrocoelium dendriticum. NCBI lineage: Eukaryota > Metazoa > Platyhelminthes > Trematoda > Plagiorchiida > Dicrocoeliidae > Dicrocoelium > Dicrocoelium dendriticum. Next base: position 70,578,420 of record OX104064.1, read on the forward strand.
CACTTACTATTTACGTAACTTCGTTCATTACCATTACGTAATATCATCAACTTGCCTACAAATGTTCCATTTCATGTCGCCCATGTACATCAGTCCTCCAATTAGCATTACGTGTGGTTTTCATAACCTTTCACTTGATGCATTGTTATAAGCCTTTTCCGTTTCTAATCTACAGACAGTTTCTGTATATAAGTACGTAACATTTACAACGATTTCCGACGGAAAATTATTGCCACATTTACTAAACGTCATTTTAGCCCATTCCTATCGGTTGATTTTCCGCCACCATCACGACCTTACATCTTCTAAGCACTTTGACTCAGTATAATGTTAACACATCATAAGTCATGCAGTACAATTAAACGACTCATCTTAATTTATATTACCTATTCTTAGTACTATGAACGGAATCTCTTTCAGCCCACTAATAGATGTACCCGTAGCCACCAAAAAAGTTCAAATTTTTCCGCCGACCTCCTTTCAGACTTTTCCCAAGTTCTGCGACCAGCAAATTAATTTCGCGCGTCAGGCCGATTCAACCATCCCACGCACCACCCTACGCGGCTTCGAACCGGTGAAATTATAATGACCTGGTGATTCCCCCATATGCCTGTGTAAGCTATTCTAAAATATATTCAAATTATAGCGTTCTTATTTATTAAGGAATTAGGCGGTTTGCCTGTTGACACTTTGTTCCTGTTTGTTTGAAACACGAATGCGACATCCGCCTTTGTCGCGTGCGACGCGACGCCGAACGACACCCCGTCAGAGCACTCGATGTCCGACTACATCCGCCCTACCTGGCTCTCTTCTTGTTCCCTACTTTTGGCATTGCCTAACCCAACTCCCGTCCAATAAACATCCTCCATAGCTTAGTTTTCTTTGTTCTCCACATTGCCCTTGTTTGGCTGTCTGGTCTCGTGCCGAATATATAGCGCACGATCATCGCACTATAACCTCAACACGAGTAGCAACAAAGTCCTCACTCGGCCAGCTGCTCATCATCATCAATCAATACAAATTAACCGATGGGGAGGAACGCACCTCAGCTGGTGTGTCGCAATACTAAAATGGGAAACATTCATTAACTGAGACTCCAGCGAAACTCCAAACAACCCACTACCACGTGGGTCAGGCTATTTAGCCAAAGGCTCCGGGTAGAGTCCCTCAAGCAAACCTCGGAAGCACAACGACCTTCTCGCGTGGAATCGTATGCCTGCGCGCAAAGCCCTCAGCGTCGGGTGCTGGAAAGCGCGCACACTACTAGACCAAAACCGGCGAGCGACCGGTGCGACGCATTGCACTCGTCGAGATGGAACTGGCGCGCTACTACATCGATATTGCCGCGCTCAATGAAATCCGGCTGGTTGAGCAAGGTAAGTTGCATGATACAGGTGCTGGTTACACGTTCTACTGGGTGGGCAACGCCTCCTCAGCACCACGTGATCATGGGGTCGGATTTGCAACATCCGTTCTTCTCCATAGCCTGCTGGTGGATGAACCTACGGGCAGCAGGGCGCGACTGATGACTGTTCGCGTACGACTCGGAATGGGTAAGTTTGCCACTTTAATAAACACGTACGGTCCGACCATGTGTTATTCTGATGCCGCGCGTGAGCAATTCTACACTCAGCTCTACTCTTAATACGATCTGTGCCGAAGAGCGACAGACTATTTCTGCTGGATGTTTGCAACGCGCGCGTTGGGCATGATGCATCAGTGTGAACAGATGTTACCGGTCCGCATGGCACTGGTTCAGTGAAGGTGAACGGTGACAGGATTCTCTCACTGTGTGTCACTCACGGCCTGACGATCACGAACACTCGGTTTGCACTGACTGCGAGTGATATAGCAACTTGGACTCACCCATGGAGTGGCCGCGCTCACCTGCTCGACTACGTCATCGTACGTCAGCGTGATATGCGTGAAGTGCGCATGACACGTGCAATGCGTGGAGCTGAATGTGGCACTGATCACAACTTGGTGCGCACCAATCTGCACATATCTTTTCGTAAATCTATGTATTGCACCAGCGCCGTGAATCGGCGTATATTTGGCATTCTCTCCCTCGGTATTTTGGTGAAACGTACAGAGCCAGAAAAGGCGCTGGCTGCACGCTTGTGTGAGGTGGGAGGCATAGCCACAGTGGGCGACCTGTGGCACCACATTCGCGACCAGGTGACAGCTGCTGCCGAGGAGACCATCAAGCGCGCAAACTAAGCCACTTGGTTGGTTTGACGAGAACAATGCTGCGATTAGCGCATTAGTGTCGGGGAAGAATGCAGCGATTGCTGTACATGTCGCCGACCCCAGTGACTTGGGGAAGAACAGTCCGTTACGCAGAATTCGACGGCAACTGACCCGAGGGCTCCGTCGCATAAAAATTGCATGGTGGACGGAGAAGGCGAAGCAGATGAAATGCTGCGCCGAACGCCGCCAACACAAGGAATTCTTTGACTCCTTGAAGGCGGTGAATGGACCGCGATTGGAGCCCCTAAAGAACTCTTATCGGTGGTAGTTCAGGCTCTACCTGCACACACTTCGGACATAATGCAGATCTGGCGAAATGAATTTGATTGTCGCTTGAACAACCGTTCAGCGATTGACTGGCCTACATTGAACTGCCTGAAGCAGCACGATGTAAAGACCACTGTGGCGGATACGCCGACACTGAATGAGACGCAGAGAGCACTTGCTCAGCTGCGAAACGGTAACGGTGCCGGAGCCGACGGGATATCGCCTGAAGTTTTGCTATACGGCGGATCTGCGTTGCTGACTGCGCTGCACCACTTGGTGCAACATGTATGGATTGCGGAGGGGTTGCCTCCTGAGCTGAAGGATGCCCTCGTGCTACCACTGTACAAGAGCAAAGGTAGCAAGCAATGTTGCGCCAGTTATCGTGTTATCAACTTGCTGAGTTGTGTGGGTTAGGCGATTGCCAGAATCCTGCTCAACCGCCTCGGCAGTCAGGTCGTGGAACCTAGCGTGGCAGAAGAGCAATGGGATTCCGTTCGTGTCACAGCACTATATTTATGGTTTTGTGGCTCGTCAGTTGCAGGGGAAGGGGAAAAACGTCACCAGCCTTTGTACTCGCTTTTTGTTGGTTTCACCAAGGCAGTTGATACAGTGAACCGCGAGGTATTGTGGCTAGGGTTGGATAAGTATGTTTCCCGCGTAATTTTGTAAGTTTAATTGCATGTCTGCACAGTGGTTATCCGGGAATCAGATAAAAACATAAAATAAAAAAGGGAAAGTATATAATGGTGACTGAAAGCTGGGCTAAAGAGAATCGCCTACCCCGTGCGGTCGATCGAATTCTTGCCTATACAGCCAATCGACTCCAAGGATGGGCACTTACATTGCTGGGCTATGATTTTGAAATCCGTTATCAGACAACGAATTGGCTGGGCCAAGCAGATGCGTTGTCACGCCTCATTGATTCCCAGCAACAAGAACAGGAGGACACCATCATTGCCTCAGTTGAAATCGAACCTGATGTCAAATTCCTGGTGAACGAGGCACTACATGGTATGCCAGTTACGGCCGATGCTGTGCGGGCCGAAACGCTTCGAGACCCAATCCTGAAGAAGGTGACACACTTCCACAGAACCAGCTGGCCACGTTCGTGTTCATCTGCCGAAATGCAGCAGTTCTATCAGCGAAGACATTCGCTTTCCATTGTGGACGATTGCATCATGTTCTCAGACAAAGTAGTCATCCCGCAGGCGTTGCAACAAAGAGTGCTGCGACAGTTCCATGCAGGACATCCAGGGCTCAACCGAATGAAAGCGCTTGCCAGAAGTTATGTATATTGGCAGTTTATGGACAGGCAGCTAGAGCAGCTAGCTAAAAGTTGTGGCAACTGCGCTACCGCCTCAAGGGCACCGCCAAAGACTGAACTCCGCTCATGGTCTAAACCAACTAAACCTTGGAGTCATGTTCATGTAGACTTTGCAGGCCCAATCAATGGCCAGAACAGTCTCATAGTGGTCGACGCTTATAGCAAGTGGCCAGAGGTGTTCCTCATGAGAAGCACGAAAACCAGCGCAACCGTCTCAAGGTTGCGACAAATCTTCAGCAGGTTCGGCTGCCCTGAAACATTGGTGACGGACAATGGAGCACAGTTTACTTCGGCCACATTCATGGAATTCTGCCAACGCTGCGCCATCAAACACTTGCGGTCTCCACCATTCCACCCACAATCGAATGGCCAAGCAGAGAGGTTCGTGGATACATTCAAACGCGCTCTCCTCAAATCAAGGAGGGAGGGAGACCTAGAGGAGGTGATCGACCGCTTCCTATTTCTGTACCGATCTACACAAAATCCACAAACGCCGGGTGGAATATCACCAGCAGAGGCAATGATGAAGAGAAAACTTCGCATGTCATATGATGCAGTTCGGCCATCCTCAGAGTCCATGGCTGGTGAAAAGAACCTAAAGATGGGACGTGATTTTAATCGGCGGTTTGGTGCCAAGCAACGTTCGTTTACAACGGGTCAGCCAATACTTGTGCGTAATTATCGGGGTGGACACGCAAAATGGACGCCAGAAACGATCCAGTGCAAGCGCGGAAGCGTCATTTACGACATGCTGGTTGGAACGCAGGTATGGGTACGCCATGCAAACCAACTGCGAACAACAATGTACCAGCCACAAGCAATAGAATCCGCCAAGCTTCCATTTGACCTGTTGACAGACAGCTTCAACTTGCCTACAGAGCCAGTAGAAGAACCCTGTCATCAGATGAATAGTACCAGACCGCAGAGTACGGAATTCGAATCCAGAACACTACAGCCAAGGCGATGCACCGGTAGGTAAAGAATCCCTTCCAGGAGGCATCAGGTTAATCCCCGGCTAGCTTCATACACAACGGCAACAGCTTCAGGAGGGGAGGTATCCGGGAATCAGATAAAAGCATAAAAGAAAAAAGGGAAAGTATATAATGGTGACTGAAAGCTGGGTTAAAGAGAATCGCCTACCCCGTGCGGTCGATCAGGCAATCGATCGAGCGGACGAATGCGTTTTCAAACACCCGGCTAATTGGACTTTTGCCTCAGAGTTGAGAGGACAGTGTTTTCGGCGGCATTTTCTGGCTACGTTGGCAGAGTTTTTGTTAACACGTTTTTCGTGGTCAAGGCTGTTGGAATTTTGATTTTTCTTCGGCTGGGCTAGAATTGCTGCGGAGAAATTCCTGGGTGGTTAATTCGGAATAGCGAAAAGGGGAAGATCTAACAGTGGTACGCGAGCGAGGGTGCAGCTGATTGGGAGACGTCGGATGACTCCGCAGTTGTCACTGGTGAGAAGTGACGCTGTGTCTTAGCTCCTGCCCTATTTAATATATCTTCATGCAATGAGGTCTTGTGCCTTTGATGTGGCTTGGGCTTACGGTGTTCGCGTGGAGTACTCTAGTGATGGTGGGTTGCTGAACATCCGTCGTTTCGGGGCGAGAAATCTTGTCTGTGAGACAACTATCCGTATGTTGCTGTTTGCTGACGACTGTGCGTTGTTCGCACACAGCGCGGATGAGTTGCAGCATATGACTAATGCGCTGGCTTCGACAGCGGCCAAATTCGGGCTCATCATCAACACAAGCAAACTGTGTGTCCCTTTCAGCCTTCACCGGACGTGCAATCTTCAATATTGCCGCGTATCAGCATTCGTGCTGAAGTATTGGAAACCACCTCCCGCTTCAGCTACTTGAGCGTGTGATGTCGGCTGATCAGCAGCTACACAGTGAGTTGGGTATCCACGTGTCGAAGGCAGCGACGGTATTCGGGAAGCTTGAGTACCGAGTTTGGAAAAACCATCAGCTTACCATTGGCACAAAGCTGATGGTGTACAAATACATGGTGCTGTTCGTTCTTCTATACTGTAATGAAACGTGAACTATGTACCGGCGGGATGTGCGATATCACGAATGCTTCCATCAAAAGTGTTTGCGACGAATTTTACGCATCACTTGGGGAAAAGAGTTGCTGACATGGAAGTGTTGCGACAAAGTGGGGTGTATGCAGTGGACTGCATACTTTTATTAAGACACCTGAGGTGGCTCGGTCATGTGTGAAATATACATTCAAGGCGGAGACCGAAACAACTCTTATACGGTCAACTGAATATTGCGAAGCGGCATGTAGGGAAACGAAAGCTTCGTTACCAGGACATGGTCAAAATGAGCCTCGCACGTTCCAATCTTGTTTGCAGGTCATGGGAATCGAGGGCGGTTGATCGGAGTGCATGGCGCGATCTACTCACGAAGGCAGTCGCCGAAGTGTGGGAGAATGTCCTCATACATGCAGAGGAGAAGCGGCAATTGCAAAAGCGGCAAGCACCGATGGCTTGTTTTCCATCGGCATCAAGCGCATGGTGCTATAGCACATGCGGTCGCGAGTGCCTGAGTCAGGCAGGCTTAGTGAGCCATGAGCGAGGGCACTCGGGACCACTACAAAAGCGACGACGGGTCCTGCGGAGAATGTAGGCAGAACCGGCGCAGCGTTTGCAGGTACGCTGCATTCGATTTACTAACCGCGTGCTTGCATGCTAAGTCTATTTATTTCAGGTGGAGGGTATTCAATTTTGTCCTAATGCTTTGCTTTCTTATATAAATGTCCACCTGTACTCTCTTCTATAAACTTGCACAAGTCGCTTAAGCCAACTGTAGTTAATTTTGATAACATTTTCAAGTTTGTGTCATTTCCATAAAATATAATTTCTGACCTCGTGAACTTTTCTCGGATCCGTTGTAAACAACTTATTTCATACGCTCATTAATTTAAGATTTAGGTCACCGTTTCCTTATGCATTACCCGAGTTATCTTCTTTGTATGTTCCTCTCCAGTGATTGGCTGTTGCTTGATATGCCCGGTGCGGCGGCTTTTGCTGTGCATGTTGACAAGGTGCTTACCTGTTTATTACCCATTACCTCGTCCATACTGGCTCTAGCAGATGGTTGGTAGTTGCTGGAGTGGATAGGGTGCACGGTTCTTGTGGCCGCGTTAGGATCAATGAGTGGTTCCGTGCACTCAGTGTGGATTAGACTACAGTCCAGCCACCGCCTTGTGGGCGCCTGATTCCCCATATACAGCGTGCTTGTGTTTGCCTGTGAAGGAGTGTGAGCCGGCTCCGTTGATGCAACGTGGCTCCCATCCACATGCCTCCCAGTCTTATTCCTTCGGGTTTACACTGGATATGGGGTGTGTGTGGTTGGAGCTGCGGGTGGTGCAGCGCAAGCCACCCATGATCCCTCTGTAGGCACAGGCTTCCTGTGGCTGGCCACAATGACAGGCAAATGCGGAACCGGATGCCTCCAACCACATATATATATGTAAATATGGGTCACTCGCTCACCTTGTACCAAACGCGCTCATTGCTTACGTGGTGCCCTCAACAAACGTTAGCTAGCTGCGAGGGCACCGATGATCGAACATAATAAGCCTCTTAATGTCTGTCGACTGGATAGGCCAAGTTTCAAAACCGTACTAATGGCTGCAACTTCCACTCTGACATTCAAAAGAGGGTAATGACACGCCGGCGCCAAAGATGGCGGAAAGTAACAAAAACGCGTCGCCCTTCTCCTATACGGTTCGGGATCACAACTTCCGTTCCACTGGCATTGATATAGCTGCACATATACAAGAATTTCTGGACGGCTTCTAGCTGATCCCTTCAAGATTCAGTGCAGACGTGGGTTCCTGTCGGTCTTGGGGAATTTACATTTCGATTGTTCAAAACACAGCTTGAAACGACGGACATCCAGCAATTTATCCACTGCAACTCGACATGTTCGGTAGATGCCACTGACGAGTGCAATGATATTTGCATATACAAAGTCGAGTCGTTCACAAGGAAGCAGCTTTCCTCGCAATGAGGCTCGATCTTACCGTGGTGCGATGGTATGCGTGCCTCAGCGATCCGTTGAGCTATGCTGAGTGGTGCTCTTTTGCGCCTTCAGAGCGACTCATACACGCCTGGTTAATGGTTAGCTTCCAAACGAACTCAGCCTACTGGCCCTGCAGTTTGGGAGTTGGATCGCGCGTGTCTCCTTAATCTTAAACAAACCCCATGTGGACCACCACCAAACCCGCTGCATTCCGGTCAGGTTGTTGAACCAAAGGCTTTGGTTGAGAACATTAAGTTTTCAGCTGTCTAGGTCTAAACAACCTGACAGTATCCTGCCCACGCAATATTATGAATATTTCCTGGAACCCCCTCCTGAACCCCTGGCCACCACAGAGGATAATCAACGGTGCCCTAGCTGCTGCATCGAGCAGGGTGGATGCTGGTTTGGAAGCTAATGCGCAAGGTTTCCCGTCTTCTTATACACCTTTTCACCCTCATCATACCGTTACAAATTCACTTTTTCTCCCCTCGGGTTTCAACCCCAGAATGCTTTGCCTACACCACCTTGCTATGCTTGGCGTTTACTTACTTGTTTCAACTCACATGTGAACGCGGAGGGTATTTTTGCACTGTCAATGAGCCCATGTCTAAGCAAGCGCTCAAGCTCACTTCATCGTCTTCCATTTAGAACCCTCGATCCTCCTGCAGTAGCAGGCCTCAATGTACGCACATCGCTACAGATCAGACAACAGGCAGCGCTTGTCCGAATATTACAAACCCTCTCCATCAATACCTGGTGCTTATTGGAGACCCGCCTGCAAAACGAGGACTACGCACACGTTTCGCACCCTTCAGGTGACACCAGCAACCCACTCATTGCGCCTATCCTGAGACGATGCAGCTTTGAATGCATACCAAGCCGGCGTTGGTATTGTCCTGAAGCTACTCTGTTTGATTGGATCCCAATCAATATCCAGTTGCGTGCAATCCGACTGGCTTTCTGGTTCCAATTTGTGAAAGCGCGCGGGACTAACAGGTGTCTATTCGCAATCGCTGTCTATGCGCACACGAACTAGCGATGATTCGGTACAAGACGACTTCTATCGCAGACTGAACCAGCTCCCTCGCCATAGAAGAAGCACGGACAACGTAGTGCTTGCTGCAGATCTAAACGCTCCTTCGAATATTAATCGCTGTTGCACTGCATTTAAGCGACCAACACGGTGTAATCTCCCATAATGACAACGATGAGCGACTACTTCCTTTGTGTCAAGATGCTCGCTTATTTCTTTCGAGCACTAGGTTCTGACCCAGCACCCGCGGGAGGGTGACTTGGCGTCCACCATGCGCAAACCACCTGTGGACACAAATCGATCACACTGCGAGCAGTTACCACTGGAGTGGCTGCCTCCGGGACTGCCGCTTGGTTTGGAGCATGCTTTTGGACACCGATCATGCACTGGTATTGCTGACCTGCCTATGGATTTTGGCGGATGCCCACGACGACGCTGTGAGCGCGTTTAACTCAGCCAACTGGCAAAGGTGGAAATTATAAATGCACGTCGATGTACGCTGATATGTGAGCTAAGTAATGGCTCACTGGTCTCATGTTCACCAGACCTTACTAGTAACCACCAGCTCTTCATGTGGTAAGTCTAATAGCTAATGTGGACCTTCAGTGCCTTTGCAGTCTATAGAACTTATCAATGTACGCCAACACATTTTAACTGGAAGCGAACACCTTGTGACTCACAGAACCTTACTGGCAAGACTCCGTGCTAGCCTGTAGAGACCGCAACTTCTGGTTGTCTCCGCATGCATCAGAGATGGAAATGGCCGCCGCCCTTGCTAACCATCGAGTTATTCCCTCTGATACAGCAAACGAGCAGCAGGAGATCTGGTGTCAGTGAAACTATGCGTAACGGGAATGGACAGCCTATCCACAACTTGTCAAAATGTTAGGAGCCTTTGGTTGAACGTTATAAAAATTAATTTGCTCCGTGAAATTGTCAGATTTATCGCCGGCAACTGACCGCTCTGCTTTCTGGGTTGTCCCTTTAGATCCAACCTCTCGCTCAGACGTTGAAGGTTAGATCGGACGGTTGAAATTGTACAAAGCCGCTGGATCGGACCATCTTCCGCCAGCCCTTTTCAAACTGGGTGGACCCGCTCCTGTGCATGGTTTATACAAGTTACTAGTGAAACTGTCCCAGCCAATTGGAGCCGCCTCGTCATAGCCTCAATATCTAAGGAAGGCTCACGATCAGAATGCAGCAACCATAGATGAAGCTGTCTGATGCCCATCGCTGCCAAAGTGCTTACATCTCTCAAACTTCATTGATTGAATGGCACTCGTGAACGCCAGATTCGTGAACAGCAACTCAGGGTTCGTCGAGGTCGTGACTGCATCCTCCACAAGTTCACTTTGTGTCAGCCGTTGAAGCGCCGTCACATATATTGGCGGCCCACAGTCGTCGGGTTCCCTGCTATCAAAGGTGCATTCCTTCCTGTTGATTGGTGTGCCCTTTGGGACTGTCCACCTTGGAAAGGTGTGCCCGAGTAATGCGTAGAACTATCCGGGCATTAAACACGCGTAACTCGGGTAGAGTGAGGTCTTACGGCAAGCTGTTGCCGCACTTTAAGACCGCTAGCGGAGGACGACAATAATGCCCACGGTCACCTTTCTTGTTGAAAACCGCCATTGACAGCGAATAACGATGAAAGCTTGTCAAAGTCCATCAAACTGCCAGTGATGGGGAGGTAAGGCGCGTAGGACGGCAATGTACCTTTCTGTGACCCCGTTCGTTAGCAATCAACGCCAGAAAGCAGGTAGATTAATCGAATCGAATGCAGCATATGTGTCTAAGAATGCGCCGATGGTAGAACTTTGGTAGTGATGTCGATGGTTTGGCGGAGCGTGGATATTTGACTCAACCACCCACAGGCAGGACTAAATCCAGCTTTCCTTCCCGGTACTGCGATGCGCGAAAGGGAAAACTTGGAAGCAACCAAAATGAAATTAATCCCCCGGTGCTTCGTGCATGAATTACGGGCACCCTCCACAAAATTCGGGATAACAGTTGCTTAGTCCCAGGAAGAAGGCACCTTTTCTTATATCCAGATTTTAGAGAACAATGAGTTTAACTGGCTGATGATAACGTAGGAAGTCCGTCAGAGTTGGTAGCCTTGAATCATCCCAGTTGCCGAATTGCAAGATAACCTGCTGCTTCATGGGGCGGAACATGTGTGATGACCCAAGTCGAGCGGCTTGGTTCGCAGAGAAAAAGTGGACAGTGGAGGCCAATTCAAGTAGGAAGGCAAATGTTAGGCCAATCGATCCAAGCGGCTCTGTAGGTTGACAAACCGCGAACCATCCACTTTGCAAATAGTCACACTGACACCAGGCTTTCCGTGGCCAGTGGATTGAGTAAGCTGATAGAGTTTGCGAGTACTGACAAACAGGACAGTGGCCTCCGTTTCAGACGCGCGCTGAGATCACTAAGCTTCCCGGTCGCTTCTTTGAGCTGCACGGACAGAGCGGCACGGCTTAGTTGCGTGTTCAGTTCCTGATAGAAAGTGGCGGCGTCAGAACTGCAGTCGGTGCGGGCATAAGCATAGACAACAAACAGCGTCTTGTACTTCATGAGGCGGTGTTACTGGATGTCAAACGAAGTACACGCAAAGGGCCGTTCACCGGAATTTAAGTAACCAACGCTGGTTCAGTCTTGGAGCTGAGGGCAATGACCACTCCAGCTTGACCAGTGAGGGTCGTAGCAGCATCTCCGGATGCGTGCAAGCAATAGGGAGGAGACGAGTCAGGCGCAGTTACTTCAGCAACCTTACTAAAATCATTGATTTTAGTTTCTGACACACGACACACGTCAATACTTAGTGTGTTCAACATGGGTTCGAGTGCAGACTTGACCAGTTTGGCTTAGAATGCGAACTTTGATCGCTGCCAGGAAAAGAGAACAAAGCTGCCTTATAATAGGCTGATGCTGACAGACGTCCAGTCGGGTTACGGGAAGGTGGTTGCAGTTGGTGTGAATCCAGTAGCATTGCGGCTGCTATCCATTAAGCTGAGAATTATAGAAGGAAGGTTAATGGTGGGGTCATTCCTTGCACCTTTGAACGAAAGAGAACAGAAGGAAGGTCCTTTCTCAGCTCCCTTACTTCCCGATCGTTGCGGAGATAGCCTGGGTCATTGTGGCACAACATCCCACAACGAACCACTGAAGCTGCATTGGAAACAGCTGGATAACCGTAAACTAAAATGGGAATCCAATAAATGCTTGAACGGTTCCTCGGTCTCGGCATTGACGATGGACTCCAGAAGGCGGTTCCAGTGACTCACAACTCGAGTGGATAAAGCCAGGCTGGATTGCACTCGATGACTCCTCGGTATGAAAAGTTCCAAACCGCGGCCACTTGTCGAACTTTCTGTTTTGAGATGAAAACATTGCTGTAGTTCCCTCCCCAACTCTACTCTAACAATCCGTCGGGTGCAAATCAAGTCTCCGCGATGACAACGGCAATCCAAGAAAAACAGGCTCAGCTTTTTGAGTCGGAGAGAGTAGGTCAGTTCCCGCAGCTCAGGAACAGATTTAGATCCGTACCGTTGAACATTATCAATCATATCATATTCGAAATTCGTAAGTAGGTAGGCGGCATGTAGCCGGTATTCCAGAAGCAGGCGTACATATGAAGTAAACGGGAGTCGGGAGAGCCTAGGGATCAAGCGAGAGAAGGCTCCATGCATAGTGTAAAATCCGGTAGGCAGCAGCGACCTTTTTCTTAGTATGTTCATTAGGTATTAGGGCAGGCCAAAGTATTACTCACAAAGCCCTCTCCTGAGTAGCGTTTATGAGCAAGGAACCACTAATATGATAGCTTCCAAATGGGTCAGACGCACCAACTTGGCATACGACCTTGAGGGTGCGTACTTTAGAAGGATCCTCTTGCCACCTGCGTGGGGGGAAGGCAGAGATAATGTTTATACCCATTTCACCTTTATCGAATAAAATGGAAGTCTGACACACTTAGCTCCCTTTAGTAATTTGAAAAGCGCAGCAAGAAGAAGAGTTGTTCGTCTTCTTACTGCGCGTTTCTAAAAGGGAAATCATTTGCTCAAGGAAGCCTTAGTCATCCACCATTTTCTTGCAATGGTGCCCTTGGTGGATTCTGGCGCGTTCACAATGCTAAGACATCGCTCCCGAGAGGGTGGTAGAGCGCGGCCAGACGTCTGCGGCTGTAGTGACTCAACGTCCCTTATCAACTTTTCCGGCTCGTCGACTCTGTCGCGACAGATTTCCTTTGGGTCTGGGAATTGGTTTTCCTGGGTTTGGACGCAGACTTCGCCTCAACATTACATATAGTTTGCCTCCGACCTATTGGGACAGTGGAAGTTTTCCGCACTACGGCCAGCATATATCTCAGTCGTGGGCTGGCTGGACCAGGCGTGTGGGCAAAGGCTCTGATTTGGAGGCAGTTGGGACATGACTTCGTTTACCCGTGGGGATAGTTGAGCCGGAATTAGGTGTGGACGAAAAACCGGAGAGTCCAATGCAGTTGAATCTTCAAACTTCTTTGGAGTAGAATGAGTGCCCAGGAGTAGCAGTCCGTCGTGAAGACGTCGACTGTTTAATGAAGTACGACAGCGGCTACAGGAAACAGTGATAGCCAAAGTGATGTATCGTTGCGGAGACTCATAGACTTTAGGATAAATGTCTCAGCAGGCAAATTGAAGACATCCGTCACCCTCAGAGCACTGTACGCCATTAGAACGTGAGATTACACCTTTACTGCAGCTTAGGTAGTTTGACGTCTTAGCCGACAACCGGGTTGGCCCTTCCCACTCGACAAGTAGAAGGCAACTCCCTCACAAATTCCGAGAACTTGGAAGAGCGACGCTATTCGTAGTTGGAAATGTGGTAAGAGAAACAGGTAGAAAGAAGCTAGGCACCAGCGGTAGCACGTTTCCGCTTATACTCCCTGCATTATACAGAAGCTAACGCGACCCGTGGCCTGCTTAACTGCCTGTAGCGGAGCGCGGAATGCGCCAGGAGCGATCAGGGATGTTTATATTGTAATCGCGGTACATAAGTTGCTATGACGCTAAATGAAATGTAGAACGTTTCAATGCATGAGTACGTTTATTATATTGTGAAAATGTTTGTTTATGTGCCAAGCGCTTGTTTAGAAATCATTGAACGTAATAGTTAAAACGCTTTATGGTAATATAATCATTCCTCCGCTTATGGAAGCAGCAGCTATGATGGACGACTCTAGCTCCTTTCGACGTGTGGTTAAGGGTCTGTATCTAGACGTTCCAGCGATCCAAGAGGATTATAAAAGGTTTTCAGCTTGAAACAGCGACATCGTTTGTTCCTCGGAACGTGGTTACAGCAGAAGCTTACAAAAGGGAAACTGGGCAAGGGCTTCCCGAAGGCTGCTGGTACTAATATATTCAATGTATGTGCGCGCATAACAAGCGATAGAAAACTAGCGGAAACCGGCAAGTGTTGTTTATCCGAGTGACAATTTTCTAACAGTTACCGTTGCTACAATCCAAGTTCAAGTTCGGGGTGGGACTAAGATCATAGGAGGATGTCGGGAGTGTTCCATTTTGCGTGGCTCGCTGAGCCAGAAATTGCTGAAGTGCACATAGTTATTGATAGATCTAAAACGGTACGCCGTACCGCACCTTGGACAACCAAGGGATACCCACGTTTCCTGCCCTAGCAGTCCCTGCTGTGGCAGTCACGTAAAGTAAGTAAGGGATAGAAAGAGAGCGCAAAGGTATGGAATAA
>OX104064.1:70593466-70647715 GCA_944474145.2 Dicrocoelium dendriticum
GGTTTCATATGTCCGTCGTGAGTACGTGGGTCAGCGTAGGAGTTCGCATCCGCAGCTTGAACCCGGATGGAAGACACTGGCTAGCAAAGACGGGCGCCAAAACATGCAGGGTGTGCATATAGAGAACGTCAGCGCACACGAATGTCGCTTCATCGTCACTGGCCCATTCCATGTGCTCACCTATTTGCACCTAAGGTGCTTTATGAAGGTTCCCCTCCTCAGTTCCTCTACCTTCCGTAAATGCGGTCTATACCCTGTTTAATCCCGTTACCCACACTTCCTCGTAGTTTTTGTAGTCGCTTTACGTCTGCATTAATGTTTTGCCAGTGTCCATGCGTTTTCCACTTTACGCAGTGAACCTTCGCTGAATATCACGGCAGCTGAAATTCTTTCGCCCTCATATGAGGAGTGCAATGCAGCTAGGGGTTTTGCACCTGCGCGCTGCACCTTCGTCACTAATGTCACTGCATTTGTTTCCGCATAGCTTTCACGTATGAACCGAAGAAGATGACGCCTCTGAAGGGAACATTCGGCCTTCACGAACTCGCGAACATTTGACGCTTAAGAACTCCCCCTTGTTGTGTTTGGCACCTTTAGGGAGGACAGGGGTGACAGCCCGCTAAGGGCAGATGACCTGGTTCTCCCCTAGCAGCTGCATCAGGTTTCATTGCCTGAACTCGCAGAATTCTGGCCCGCAAGGGCTAGTCCTCACGCAGCTAGAAGCGTCACCCACGGTTTCTCTTCTAGGATGGGACTGTGTAGTGGCCAGGAGATTACCGCGTATAACTGTGCGTTATTCTAAAATATATTAAAATTATTGCTTTCTTATATATTAGGAAAGTAAGCCATTTAGCTTTTGGCACATTGCTCCCGTGCGGTTGAAACCCGAACCCGATATCCGTCTTTGTCGCAAGCGACTCCACTGCGAACGACGCTCCGTCCACACAACGCCGAACTGCCTCCTCCCTAGATGGCTCTCTCCTGATGCCATAGCTTAGCATTGGCTATCCGGTCTCCCACACGAAAAACTTTTCATTAGCTTAACTTCACTGTATTCTACCCATTTCTTTGCTGGCCGTCTTGTCTCGTAGCGGATATATGGCGCACTATCCTAGTGCTATAGGAGGATGCATGAGGTAGTTACAGATTAGAGAAATGGTCATGTAGTAGGTGGGCTGAAATACTGCGCCCAGATCTAGACAGGAAGACGGTTAGGGTCCTCAAACATTCCTTGGATCACCATCCTATTGGCAAGGCAGCAGGGAGGTGGCGATTATTTGGTTTTACGAATGCGCACCTGTCGTTCAAAAGTCATTCCTTTTAATTCACTGGGTACGTTGGAATGTGGGGCGCAAAAGGGAGACGATGTCAGCCCGGCACCTCCTTCATTGTGTCGATGCCTCCGTGAAGTCTCAGATGATAGCACAGTGGTGAAGGATCAGAGGTACGTTGGATGATAGAAAGAAGTTAGGTCATTGGTCATCAATTAACACTTCCGATCGTTACAGGAGAAAACTACAACTATGCTTACTGTAAGTCGATGGAGCTGGTTGCCAATGAAATAGATACACACTGTTGGAGAAGTAGCGTTATTGAACAACTTTCAGCAAATAAGGCTAACGTTTGAAACAAGTTACCACGATAATAAACACAGGCCTCGAATCGATTTCTAGGCTCCAGATATCCCATACGATCTCAACTTTAATGAGAATCGTTTGATGTTAGACGGTATCAAAGACTTCCGCGAAGTCAACAAAAAGTACCACAATAGCGAGACTGCTGTCTGCTGCTTCCGACAAACTTCCACGAGCTAAAAGTATTTCTGCCAGCCACTGAAATCACTTACGGAATCCTTGCTGGGGAGCACGGTAACGTTTAACCCGAGTCGGGCGGTTATCCACCGTAGCACTAATCAGGATTTCGAACAACTTAACTGCTGCTCTTGTCAAGCTGCCGATGGTATGGTTCGGGGGCACTGAGCCGGCGCCGCCCTTAACAATCGCACAGCTGATTTCTTCATACCATTCCAAAGTTAACGCGCAGCTGTTAAGCTATATTGTAAACAGACACGTTCGTGGGCTTTGTTGCGGCTGCGTCCGTCAAATCCTCCTCCTACTGAAGACGAGCAATCTTGGTGTGTAGCTTATATTTATTTCTAACTGCTGGATAGCTTTCATAGGGGTTGTTTGGTGAAGCCGCCTGGTAAATTAGGTAGCCAAATGATTTGGAATCTTGGTAGCATTTAGAGGGCTTCCTGAGCAGGTATTTACGTGTATGATCTGTCCAAAGAAGTTGCACCTGTGCCATCCCTTTCTTAATGTGATCAGCGTAGCTGACGTCAGGAAGGTTGAAGTCAACAGCTAGTAGACACCTATTAGCAACATCCGCACGATTACACTCAAAAACCTCCCTGGAGATACCGCAAACACTTTGATATGCCACTACAACTGAAGCTGAATAGAGTAATTGCAACCCACAGCCGACTGAGCTTCACCAGTTGGAGCAGGCGACTGGAAAACGCAGGTGACTAAGACACCAAGAGAACAGCTCGCCTAAAGCGCGAGGCCTCACGTTGGCGGCGAGTGGAGCAGTAACAGCTAAGCAGTGCGTAGCCGGGTAAAACTAACTCAGGTTCGGTGGTATCCGGGTACAATAGGTATAAGTGTATAGCAACTGTCCAAATGAATTATCGAAAACAGGAAGAAGGAAGCTGAGCTAAGATGGTACATATGGATAATTGTCGTTTAACCGTGGCACCGCAATCAGAGGTGTAGGTGCTTGCAAACGGAAAGTCAAATATACCAACCAAAGTAACTAGATGGCTCCAGTAAACAAAACTGTAACCTGCGAATTGACTAACTACGTGAGTTCATTAAGGTACCGCAAGGCGAAGGAGGAACCACTAGGGAAAAGAAAGAAGATGTACTTAAGGGAATGTATCTGGATTTTGCAGAGGGTACTTGTCTGTGTAGACTAACCGTCACGCCAACTGACCGAATAAACAACAGGACTGATGCACGGAGAAATCAGTAATGAATGCGTTGGCGAATACCCTGTTACTTAAGGTTATGCAAAGCCAACATATTCGCATATATTGAGTGTAATGATAAGAACGTACGTCCATAGACTCTTCAAACATAGGCCGAAGAGTTGAACATGTTAGTAAATAAATAAATAAATAACTTGTGTATTCTCGACTAAGCGAGGCACGCCTGCGCAGGCATGATCATGTTAGGAGCACGAAATGTGATCAGTTAATGTACGATGGAACAATGGGATCGTTGCATAGGTTTATATATGAATGTATGTAAGTTTGCATGTAGGCGTGTTTAGCTTTGTTTATGGGATTGGTAAATGTTTCCTGTCATTTTGCTTGAATGTGTTTGAATGTGTCGCCAGTGCTTGCTATCTGTGGACTTTAAGCGATTGTTCGGATAAGCAATGGGTGACTTTAGTTAGTAGCGCGTCACAACCGCCACGTCACAATGTTGCTAAACGGACATATGTGGCTTTTTATAGGGTGAACGCTTGCCAGGCGAAAACCCACCACGTCCTGGAACACTGCCGCCGAACTATTTGCTGAAAGGGGGTAAACCCGAATCACCCAGCTGGCACCACAAGGAGGTTGTTCGGCTAGCCAGCCGAATAGGTATGGCGATATAAATGGGAGCCTGTAAAAATGAAATGTGACCGGACCACAACCAAGATGGCTCTTCAGAGCTGGGTAGACTGTTAGAAGTAAATGGATAAATCTATAAAGCTGCAGGCGTCGGCGTTCGGAGACTAAAAATAGATGATAATTAGCATATACTCCTGTTAAACAGAAATGAGAGCATGCCACAGGCGAGGTTGCCCTTCAGGGCCTAGCAGACTTTGTAGGGTTACACAGACTGACTTAAGAAGCGGCAGGAACTAATGTTGGAAATCACGAAGAAGATAATAATAATAATAATAAGCACGTAAGGCCACAGAAACATTAAGCATAAAATGGAATAAATGAACATGTAGCCACGTCAGTTTGTTGCGGGCAAGACGGCATCATGAGCCTAGTAAATGCCCTTTGGAGTGAAGCGGGGGTGATTCAGAGGCCAGGATGGAAACGGAAATTCGGAAGGTTGAGAGCACTACCACTTCCCAGCGTACATGGTTTCCTGTTATGCTAATGCGATTAACCAGACGCTGGCGCCTCCCAGCAGCCAGGGGTTGGGAAGTGAAAGCATACAGTAGTATTCAGGATCTGGTGGCTGGTACTTACAAGCTTGACGACTAAAGGCGTATTCAGTGTGATGAGGAGATTAGAACGGCTGTGGGTCGGATGGTCGTGAGCGCTAAGGCTTTTCCATGCTAATGGAAGTCCATGTGGATGAAACGGAGACGGGACAGACACTAGATGTTGCTTCCAGTCCAGACAATTGTACTAGATGCATTCGGGTTACTGAAAGAAGCAGGCGGGTAACAACACTCAGAGTCCAGAAGCAGGTCACTGCTATAAGCATACAGTTTGAGAACATAAGCAGAAGGCCGCATTACATGCGTGCGGAGAATAAGTTTTGCCGCCCTATGCTTATGAAGTGTGGCCTCGTTTGCCTTAAGGCCCTTCAACCACGCCCAGTCCTGTGTCGCACGTTAGGAAGACAAGCCTAGACACCCTCCTGCCAGTTGCTGTGCCCTGCTAGGCGACTGCGAACATAATTCATAGCGGAGACTCCTCTGCATCATTGTCGGTTATCATAGCAATCCAGCTGTCACTCGAAGCCGGATGTTAACTGCTTTCATTTCGGAGCCCCGGCTCCTGCTGGTGGCCGCAAAGACCCTAAACACATAAGGTATGCAGCAGGTCTCATTAACTTAGCCTCATTGAGGTCGGTCACAGAGGCCGTATGCATAGCACCACGGGCCCGTTTACCAGTGATATTGTTGCCTACGTAGGTCTCAGCACTAGCACCATGAATGTAGGTTTCGAGACCTCGGTGCATATCATCACAGACCTGGTGTACCGGTGATACAGTTGCTTAGATATGTCTCTTAGAACTAACAACAATAATGTAGGTTTCGGAGCCTCTATGCACATCACCACTAGCCTGGTGTGCCATTGATAGAGTAGCCTACATAGGTCTCTGCACTGGCACCATTAATGCCAGTTCTCACAAATGAATTCCTAAGAGCACATGCATCCTGTGCTCTTACTTATATTATCTTACCTAGGTCTCATAACATTAGCGCCAAAAGTTTCGGTCACAGAGCCTATAAAGATAGTAGTAAATGCATCCTGTTCCGATGCAGACATTAACGCACACGTCTCTTATTGCAAGGCATCAATAATCTCAGTCATCGAGCATCGGTACTTAGCACAATTAGCGTCGTGCACCGGTAATGCAATAGCGTACAAAACTCTCATCGTACTAACACTATTAATGCGTCACTGATCATCTGTTAATAGCAACACAAGTCTCGAGTATAGGTAAGACGATAAGCCAAGAATCTCATTGCGAGAGCACCACAAATGTCGGTTCCGATTCCTCTAACGATAAACCTTTGAGAGCACTGAGACGATGCGGATGTGGTACCAGTCAAATAACATAGAAACTGTCAAAATACGTACGGGCAAAGGTAAAGTTTCCGGAAATGTCGTCGTACAGACTAATCCGAAATGCTCACGCAAATGTTGTGGACACGTCGTTTTTGTCACACCAACAGAGCGCATAACTAAGGATTGTTGTAAAAATAATAAGCTAACGAAAAGCATTATGAACATGGAATATGACGGAATTGATGCCCAGTTAAACAACAATTAGGCCATGCCTGCGTGGCTCACAGAGCCACTGTAAGGTCCATTTGCGGAATGTTCCAATAAGTGCCGGTTAGCCAGTAGTTGCACCTGGTCGTTAAGGGAAAGCACAGGGAAATAAATCAGGAGTGGCTCTAAGGGCTAATGTTGCGATCCCACAAGCTGGCAATTAAGCAGTTTGGCAAAGTCGTAATCTTCGTCTGCAGTGGTTTAAGGACAATGACACAAGACTAACTGTCTGGCAGGCAAAGCATGAACGTCCTTGGTAAAACATCAGTTATTCCTGTAAACAGTTTGTTTGCAATGGAATTCAGATCTACACTGCGTGGATGCAGGTAACAATATATTATGACATACTCCAATGCAGCTTTCAGATGGGCTGCAGCTCCGCGGAAGTGTTTGTGTCCTTTCCTTTGACTGTAAATGAGTTCGTTAACGCTAAGGCATATCGGGGGCGTTGGCCGTACTATATTACTCATCGATAGCCGCGACCGGGTATCCCGTCAAACTCATTCGAAGTATCGGCGCGGTGGTAAATAAGTGGTTAAAACGCTTCCCTTCGTACGCGGGGGAAGTAGTAGGGGGATGGTATCGTTAAATTCGGTGAGGGTGTACGCGCAAAGCTGAAACTAAAGTACTTGATTGCAACTCATGAACGTTACTGCTAAATGACGGGTTCTTGATTAGTGTAACTGCTGCTATGTCCCTGAAGCAAAATTCTTAACCGTCGATTCTCTTATTTGCCAAACATGTACCGTAGTTGTGCATGCAGTGAATGCCGGTACCCGCAAAAGGTTCACCGCAAGCGAAGCAAAATGTAGTCGATGTACCGGCTTCGTGCCAGCGTGGTTGCTTGCGTGATGGTTGGCGGTGTGACGTAGCATTCGACGGACGCATCTGGTACTAACTCGCAAAGATCAGCTGTTAGTTTAATATGGCTATCGATGAACGCGGCTACCGCAGTGGGGTGCACGTCTTCCAGGCATTTACGCCGAACAAAAGCTTTGTTTCGTTGGAAGTGGGTTGCCTTCAGGTCGCTACCTTTAATTTACGAAGCAACATGGACTCCTCCGGTAGTTTGTAATTCGCCACCCATCGGCTACGTATGGGTAGGTTTTCTAAAAAGGGATGGACACATACGCTGTTTTATCCGCCGGCTGGCCGCACGGTAGCTATCTGTGCTCCTAAAATGCGTAGGTGCAGGGGCCATTTGCGCAGTCGATGTCGTATCGATGGTGTTTAGCTTGAACTACAAACTGGAATTAGAAACATACATCATGGTATACTAGTCCTGCCCCAATATCTGAGTACAAGGAATCGAACTTGGGTGTTGCCAGACGACGCATAAGCAGGGTGCCAGGGTACATTGGGAGACTTCCTTCTAGCATCTGCACAAAGGCGTTTCCTTCACGTTCACACATCTAGCGCCTGTCACAAATGTATGTACACTGCATCTGCATTTCTTTCCTTAGAACCTTAGACAGCTTCTACAATTTACATGCAGCTACAGCATGGGGCTCAAAAGCATGCGTGACCTACTTCAATATAATATTGGCATTCTCGACACGGTCGTTGGTGGTGTGCCCAAAATACACCAACCTCGCTTAATCGTAGGGCGCCCACGACCGCTTGATGAACATTCGTGTCATGTTAGGTACCGTACAAAAGCAGTATCCGTCTTAAAAAGGACTCAGAGCCTTCTGGAACACAGGACCGGGTAACTGTAGGAAAAGTAGCATATTCGATATCCGTATCCATTGTAGTCATTCGGTAAGTGGAGAACATGTGCGGGAGCTATTAGTCTACAGAAATTGATAAAACTTTGCCTCAATCACGTGCTTACGAACGGCCCCGCGAATAGCATAGTAGCACAGCAGAATGTCCCAGTAAAATATTGCTTGTGCTGCGAGCATTTAAGCAGCTTTTTTATCCATAACGGAAGAGCGCACCATGAAAGCCTGGCCTATGGCATCAGGAAATAAACCGTTTAACTTTACGAATGACTTGAACGATTTCCTATGCACAAACCCATTAACGCTGGTCTGCCGTAACGCATGCCGTCTGCTAGCAAGCACTTGTAGAAACTGTAGCAGTAGTAAAATTTATCGACGAATATCTTACGGTCCCAGGCGGTTTGTATCTTGTGTTGCATCCACGCACACAACGTGCGGAAATCGCGGATACATTTGCACCTGTTGACGATAAGCCAATCACCCGTGCGTAAGAAAGCCTTGTTCACAAAGGGTTTGCGCGAAACCGTGATGTTCCATGCGCTGAAGCGCCTGCCACATATTGACCGGCAATAATAACATGACGTTTATCCTGTATGACACCGGTGAGCGCACCCTGCGGCGAACAGTACGGACGTCGCAGCTGGTGACGGGTTTCCCAAATGCAACCCCAATATTCTGCTGTATATCACACGCTGGGGTGTTGTATCAAACTAGGTCAGCGGATGGATCAAATTCCTCTTTCGTAAGTCGCCGGTTTAGAGGGTGCCTTCCGAAAAGGAAGCGGTTTCGTGGATAGTTGTGGGCCAGAGCAAATACATAATCAGAGATGACTTCATGTGGTTCTGCGAAGGATCAACACATTATATTCAATAAGAATGTTTAGTACTCGACCTACCAACGGACAGGACCCAGGAACGCATTAGGCAACCAGTTATTGCATCAACCAGCGGAAAAAATGGGACGCAACCTGACTGCGAATAACCGAGCAAACAGACTTTTAACAAGAAACATTGCCAGTTACAATTTGCCATTCAATGGATTGGTGGCAGTGTTCCAGGACGTGGTGGGTTTTCGCCTGGCAAGCGTTCTCCCTACAAAAAGCTACAAATGTCCGCTTAACAACACTGCAACGTGGCGTATGTGACTCGCCACCGAATAAAGTCACAGCCCATAACTTTACACTGGCAGGTCAACTAGCGTCACAATTCTACATAGGATCGTTACACTGGGACTTCTACATCTGTATATACTGTTGTCGTTTTACATCCTACCATACGTTGCCCTTTTCCTTCCTTGTGTGCGGGCTCTTCCAGTACCTTTCAGTGGATCATTCAGGTTTCTCAACCTCTTATTAGCTGAGGTCCCGTATCTCATGACAGCCAACTTATTGTTTCGCATTTTCAACATTGTACAGTTCCAATCATGGATATATGAACAATCTTCTGCGTTACTGTTACAAATGCATTATAATGTTTGTACCGTGGTACATATCTGATCATGCCTCCATGAGCGTGCCTCGCATAGTCGAGAATAAAATATTTATTTATTTATTTATTTATCTAGCTTAGTGCCATCCATAGCTACCTTGACTCAATCGCTGCCATAGGTGTCTCGAGAACTGCATTAGGACGACCAAATGAATTATAAAACATATACTATACGCGCCACATTCATTTGCTTTTGTTTTGCGGAGCTTACAGAAAACGCATTTATAAAGGATGCAATCATACTGCGCAATCAATACTCGCTTCATTTGCTACTACAGCAGACAAAATTAGCGTTGTTACGATGCATAAATGACGTAAAGAGCAAATCGAATCCCTCAAATTCATGGAACGGATGTCCAAGAAAGATGCGCTTGGAGTCGGTCTCTAGGGACCGTGCTTCACAACGGTCGGTGTTAAGCAGGCGAATAGTAGGTTGCCGTAACGGCAGGCACGTTATTGTGCTTGGTTGAAGGAATAGCGAAGAATACTTTATGATATAAGCGCTGTTAATGTGGAGAAATTGGTTATGGGTTGCACACTGATATGATTTTACATGAGTATGATGATAATTTGAATGCACCATAAAGCGCGCTGGCGGACTTAGTCGCCAGCACGACTGTCGACGCTACCGCTGCTTTCCGTGCCCTCTTCCTTCAGTGAGTTTACCGCACTATTGAGAATTTCGAAAGTGGCTTGAAGCGCTTCCAAATGCTAATCCACCATGCATTTTCAAACCAGATCTCCTGACATCAATAGCGCATCGGAAGAGAAGCGGCTAACGTCTGCCTGAGGGTGTGCGGTAAAGCTCAGCAAAGCTTAGTTGCGTGCACCGCCGGTGAACAGGGTGCACATGCAAGCGGTAATTTGACACAGTATCTATTTGAAACGCATAAGAACTGTGCGTACAAAAGTTAAAACTGTAAGGCCAATATTTCAAAATGCAAAACTGCTGGTGCTACGATGTACTATGCTTCAGCGTTGTGCAGTCATACCTTTCATGTGGGCATGCCGGTGCTCTATGTGAGCAACGGATGGCTCATGTGGCTCGCTGAAGAGAAAGTTTATCGTATAGTGCAGTCATTTAAGGACACACGCGAGCTCCGAAAGATTGCCTTCATGCAGCACGGTAGACGTGTGAACCGTTACGGCCTCCGGGCCATAAGGTATAAAATGAGGGGAAGGTGGACGGAAACTTAGTAAAAGCTGTAACACATTTACGGGAGTGCGTTGGTCAGTGTACTTTCGAGAGTGGGGAATCGGAGAGATGGTTCCTATTTTTCGTTCCGGGGTACCTACTTGACCACCTGGAGCTTTATAGTGAGGTTGTGCTGACGGATGCGACACAACAGATCAACCGCGGTGGCTACATACTGTGGCACTGCATGTTAGTTGTTGTACATGGTATATGACGTTCATTTTACGCCTCGCTTCTGAATGAGACAACGGCATGGCACGTGAACGCTGTGCGGAACATGCGCCTTAAGTTACCAGCGACTGAGGCAACAAGGACAATGGTGCTTGATGAGTGCATAGCCTATGTCCATGCTTTTTAATTCCTGCACCCCACTGCGCGCATTTTATTGACCTGGTTCCATTTACTGCAGGATGTCAACCATCGCTGCAACGTGTTAGCTGCCAAAACTGCAAAAGACAGGTTGCCCATTAAGTAGTGGGTGCAAACATCATGTATGCTGGGGGCTTCTTGTATGACGGGTACTTGACAGACATTAACGCGCGAACCACTAGGGCGCACAGGTAGTTGGTTAAAAGTTCACTGCCGTTTGTTTTAATATGGGCAGCATACCGCCTGAAGGCAACCGGTTTGTTCGACTTCTATACGACAAACTGGGTGGAAAAGGAAAATATTCAATTAAACCACGGTCTTTCGAAACTAACATCGATATTGGATCTGTTTACCGCAGTCGTTAACCGCGTGCTTGTTGCCTTATTGCAGTGATAAGTTTTGATAGAAGAAACGGACTTGCCTGAGCACGCACTGGAACCTTGCTTTGATGGCCTTAGACAGGCTGCTTCCCAGTTTATAGGCTGCGCTAGGATGCTTTTGCGACACTACCACACAAGGAAAAAGTTGTGTGACTTACTTGTCCAATGCTAGACGCCAAGTGCAACTTGGTAGGATGCAACACACAGTGTCAATGCGTGGGGACGTAACATGCCAATGTAGTTTTAGTCGGCAAGGGCTGCTTCCGTGCACCCACCTAGTGCACGCATGACACGCGGCGGGCCGACGGGTGGAAAATATATCGCGCAACAGCCGTTGGGTTCTATCGCACGCACAGCACCCGCCTGTAACCGCATCTACGTCGTCCGCCATCGTTCTGTTGCCGTCCACTTCCACAGTGGCTCCAGTACCTAGGGAGCAAAAGCTTTGCCAGTGCAGTCAGTTTCTGGGTACCATGAACTGGCAGGGTTGCAGCCTTGGCGATGCAAAATATAAGATGGTGGATCAGTTGCGGGGGCTTCTACACAAACTCACCGGTTCTCAAGAGGATGTCTAGGTTTACTTTTCCGAAAGCATAAAAGTATCAGCAGTAGAAGGGATCGATGAAACAACCTGGGAAGGCACAAGACGTAAACAACGCCTAGTGCTATTCTAGATGTTTCCGTTGGTCAGGAGGATGAGGGGAATCCATTTCGTTTTAGATATTTGCGCACAACCAAAGCCAAGGTGGATACGTTTCCAAGGATGGGTTGTTGTCATGCAAAACTCCCAGCCAATTACGAAATTGACAAGTGCGCTTTGCGCCTTCAAGCAGTCTGCGAGGCACCGAGCGGTCCGGTAGTGGACTGGGTCATGGGCTCAGACTGCGGCCTTCAGTATCGTCAGCTGTGCGCGTAGTAAAGCGGACAGAGGCCTTTTACCTGCCATCGGTGTTTGTAAGTCGTCCTTTTCATGTTTCCCTTTTTCGTTACTTTATTATTACGCATTTGCTTCCGCTTGATCATTAGGTACACCCACTTCTCCCATATGCGGTTCCTCTCCTACGTGACGGTTACGGCATGCATGCCTAACTTGCTATGAGGACCACACATGATGGGAGTGGTCAGGTATACCTAAGAAATTCAAAAGCACCCACAATACTGCCGCTAGGTGGTAATACGCATTCTCCCCTAGGTTCCTTTATTAAAACCATCTTTTAAACAACCTGAAGAACCGTTGTGGTTCGCCAAGTACCAGGATAACATGCATCTGAAAGGTAGGAACTACGCTTGATTGCCTATCGGTAGTACATGCATACGTTGCGCTGGTGCTGCATTTGTGACGTCATCTTGCCTGCCAGCTTTTAGTGATCCGCCGAGTGGGGGTGAGTGCGCATAACCTCACCCAACCGTCCGTGAGCCTTTTGACTGGGAATGAATAGTGTATAGCTTTCATAACCTATGGTGACATTTCTAGATGCGCTTGTTTCAACGACCACCTTAGCGGTTTGGACAGTATTAATGTTACCTCGTCGGCTAGTAAACCCATCCCTTTGGATTACACATAGCGTTTTCAGGGTCCTTCCGGCGGTCAACGTTTTATGCTCTTTGATTTTCTTTATTACGGTCAGGTAGTTATGACAGCAAAGCTAGGGAGTATCGTCATTGTCATAAAGAAGCTGCTGTTGTAGCGTTACGTAAGACTTGTACGATTCCCTGCACATTCGCCGTTATAACACCCCATGTGTTTGTGAGACCATATACGGCTTCTGTGCGACCACCCCACCGCAGTGGCTCTCTGAGGGTCCAGGTGGTCCAACGCATCAACAAGGTTACGGTGACATCATGCTCACATATGGTATCGTAACCGGTAACCTCGAACGACGCTTCCCGCAGCTATGCAGTCAAGACGGATAGTCGCCGAGGTACCCATTGCAGCTGCGAAAAACAACTTTCTCACTGGGTATGAACTGATACCAATTTATCGCACCGGGTTCTTAGGCTTTGGACGTCCCTTCCGGTGCATGCCGTTAGGGAATGCAAGGGTGAGGGTTATTAGTGGTTGTTACCTTCTTGCAGGTACCAGTTGCATTATTAACGAACACTAACGGCTAATTT
The DNA here is from genome assembly GCA_944474145.2 of Dicrocoelium dendriticum. Classification (NCBI taxonomy): domain Eukaryota; kingdom Metazoa; phylum Platyhelminthes; class Trematoda; order Plagiorchiida; family Dicrocoeliidae; genus Dicrocoelium; species Dicrocoelium dendriticum. The sequence continues at coordinate 70,606,534 of OX104064.1, forward strand.
TCACATTAGCTAGCATTTATATCCAGCGGCATTCTATACCTGTCCATACATGAACTAATCAATTTGACCACCTAAATGGCCTGAGAAGGAGTGCGGCTACATGGAACACGAGGCAAGAAGGAATGGAGAAGAGGAAACCATTAAACGCTACTAACCTAAAGGGCTGCAGTAACCAACTGACTTCCCATAACGACTCTCTCACGCGATAAACTATGCCCGCTGAGGAACAGCGAACATAGACTATCAGAGCTTATGGCGTGTTTAAACGGTAAACGTAACATTTTTTAATAATTGTACGTTAATACTTTTGCATTACCTATTCACTTTCGGGAAGTATGTTATCTGACATATTAAAACGTTTTAACAGCATAACCCGACACACAACGTTGAATGGTAACCAGTCAAAAGGATCGTCCAACCTCGGTGATCCTATTTATTATCCCACCAATTTCGTTATTCACACATTGCGACCTCATAAGTCTACACACTTTACAACTCTTCACTTATTCACCAACTCATCACTGGCTGGACTAAGTTATATTTGATTGTGTCTGCATATCTTCCACATTCACGCTCTTATTATCGCACACAGCAATCATGGCATGCTCCCATAATTTACTGGTACATCAATTGGATAATTTTCCGCAATATGTGCTGTATATCTCGCACTCCTTTTAAAGCACGCTTTCCTTTGTTACAAAACATCAGTACAACGTCATCAATCCCAAGCAACTTTTGCGTACGCATTGCTTACATAAAGCTACTTCATCAACCGTAAGCTTTCATCTTCCGTGCGGACAACAACCACCTACGTGGAAGCGTGCGCGTAGGATTGCTGTGCAATGCAATGAAGATAGGCAATATACAGAAAGCACTGTTTTGCTTTCCATTACTTCATAAAACTTTAATTATTATTATAGTTGCGCAAGTAACAACCCCATATCAATGCGGGAGATATATCCGTATACATTCCGAGAGCTTTTTCAACTTACGAATGAAACCAATTTTTGAAGTCTTCTTAAAAGTAAGTTCCTCCGTTTGCAAAATATTGCCTACAAAACGCATACTGTAAAAGTTTCATGAAATATGGTTAGAACATTAATGTCCCTAGCAGTTGCAACAGGAACCCTAGTAACAGTAATATATTGCAATATACGACTCATTATAACAGTTCACCAATTATTAAACCTGTTTTCTCTCTTCCACCTACCAAGGGCAACAAACGTAAGGCCCATTAACATGTACATTCATATTTCTTATGTCAGCAACCTCAACATCGGCACATGTTACGTTCCTCAAGAACATTTTAAGAAGGCTTATTCGCTTTAAAACATAGCGTTGGTTCCCTATCACCCATTCTTCAAGTTTTTCTTTCGTAACATGTTAGCATTTAGAAGACAGCACCAACCATCCGCTTAGGTAGTGTTGCTGTCGTGGCAACCAGCAGGTCGCATTTCGTGACCACCTCCTTTAACCTTTAGTCGCTCATTGCAACACATACATGCCTTAACCTTTAACACTAAACCAACACATTATTTCTCACCTATTCGTACTTACTTTACATATTTACGCGCAAAGCCACGTCCGTTCCACTTTTCTTCCTTACCATTTTCGGAGGTACCTGGGTGCTGGTATTTTTTCTTCACTTAGACCGACCGTTGTGAAGCACTGCCATGGCCTCTATGGCTGCCATTCGAAATAACAGCCACCAACGGTCTAGTTCATTTGACCTCAAACAAAGTAGCAATGGATCTCATCATTAGCGAGTTCAGTACTAATTTAGAAAATAGTTTACATATTCGAATCGTAGGTGACCATATTGGGGTAACTTATTTGTTATTGCCTACAATTCTCGCAGTACATGCTGTGCCACTAGGTGGCAAGCCAGGAACATAAATAACGTGTTGGGTGGCGCCCAGGTGCTAGTCGACAACAAGGACGCATAAGAGACTTGTCAATTACGGGACGGTTAAGAAGTGGAAGGCAGCTGGACGCAACGTATACTGATTGCAAGACTACAAGAGTAAGAAGCGAAACCACACGAGCAAGGAACGCATAACACGAGACCCACGGAAACAGTGGGTAAAAATGTGGTACCGTCAGTAAAACCACTGGACCTTGTGAGGGTTTAACCAACAATAAAACACAATATTTTAAAATATTGAAGTCGGCTTTCAGGTACAACACGAGGGCCTCCCCTAGAAGGCTGAAGGATGGAAGCCTTTAGTGAAACTGTCAGTGGGGAAGCGGGATGAGAGGATGGGTGCGCGTAGTAACATGGGCTTGAACACGGACTTCCAAGATAAGAGGTTTAGCGGAGTTTGCTGGGTACACGTTTCGTTTATGTGGCATCTGAAGTTTGTGTGGACCGGAGTGCATCATAAGTGGATCGGACGGAGCGGGCTCGTCCGAATGCAAAAAATTGGCTAGTCTAACAGAAAGGCCTACAAGACATTCCTCCGGTGCAGACCAGACGGTACGCTTGTGTGGTGTCACTCACCTCTACCCTACTCCAGTCCGCGGTCCTCGACCCACGAAGGAATCCGTGTGTCCACCTTGGCACCCCGTAGCCCGATGTTTGGGGACCAAACCCGTCGTGGCCGTCCGTGGTCGAGGGTGACTGGGTGTTTCTTCGGTCAGCGAGGGGCCTTGAGTCACCTGACGAGTCAGTCGCAGGTTATTACAGCGGTTCCGGTGCTTGAGTTTCTGTAAGGCAGAACCCAGACAAATGTGGATGGGTGCGGGGTATTAGCTTCGCGCCGGAGAGAAAACCTGGCACGCATGATAACAGCAAATAGGCTTGGCTTCTCTCAAAACGTTTTCGAGCTTTTGTCGATTTTGCAGCACGTTTGTGTGTGAAAAGTACTATTACCACTGATGACGAGAAAATTGCTCGGAGAGTGGATGAAAGGTGTCAGCCGGTGACCGAGTGATCTGGGCGACTGGTATGCAACCATAAGGTTACCGGTTTAAATCCTCCTAGGGGTCGGCATCCTCTCGGTATCCACAGCTCGCGCGCGACTGGTGGTCGTCGTGCGGCGGTGAATTTCTGTTATAACCTACAGCGGACATTTTATCTAATAGAAATAGCTAACCTCAACGAAATCTGAAAAGCGGACCAGACTTTTGAACTGTCAACAGCATTAGACGTTTGCCTGTGATTGAGGAGAGAGAGGCGGCGGGTGAAGTGGAACGGATGGTTTCGGTTTAACCAGTACTCTGGTAGTCCCCGCAGATGTGGATGCTTGTGCGATAGCATCAAGATGGCTTACAAGTGCTTCGTCAAAGATAGCCTCTTTGATGCGGTCAATGGACACCGTAGTTCAGTGACCATTCTGGTACAATGGGAAACGTTTCCGAGTCCGTTGCAGAACTCTGAACGTGTAAGGGTAGAGAGGCTGGGGAGGGGGCTGCACTGCGGCGGTGTTTAGGAAGACGTACTTGCAGGTAGAGTCCTTTGCGCAGCTGCATATCTCTGGTCTGCCTTGGGGACGGACACGGGTACAGTGCACGTATACGTTGAGCTAGGGGCACGCGAAGTTAGACGGAAGTAGGCCCAAAGATGCGAGAGCCGTAACGAATTCTTCTGGCAACTTTAGCGTTGTGCCGTAAAGCAACGCTGCTGGTGCATAGAGCAAATCAGATTTGCTGCTGCTGCGTATGCCTAAAAGTACCAGCCAACTGCATTCGCTTAGGCTGAGGGCAGAGACGATGCGGAGCGCGGATTTAAGCTGTCTATAAAAACGCTCGATTAAACCGTTGGCAGCTGGTTGATACTCTGTAACGTAAATGCGGTAACAACCAAGGTAGTTGTAGAACGTATCGAATTTTACCGCTTTGAAGGGCGTTGCACGGTCGTTTTGATGGTGGATGGGCATCCGTAGAGCATGACAAAACGAGCTAAGGAAGTCAGAATAACCGTTTCGGCTTGCAGTCTTTTACAGGAATAGCCTGTGGCCAGCTGATGAAGCGGACTTTATATGTAAACGAATATGCGATTCTGCGTGAAGGGGGCAAGCGCTTTACTAGGTCTGACAGGACATGCGGGGACTGAGAGTTCGGGTTGGGAAATGAACGAAGAGGACTACAGGTTCGAGCATGTATTTTGGAGAGCGTGCATTGAAGGCAGACATAGGCCCAGGTGGGAACGTCTATGTTTATGCTTGGCCGAACGAAACCTTGAATGACCAGTTTCAGAGATGTACGGATATCGGGATGTGCTAGTGCGTGGATTGCGTCGAAGGCTGTGCATATGAAGGATACGGACACGAGGGGTGTAGGACAACCTGTGGAAAAGTCACAGAGGATAGTGCCCTCCGTGCTTCATAGGTAGACTGGCTGCGCATGCAGTGAAGTGGACTGCAGGATGTGTTGGTTGTCTTCATTTTGGGCCTGAGTTGATGCCATGGCGGCAAGGTCGACGGCAAGCAAGGACTAAAGGGTAAGGTTGGTGGGCGCAAGAGCCTCGGCTACAGAATTATTGTCACGGTAAACATGAAGTAGTTGAGCGGTGAACTGCGTGACAACATCTAGTTATCTAGCTCCACGTGGGGAGTATTTATTAGAGGATGATTTGAAAGCGAAGCTTAGGTGCTTTTGCCCAGTATACAGTGTGAAAGCGCGGTTTCGGTTGTTTTGGAGGTGGCGCATAGCTAGGTAAATGGCTAGCAGCTCCCAACCAAACGTGTTGTACTTTGATTCCACTGACTGTGAACGTTTGGAGAAGATACCCAAAAGCTACCACTGCCCATGAACGTGCTGTTGGAGGACAGCACCTACCGCGACGTCAGCCACCAGTCGTGGTTGAAGGGGGTGAATTCGATTCAGTGTGAGAGAGGAGCCACATAAGAGACAGCATCCTTGAATTCGGTAAAGACTGTCTGTACTGCGTGCAGGAAGCGAACCTACGCTCGTTTCTTGAGGTCAGTCAAGGGCTTCATGAGCTCAGCGCAATGAGGATTGGAGCGTCTAATGGTTGACCAAACCACAAAATCGACGGAGGTGTTGAATGAGGTCGGAGCTGGGAATTCTTCATTTGCCTGGATCCTATCAGGAAGAACTTCGATAACAGACGATGGAACGAGGTGGCCTAGGGGTTCTGCCGTTGCTTTGCCGAGTTCTTACTTAGCCGCCTTGCTTATGACTTCGTGTTAGGTCAAACGTTGGAAGAAATCTCTACGGTGGTCGAGATGATCTCCTTCAGTAGCTAAATAAATAAAGGTATATTTCTAGACTTGGCTAGAAGCTGTGCACTCAAGGGGTCATATCAAATTTGTAAAATAACCATAAGTCCTAGTATGAGTAATAATGGAGTTAAGGTTATCTACTTCTTGAGCGCGAGTACTACAATAACGCTGTAAGAACCGCCCCCAACGACATTCATTCAGGCTCCATGAGCCATTTTCGGTGCATTACAAATCCCGATAAATGGTGGGGTTATGGAATGAGAAAAGCGATGGCACCAAAAATGGAAAAAACCAAAATTTGTGGTCATTATTAGAAAAATAAATAAAAATAAATACTTTATAAATGAATAGCTTCTAAAAGCGGATGGTACTTCAGCGTAGTTATCGATCAATCATAAACGTTGAATATAACAACTATATCTGATTAAGGATAACCTCGAGCGCCAAACTCGAATGGCTACAATGGCAGCCAAATTAAACCCAGTATTATAGTGTAAATGTTGTTAAAAATAAAACATGGATACCTTATTCTAAATATCTCTTCACTTACCGTACACGCTACGAGCAACATTACCGCAGTACCAGCAGCATTTCCCGAGCTTCGGTGTGACTGCCAATACCCTAGCCAAAAGCAATGCTACCAATGCCTATAACTTTTCAAGCATACGAGATGCAAATAAGAAAATGTATAAAATGTGGCTCACTGCTGTAGGATATCAAAAGGGCTGCATATCTAGAAATGTGCGTTATAGTTCTAAAGTGGCAGTAATTATGATGTACGATGGATTTGTCGTAAAACATGCTTTTTAAGCGTACTTAATAAAGCATGAAAACGTGACAACTATACAGAGCAACGCTCGAAAGGCACTATGAAAGGTGTTGCCTGCGCAATATTACTTGACTCTTTCCAATTAAACCTTGACCAAACGACCTCGTGTGTCGCTATCAGAGGCTAATTGGTGTAAGACACCACGGTATAAGTAAAATTAGCAAAGGTATTTAATTTTAAGCGGTTATAAATTTTGTCCTGAGATTACCTGAGTCCAGTGTACATAAATCAGTCATGGCAGCTCAGTGTCGATTTGACTCCAATGTGCCTGTAAGCCCCATCAAACTATTAGACCAATCCTGCGTGGTTTATCAACGCTGGCTCCTATGACGCATCCCTATACATAGCCTCCTACTACAACTAAGCTACCTAGGTCTCTTGCCAAGGATAAAGAAGTGAGCGTCCAAAATATCGCAAAATGCTTCTGAAAATGTAATTCGTTAGAGTCTGCATGGGTAGGGCCTCATGAAGTTTGTTTTGTATGGTTAAAGTATTCCATACGTGAAGCATTTATGTGGCACATGTATTGGGACGCCCTGCTGTTAAACTGTTTGCTCTTTAGGAGCTTTTTCGCGCCAATTTTGCTGGTTCAATATGGGCGGCCAAAGCAAAACAAAGTGTTAATGTCACACAAGCTTTCAGGTCGGTGTAAGTTTTGGTAAGGTCTTACCTAGTGCGCCAGACGGCATAAATAAATAATGATAAGCATCCGGAACGGCAAACTACGCAGTAAATGGAAGCTGGTTTTCCACCTACCTCTACGCAGGAAGAATGGTAAGCAATGGAGCAAGTTAAGCTGACTTTTGTACCGCTGATCAACATTGGGCAAGAAGTGGTTTGAAATAACTACAGTGTAAGCCAGCCAGGGTAACACGGGTCTCTGGCACATGGCTAGCTTTCGTGCCAGCGTCAAAGAACATGGAATAATAAATGTTAGGTGGCATGCGTGGCGTTTAAAAAGCTCTGGTTCATCATACCGCCAGCCTACCAGGGTTTCTATTAATGCTTGGCAAATGTACAGCAGATAAAGCTAAGCGATATGGAGCCAAAAACGTAACTTGGAATGCGACCTGCCTGATTTAAGAGACCGTGACTCAACTGACGGTGCGCATAGTATTGCGTATGAAGCAGAAACTTTGTAGCAAACAAGTTATTTCCCTATTTCGTTTACAATAACCCTACCATCTTGATGCTAACATCAACTGCGAAGATAAGGATTTGTGGGGTTCCCCTATATTGATAAACGGCTCCCATGTAGGCAAAAAAGTTTGGAGTTAAGCGAGTAGAGTTGCGTTGAATAATACTGATGAGTTCAGTTGGACTATGATACAAGCAGATGAGCGATGGACTCCACGGACACTCAGCACATTCTTACGCTTACTCGAGTCCCAGTTGCGGAATGTCTCGCAAAATAAGCATTTACCACCTTTGGTCCACTGACAAGAAGTCGCAGGACAAAATAATTAAGCGGTAGTAATAGTTATGAAGATAAATAACTAAATAAATAAATAAATAAAGCTTTTATTCTCGACAAGGCGAGGCACGCCTTAACAGGCATGATCATTTTGACATAACAATGCGTGGTCAAGAATGTGCGAGAATCCGTTATGTTTGCCGTGCCAGTGTATGTTTATGTAGGGTCGTAGGTAATTATGTAACTTTGTGTGTGGGTGTGTAACTGTGAGGTTCCTGGTTGTAACTGTGTTGCTCTAATTTTGACTCTCATATCGTCGGCAATGTTGGAGTAGAAGATGGAGGTCCGTGCGTTGGAAATGATTATTCGGATACCCACGGGGCGGTGACTTTATTTTGTGGTGAGTCACGACCGCCACGTCACAATGTTGTTAAGCAGACATTTGTGACTTTTTATAGGGAGAACGCTTGACAGGCGAAAACGCACCACGTCCTGAAACACTGCCGCCGAACTATTTGCTGGAACGGGTCAAACCCGAACTACCCAGCTGGCACCACGAGGTGGTTGTTCGGCTAGCCAGAGAATGGTGGCGAGGTCCTGTTTAAGTTGTATAATGCGTCAACTCAGTTGAGTTCGCCATTGCGCTCAGTAACGTTAATGACAAAACCAACTACGAGCTAAGTGGGGGTCATAAATAGGGCTGAAAGAGATCTAGGGCCTCTGAACTACCGTGACCGATAAAGATTTGTAGCTTAAAGAAAGAATAAAGGAACTTGCGGTTAAAAATAATGATGTAGCTGAAGGAAGTCTTGCTAAAGGAGCACGCCAGAATAAGGAGGTAAGGAGCATGACTCAATGTGATGCTTGCGGGAGACGTACGACCGTCCAGTGTAAGACCGACTCCCGCTTACTTTTTAAGGTTTACAGTTGATCCTAGTTGCAAGCCAGACGTTGAAGTTAAAGGCATAGAGAGTAAGTAAGCTTTACATTTTAACGTTATCATTTCTGCGCAACAATCTTCAGAGCAAAGTAACTATGGTTTAAGGAACTGATGGCCGATTAGGGAAACGCTGTCAGCGGAAAGGTCACATTCACTAGACATGCGGAGTTGCCACGCTGTGCAAGGGTAGTATGCCAAGTATCTCCCTATTTTCGCCGTAGTAACCTGGCAAACATGGAAGCCAGCAGTGCAGATTGGGGTACTAAATGGACGTAATAGGCCGTCTTTGCAGATGCAATTACCGCTGCCATAAGGGGTCTTCGGACTTGAGTGATTGCAGATGGGTTAGAAGTGGGGCAAGCGAGAAGAAACATAGGTGAAGTAAGTCATATACCCGGGTTTGCAGCCTTAGCTCCCAGTCTTATCCTGCAATTGATCCAGGCGAGATCTTAGGGGAGGGAAGGACAGATAGTAACCTAAGGATGACACAAATGCCTCGCATCACTGTACCGGTTACTTCTTCTGGTAGCGCGCGGTGTTACAATGGGGTAAACCGGAGTTGTTTATGCTCCATCCGGTCCGGCCTTAAAAATGTGATCGTCTGATTCGCAGACGTTAAAGAGACGTTTCGTCTTATCTAGGTCCAGGAAATATTACACCTCCATTTTGAAGGCCTGCAAATTCTGAATTCCACTCAGCCTTGTTGGTAGTATGTTCCAAATATTTTTGTAGGCAACTAAGAAGAAACGACAACGTCGTTTCTGCCTCACTCGCAATAGAGTAATAGTATTACACCTGTTTTCGTGGTTACGTCCTGTTCCATCTCTCAGGTTGAGTCTGCGTATGACATTACGCACAAAGGTATGTATTATCTTGTACAGGAAGCAGATGTTAAGATCAATAGGTCTCAGCTACAGGGGTTGGAGTCTCAGCTAACCACACCGCTGTCTGTAACTAAACGCCTGGTAAGTTGCGGTGAGCATTTTGGTGAACCGCTGTTGGGCTTTCTCTAGCAAAATGCGGACCGATATACGCATGCTGCTACATATGAATGCACAAACATTTAAGATCAAACAAACCTGACTCCGCTAAACTTTTAAACTTCCTTCGACAGTGTTTATGTAGCGGCTTATGTAAATAAATAAATAGTTTATTCTTGAATTTATTGAGACACATCAACCAGGCATGTGGAAGTTTAATGGTCGAGCCTTAGCAAATTCAAAGTGCACTTGCTCAGAAAAATTGAGACGCCTGGTAGCACGCAGGCCCAGATCTTTTGCTGATGTATGCAGCTGCGTAGGATTGCCATCAACCTTAAGCGCCCCCTCAATTACTAAGCACATGTACGCCATGGCACCTAAATTGTCAGCGGAGATAGACATTTGCCATTGCTGACACCATGACGCTAGCGCACTCAGGTCTCTTCATATTCCGTCGAGTGCGGATGTGGTTGCACCTAGGGGAAGATGTATACCACCATTTGCCACCATAAGCGAATAGCAATTGGAGACCGTACTTTACGCTGTCGCAAGTGTCATTATTTTCCTAAGAGCGTTGGACCTAAGACACTTCTTCTTACGCTACTGCTCAAGACATTTGCCCTGGATGGTTCGAAATCTGATTTGTTTACACTGTGCGTGAGCTCGGTTAGGTATGATCCCAACTAGTCGAACAGAGAACGCACCACGCCATAAGCCTTGACCTTGTGTAGTAAGTGCTCATATGGCACTCTGTCGAAGGCTTTTTGCAAATTGAGATACAGCGTGAGTACTGCTAGATCTGCCTCCAGCGCTTTAGTAACCATGCTAAGGAAATCCAGCTGGCAGGTCGTGCAGGATTGAGCATTCAGTAATCCATGGAGTGACTTGTACGCGTGAGCACCTTCATAGAAAACGTTCATGAGAGTATTTTAACAGTCTGTTCCACTACGCTCAAGATGCTAGATGTTCATTTTATCGGGCGGAATTTGGAAACCACCCGCAATGCGCCACCTTTTTAAAGCGGCAAGACGATAGAATTTTTTCAAGCAAAAAGATTTTTTGCATGTTGCACGGTGGTTGTAAAGGCTTCAGGAGCAGTATAGGAATATCGTAACCCATGTTTGTAATTAGAATGGGTGGTAAGCCATTGGAACCAAGGTTTAAAGATGGCTTAATGGTAGTAAACGCAGAGCGGTTAACTATTTTGTCGAAATTTACCATGCACAGTGAATGGTTAGCGGTCGCTTGCAGCTCATATCTGACTGGTTTGGTTTCTAAACATTGAGACTCCTTAAAATTGGAATTGAATGCCTCACTAGTAACAAGCGGATCAATGGTTCGTATGAGGGATATTTTTGGAAATTGGTAAGAGGTGCAAGGACGCATAAGCCAGCTGAGTTGCTTGGCTCCATTAACACTTCATAGCGACCCGTTCTTGACCAGTATACTGTTGCGCAGACTTAGCTGACAATGCAACAACGATTTCATTTTCATTCAGTGGTTAAACAACGTTAAACTTCATAAATTAGGGGCGCCGTAGCTGACGCCTTCTAGTGGGCAAATTTGTTTTGTCATGGTTTGTTGATGGGCTTCTTGTTAAACGGAAAAGAAGTGCCCTCAAGTCCGCATATAAACTAATCTCTCTATAAAAGGTTTCAGTAAATTGTTCTAGGAAGTCAGATAAAAAGAATTCGACCCAATTTCTCAACCCAATAAGTTTGGCCAAGGTAGTCCAGTTTATGGAATTCACCTGCTGGTAAAGCTTGATTCCCCTACTCGAGCAGGATTAGTGACGGAACATTTTATGTACAAGGAGCAGTGTACTTCTACATCATCGCTTCGATGGAACTCATAGCCTACTGGTCCTCTGCGCTTCCTCCTGGTAGGCAGAGAAGCTCCCAACCGCCCAGGTTGATGCAAGCTGCTAAACTTGCATACTTCGTAGGCACGGTGGCTGGCAACCATTCCACATCAGGCAAGCTGAAATCACCTGCGACAATTTTGTAATCACAGGGCTGGCTCGATGCATGCTGAAAAATTGCCATGAGGTCATTATCATCTGACTATAATGCATCGAAGGCTCGATAAACACATTCTAATAATACTGTAGTGCTCAAGCTATCGGTTGTTACCCATCCGGCGGCCATGGCCTTGGCAATGTTAAGGATTTCCGTCCTTGCCGTGATAATTTTGTTTTAGGTAGATAGCACCACTTCCAACTTGTTTGCGTACTCGAGGTTGCCTATAAAGCCGATAACCGGAAAGTGAGTGGAAATCATCGACGTCGAATAATGTGGACCAGGTTCTAGTGACAAAAAATGCGTCCGGTGCGGTAAGGACGGCCAGTGGATGTAGAAGTTGCACCTTATTGTTAAGTGACCTGGCTACCTTTGGTCGAAAAACCTTGTGTTTTCCAACTTTTGCATAAGCAATGATGGCGATTGCTAGCTTTAAACATACTAAACAAGTACCGCCCAAAGGATGGTTATTCAAGAGCTGTAGGAGAGTCTTGGCTGCAGCAGCTGCCGACTACCGACCGCAGAGGCCAATTCAACTGCCTCCAGAAACAGCATCCGTGAATGCACTGCACACTGTTGCTATCAATGCATAGCATTGTGCATAAGTACCATTTTGTAGAAATAAGAGTTGTGCTTCATCTTTACGTGCAAAACGCTTACCTCGATGAGAAACACCCCGCCTTTGATTTTGCGCTTTGAAACGCGTCAATTAATGGCCCAGGTCAATTTATCCGGTGTTCTTCAGAAGCGTGGATTTCATAGTGCACCGCAAGCAAAGGCATGCAACCTTGGTTGTCGTTCACCTCTGTTGCACCTGCCCTAGTAAGAAGGTATTCTGGTGGCAACGTGTGCACAGAGTGATCATAAGATGTGTGCAGACACATCTTCAGTCAATCCGCAGCAATTCATGGCTGGATTCTCACAATCCTGCACAAGCGAGCAATAGGCATTGTTTAATGATTCATTAACCTCAGTACTTGGGTAATTTCATTTAACTCTTGGAGTTGGGCTTGCACATTGGAGGTACACACCATAGACGATTTTGAAAATATGACGTTTCTAAACGTCTTTCGGATTTTTGTTTGTCCTACTGCAGATGAACTGTGACGAACCATGTGAGCTGCATCTGACTTCACCTTGTGCACCTTGTGGCACCCCGGTTCTCTGCATCTACAAAAATGTCTTGTTTTTTCTTCGTTTCCATTGATGTGACGCCGCATGCCAAAAGTTATACGCGGAAAGAACAATGGTGTGCAAGTCTAAATGGCAGGTGTATGCAGTAGTTATTTCCACTTTACGAAGAATTGCTAATAGGATGAAGAAATGGGGATTTGGAAGCATTCTTCCGGGTGTGCTGGTGTAGATAGGTAGCGGATATTTGGCGCGGTGGAGGAGTAACGGCTAGGCGCGTGCGTAGCGTCCCAGTGTATGCATATCCTTGGTCCATGCAGCACAAGTACAGCCGTCAGTGACCATGCATACTCTGCTGGTGTGTCCTTCGTCCCTCGTTAGACCTCGCTTTCAGATTGGACCCCATGCAAAGTCTTCCACATTGTAGTTCGTTAAGCTTAAGTGAGAAGACAACTTTCGCCATCCAGGCGCTCGTCAACTTCCTTTATTATAGATTTAGGTCTATTTAGTCTGTGAAGGAATTTACCATTCAGGTTCGCAGGTAATACCTTTTTGTGCTGACAGAACAGTGGTGGATTTAGAAAGTAACTATCAGGAAAGAAGCATTGCACGTGGTAAAATATCCTCAAATATTCCTGTTAATAAGTTGCGGAAGAGATAGTACTATGTTCGGAAGTCAGACATCTTAAGTAGTTTGTGGTCCTTTGTAGGAATCCATATAGATGCTTTCAGATTTTTGAGAGCCATGGTAAACGTAATCAGTCTTGCAAATTAACATAATGCACACGTTAGAGTTACACAACCAGTGCGTTTGGTTGGAACTGCCACTCCGAGAACCAATAGTCACGATAGATACTCCACCGAGCAATTTTAACTAGCCGTCTTGCACTTATGTTGCACAGTGTTAGCCAATGTTTTATACGAATGTGGCTATAGGGGTTGGTGCGTTTTGTGACGCAAGCCAATATGTAGGTCATTGCGTGCATAGGGAAAAATAGCTTGATATGTAATGCTGACTTTAAAAGGAATAGTCTGCAGTTGCATACCATATTCCCCGTTTTAAACATTGTTCGAAATGCCCCTAAAGCGACTAGACTTATTTGGTTCGCTTTTACTATGTTGGAAGACGCTGCTGTGTTTTGTCGTTCTGTTTGTGGCCGCTACAAAATGTGTTGCGGAAATAGAGGACGGGGTGCAGAAAACTGAGTTCGCAACGTCATACCGTTTTTCAAGTATTCGGTAATAACGCCGCAGCTTGAAACTTTGCGGTATCCGTTTGTTAAATTGCGCTGCGCGCATACTATCCGTGATGCCTATCGGGGAAGCGGTAAATTATATTGCATGCTCTGATGGTTGTCCTTAATATAATTCGTGAAAACCCGTTTCGGCATGTCTCTGACGTGTTAAAGGTAATTTTAGGCGTGCCGTACTAATCAAGCTTTTTAGCCGAAATCTTTTGAAAAACAGTGGTCGAATAAACACAAGAAACAACATTTGACTTGTCAACTTTTCGCTGTTCCAAGGCAAGTTTGGTTCATGAAATTGATGCTACCGTTGGTGTTTATGTGACGCTTGCCGTTAACGTTTTCTGTGCTACTCCTTTACTAACGCCTTTTAGCCATTCGTACTTTCTACCTGGTAGCCACGTTAATGCGTATTCGCGTTACAAGCTTGCGTCTGCACTTTGTGCTGTCCGACACGTTATGCGCCTATGCCAAAGTAGAGGTTGATGTCGCTGGCGGGACGTAAGATGTGCTTTACTTGTGACGGACAATTCTGGAATTTTGCAACATGCCGACTGCAACCGGTGGTAGTATTAACCGTAAAGCGACCCGACTGCCAAACCGTGCGCCATGCTATCTAATAGCGACACCGTTTTTCCTCTGCACTAATTTTCGTGGACGCCGACAAGGTTGTCCGGGTTTCCTCGGTCGAGGCTGCAATGTTTGGACAATTCACTCGCGGTTGGTGCCACTGTGATAACAACTATCGAGCGTAAGAGAGACTGGTTGGTGCAGAAAACTTTTGTCGCCAGTAACGTCAGTCTGATAAAGCCGAACAGGCAGATCACCGCGGTTTGTCAACAGTCGTGCCCACCATAATGTCAAAAGCCGTTGTTAGTGAACGTTTAGTTTCATGACCTTCCCTAACGCAGCGTTCTGCACTGCCGCCCTTGCTGCTGAAGGCCCGTTCGACGAGCTACAGTAATTCAAAGTTGCCTAACGAAGCTACTTCAGCTGGCTGTTTCCCGTGTTGCTGTCAGGACACTGACTAGAATGGGAAACGTCCCAGTTAACGCGCCAAACCCTTAACCTGGCTTAATACCTTTGGTTCTATCCAATCTGGGGGAAGGCAACACACTTGTGGTTTGCTTTTAAACCGGAGGGCATAACTTTTGGCGTTTAGTCTGACCTCCTGCTAGCAGACAGCTTGGAACTAAGTGAGGCAAGCAACAAGCAAGCGACCGGTGAACAGAGTGGTCTGCTGATAGATTCTCATGGATCAACAGCCGATCTTCTGCTCTGTGCTTTCCAGATTTGGTAGCGCAAGCTCCAGGTATCATTTTTGCAAATGCTTTTATCTAGTGCTCAGCAACCTGTGCAGCCTAAGAAATAAGTTGGGCGGGATAGATTTGCTTGTGGGTAGGTCTCATATCGATACACTTGCACACACGTGCTTGGTTGCCCCAAGACAGAACGGACAGTGTATTACATCTACAAAGCTACGCACTATTTAGAAGTGATCGCTTTCTTGGGCGACAAGGCGGGGGCTTCGCGCGTTAGATTAACTTTGAACATGACATCTTGCGCACCTACATATTTCATTCGGTAGTCAAACCTGTCGGTAGTGGTTAGCACTTTCTCGGCTCAGTTTAGAACAGTGACTATATATTTTGGACCTAATGGTGTGCAAATAGGTGCACGAATTTACTCGCTCACTATCCGTCAGCAGATCATTGATGATGGGGAGGTCACTACCCGAAGTTTGTTTTGCATATCATGCTTGTAACTGGTTGTTAGGTGCATTCGGTGCAGATCATCTTGCAAGTACGCCGCAAGTATCCTTGCATCAGTACATGAGTCATCCCATTAGGTACTTAAACGTCTAACCACCGCCTAGTTTGGACCATGTCTTTGCATTCATGGATGACAGAACTTTCTTAGGTGCCGGTGATGATGTCCATTTATCCTTGACTGCGTTCTGTTTAGACGTCACCATAGCATCGTTAGCCATGACAACCTATTTGGACGAACTGTCAAATACTGCTACGACGGCGGCTGGTTTGCGTTAGGAAAATACTGTGGCCGATAACTTTTGACTGCTTGCGTTCCCCGTAACCCGTTAGGCCACAGTAGGTGCCATTATCCTGGTGCCTCTAAAACCACTCATATCCGACTAATCACATATTAGAGGTTAGACGAATTTACTCGCCGCCCCAGAGTCCTCAGAGGTCAGGGCGTTTTGCATGGCACACTTCATTTGATACAACGGGTCTGTGAGGTTTAGGTTCACGGTCCGACTGACGTAGAACATTAGCGCCACGCGTTGTATCTGACGGTGGACGTGCAGCATAAGATGCCTAATGGTTTTCTACCGCATGCTACACGCCGGACAGCCTTTGGTCAAACTGATGCACACCAGCCAAATTCCAGGTGCATCCGTCCGTTTTCGCAGGTACGTGCCATAAAGCGGTCTCTAAACACGTATGCATCATGCTAGCTATCTTCAGACTGTATGTGAGTAGTATGAAGAAGGCCCAAATGGATTTCTGCAGAGCCACTTCCGGTTAGACTTGTTCCACACTGGCTTGTGGGATAGGTTTTTGAGCCAGAGGCTACAGGCTGCGTCCCTCGAGTGAGTATTCACGTTCCCCACCGCCTTGTTCGTAAAGCTTTTAAACCAAAGACTCCCGATGGATTCTCTCAAGAGAACCTCATAACCGCACTTCAGTGCGGTTCAGATGGTTGTCGCAGAGATTTTAGACAGGGCAGCTTGAGAAAAACCCTGTCCCGGAATAGGGTGCAGGAAAGTAACGTCCGTCCTCTTGATCAGCTCGACAACACACCACTTTCGGCTTGTTTTATCCCCTTCCTCCTCTCTTCTTCCCCTCTTTTGATAGACTTCCGACGATCTAGCACATCTGCTGCCACGGCAATATGCGTGAGAACAGTGAGGGTTATTTCGGTCCCAGAAAGCGCTCCGTGAAGAAGATATTAGCTGATAAAGTTGGACAGTTTTATACTCAGTATCGTATACTGGCTCTTTGGGCGGCACATTTTGAAAGGTAGTTCAGCGGGCCTGCTGAAACACCTCCACTTGCCGACTTGCCAGATCCCATATAGGTAGTAGAGCTCGGACGTCCACTTTGGGAGAGGTTCCACATGAGCTTAGGGGTTAAAAGTAACAAAACTTCTTGTCCGGATATCCTTCTTCCCTCGTTACTGTAAGATGTCCATAAGGATTTCTTGACTGGCCGCAGGTCTTTAATCAACGTGCTTGCGAATCCGAAGTGGTCACTTCATCCTGTTTACCGTCATCTGTCGTGCTATTGCCAAATACTTACCGGAAATAGTGGACCGGTTTCCGTACCTTGGTAGCCGTTTTACTTGGAGGGCAACATAACAAAGCAGGTTAAGTGGCTCGTCAACAAGGCAGTGCTTCTTTCCAGGGATACAAATATTTTTACAGACGACCTCATATTAGCCTGACTGTAAAGATTGAGTGTTGTATGCTGCCGTCAAACCGGTCTTACTGCATGAGTAAGAGACCTGGCCCGTTTGCGGCAAACACGTTAACCGCTTGACTAGGTTTGACCACCGGTTCTTGCAGCGTTGTTCAGGTTTTTCGGCAAATCGGGTAAACGATGCTGAGGCTAATCAGCTGTTTTCTGGCAATAGTTTTCTTGTTCCTCAATGGATTCCTTACCAATTCCTATTCGCTGCCATCGGCTAGGCTAATTTGCGCCTACCCCATGGCCGGCCTTCTTTTGCGTGGCTTATACGCTGTGGCTGCTCTCATTTGGACGGAACCACGAGACGGGGAGTGTATGTCGTGGCATAGAAGTGTGGAAGCTTTGAATGAAGGACAATCATACCAGTGCGTGCCGTCCCCGTGGTAGTGAGCCTTGCGATGGTCTACTGCAACGGCCGGATATCCTAGCAGACGTGGCGCAATCCGTAGCATTCCTGTATACCATTTCTCGCATCCGGTCGCTTATTTTTCCATCCTAAATATTTATTGCACTTCCTCCTTGCATCTACTTACTTTATTGGTTATTGCACCCAAACCAACTGCTTGACGTTATCAATTATTGTTAGTTGCTTAAGCTGAATCGTGGCAACTGCATCCACCACACCTCGTTGCTTGCAATACAGTTTATTAACTACACTGGACCTGGCGTGACATCACTAACTTTCGTAGACGATCTAAAGTATTGGACTACAGTGGACGAATCTAGTGCTCCGTCGAGTTTACAACAGAATCGACATAGACAATGAGAATGGTCTCCATTGGAGCGCCTACTAATAAATCCCTATACGAATGCCGCCTTGTCCTGTGGTGCTTGGCACACTAGGTAGGCGTCACAGCTAATTGCAGTTTAGACGACATGCTCCTAGTAAAGTAGCCCATCCTCTGCAAACACTTACACAGCTTGAACGGCGTGACATGTGAACTCGGTCTAGCAAAGCCAAGGCATTCAGTTCAGTTATGCTAATCGCGCAGTCGCAACAAATGTGGCTCCGACACCGCCACTACACATGCAGCCCCTTGACCCATGTTGTTTCCGAGCCACATGGCCTCTGAATATAGTGAATCATAACTTCGGCCGCCCGGTTCAACTACAGCATGAGTGTAGCATCAAGTAATGTGGTTCTCAGGCAAGCGGTAAGCATGCGATGCTGCCATTCGTTATTTTCTAGGTCAAATAGCATCCATTGACAAGGATCCACTGCGCTTCTCGCCCGCAGAAACTCTGGTAATTGCATAGCATACAATCATGTGGCTTTTAGGCAGTCCGTAGTTATGTGCCGCACCGATACTTTGCTTAGATGTGCCATAGCGCCGCCATCAACTATTAGCCATTGGTTTCGGCGTTAGGATTGCCCCAGGTAAGTGCGCATTATCGTTAATTGTGGCGACTGATAGAGAGTAGACATACCACCTCTCGGTTAATGGCTTCAGTGGGACATATTGCTTGCAGCTACCATGAGCCATTGAGGATTTTGTACCTTTCCCAAGTAATTGCATTCGCCTCATTTCCGTGGATTCTGGCATTCACTTTGCATGCGGCGCCCTAATTAATGGATTTGCAGTGGCACATTCCATCCACTTACCCATTGGTTACCACAACATATTCAAAACCGGTAAGTGAATAACGTCTAGTGATGTAGCTTTTAGTCAGCCAGCTTTGGTGTCCCGCTTCGTCCGTACTTTTCTATGGACACCCGGTTTATACCAATAAAATTCCACGGGTAGTCTAGCCATTTTTGAGGTGCGCAACAGCATTTCAGGTGCCTGTATGCACATAGAAACCCTCTCGCCTAGAACGCGATACCCCACTTTTCACGATGCACCAACCATTTCTTAATGTTCACGCTTTGGGTGTTTCGATCAATTTACACACCTACTCGCGTGGTCGGGAACATATACGAATAGCTGGAACGTCATTGTCCATTACTACAGCATGCTTCGATATTTCGTTTGCACGATCCTGTCAATACCTGCCTAGTATGTGACCCGTCACCTCGTAACTGAAAACAGAAGTAAATAAATGGTATGTTTCTCGGAAGGTTAAGACACGTAGACAAACATCTTTGCGCATAAATATGCAGCGGTACACGTACACAAGTTAATGCAACAAAATTCTTTTAAACTTGCTACGACTTTACGGTTAAACCAATGTTCCACACGTTACCTCAACAAGTCGAATGGCATTGTTTGCCAGTCATGAAGGTCAGGTAAGCAGTGAAGGGCAGGCAGGCAGCCAGCCGGCAGGCTGCCTTAGATTCCCATGACCTGCAAGCAATATTAAGACGCGATAGTCTCATTTTGTACATGTCCTGTTAGCGTAAGGTTGGTTTAACAAAGGCGCAGCTAAAGCATCGAACACACACCACACTGATAAGCACTAAAGTCACTACACAAAATACACAGAAATAATAAGCAAAATAGATAGACCACACTACACCACAAGCAACCCTCATACTAAAAATAGGAAACAAAACCACCGAACACTACTACACAAACACTGTGAGAACCAAGAAACTAAACAGTGCATTCATTCAAAATAAAAGCCGCAACAACACAAAAGCATGCTCAACTAACCTAGGCTTCGTCTCACATACAAGGGCACAATCACAACTACAATTGCCCGATTGTAATGTAATGCCCAAGACTGTAATGCACACAGCGACTGCACGCAAATCAAACTTACTCAATGCCTGCTGTCTCTGCACATGCATATATACACACGTATATACCATATCGTAAAGTTTGTCTACATATATATAGGTATATATGTTTGCTGATATTTAACTACCATTAAATATATAAAAGCATTGACACATTGCTTACATTTGAATGAATACATTTGTAAATCTATCCTTTGATGCACACGTCTATAAACTATATGGCTGGGTGTTATTAATGGTTATACAGTTAGAACTGTTGATAGGCGATATGGTTAGCGATAAGCTGACACATCATTACCCCAGTTGCTGTTACCTTTTTATGTTCCTGCTTCTCGGCTTCAATGGACCAAGCTATACATTACTTGCATCTTAAGTAAACCTTTTATTTTCTGAAAGGATACTTTAAGTAACTCCTTGTATTTAGCTATGTATTTTTACTGATTTCACAAGTTTTAAGAATTACTTGCTTATAGCAAAACAATTATGGCGTTTTGGTCTACTTTGCACATTTGCTTCAGGGTTTAGTAAATTTTGTCAGATTTAAGCTTACATTCAACGAACTTGTGCTCATTAATATCATTTACATTTTCTTTCTTTTGCCCATGATAACGACAGCATTGCTTTCTCCGTGTAAACAAGCAAAGTGCACTATGATTGCAGCATAACACGCCCATTTCTCACGTGCGTTCGACAGCAAAAGGAATTAGGAATATAGGACAAAAAAGGATTACTACGTTTTTCCTTGCTTTTATGGGCTCTTTAGCATTTGAATTGCTTGGCTCCTGCAGTTTCTATAGTTATGCCCATTAAGCGCTGTTATAGCTGGTCAAGGATAGCTTTCCATATTTTCCTCGGTCTGTCATTTCCTGCTTATAACCAAGACGCAATTATCAGGTACACGCGTAGCCAACAATTTATTTATCCGGTTCGACTTCCAGGAATATTCCGATTTAAAAGATTAACCCATTCTCACGCTTCTTTACAAATGCACAATAAATACCAACTTATATACGGTTACATATTATTTTAATGTTACCGTAATCGCTAGCCGAAATACCGAGAAAACAATTAGCTGTTCCCACGTTACACAGGATCCATCAACCTAGTCATGAATTCTAATGGAGATTGGGATGGTTAAGCTATTGTTTCCTTTAAACGACATTTTTAAACGTTTATTCGATCAATACTTGTTTCGATAAGCTGCGTTCTTTTTAAATAAGATGTGATGCTTGAATTTACAAACGGCCTAACATTAGTGCATTATTATCTGAGTGGCCGAAAGTCGCCCGGTGTCACTCAATTAAACAAAGTGAGGTAATACACGGGTGTCCACCTTAATAACAGTCTGGTTGATAACCATGGTATTACGGCAGCAATTTGACCTGGCCTGATAGAACGCTGGCTGGCGATGGACTGTCCTTTACTTAAACCCATCCCTCGCACAACTTCATTATTGGGCAGTGCCTTGACCTGGATATTCCGTCGTTGCCTGCTGAACGCTAAGCAAAATAAATATGGCTTCCTTCTAGAATGTGCGACCCAAGGAAGTAGCGGCGTGGTCTTGAAGGGGCAGCACTGTCCAGTACGTGGATAGGAATCTGCTAAGAGCTACTTGGTTCGATGGTTAGGTGATTAAGCTGATACTTTCCATACAAATAATTAAATAAGAATAATTTTTGTCTGGTATGTTTCGAGGAAGGCTGAACGAGACATGATCAAAATTTTGCTAGAATTGATCTTTTGCAACGTGTAGGGTAGACTACGTGCATGGAGATAAAAACGTAGTTAAAAGTGTACTAGTGAAAGGAGCAAAGTTAGTGCTGCATTGAAAAGGTGGATTGAATACGTAATACGGGAGTATGTAAAGACATTTTAGCGTTGTATCAGTATTAATGTTATGTAAAATAGCAAGACATGTCGTTGTGATGCAAAAGGGAATGACTTTAATTGGTGGCGATTTGCGTCCGCCGATTTGCCGGCTTTGTAAGCAGACATTTACTGCTCTTTATAGGAAGAACGTTTGCTAGGCAAAAGTCCATTGCTTCCTGGTACCCTGCCGTCAATCGTACCTTGAGCAGTGGCACTGGCAAAACTGCATCCTGGCCGGTTTCTGTCCCAGTTATTTGCAGTCACGCTGCATCGAATGTCTTCCGTTGGCTGACAGAGTAGCCTAGTCAGGATCGACCGTAAATTGTTGGGCCAACCGATCCTGTCGTTGTGGTACACTCATGGGAATGCAGCTGAAGCCTAGTTCAGGTTAGAATAATTTGAAGTAATGGTGTGTTTTGTCTTTTCGTTTGTCCAGGTCCAGGGGGTCGTAGCACAGGCTATGTAGACTGCTGGCAGGTCTTACGTAGCGAATCTTTGATGTTAAGCATTCCAGCCTTCTAATGCTTACAAAGGGAGAAAGGCAGCCCGAGCAATTCAGCTAGGAAATCTGCTTAACGTGTTATAAACCTACTATTAACAATGTTGCACTGCGCAACTCGTTGCCATGAGGACGTCACATATAGAGAAAGTTATTTTGAAAATGCTTTATCCTCTGGCACTTGTCTCTAGCACGGTTTAGGCACAAGTTAAGTGTGCAGGGTGTCAACTGAAGACCAGGAGGTAGCTACCTACTCCTTGTCTGTTTGTAATCAAAAACCAGAGGATACAGTGACGACATGGCGTGTGTTAGATATACGCTAGTGCATGAGGATTACAGAATGTCAAAGGATAAATATCAAGTACGTGAATACAGGGGAGTATGAAGCTAAGGACTTGAATCCCAGTCACACTAGATTAAAACACGTGGAACTAGAAGGCAACCGACAGCACCATTCAGAGTCACTAATTGGTTGAGTACAAGTAGGTTAGGCAAAAGAACATAAGGCATGTGGCTAGGTGAGGCAAGTAAAAGTCAGGTGTTTTAAGCACTACGGCCTAATAATCTAAATGGAAGCTTGTTATGGATGGCGTGGAAAGGAGCCAGCAGTTGGGCGGTTCATCGAAGTTTAGCAGTCACCCCGAAGTAAAACAAGTAATACTAGGAAACAGCAAACGGCAACAAGCAGCGTCCATAAGTAGATGGTGATACGAAAATCGGACGGTAAGAAAATCCAGCAGGTACTAAAAGCGTAAAAATGTTTGGCAAATTCAGATTGTTTTGAGCACTGTGGCGTCAAAACCTAGTGGGATCTCTTTGTGAAGATAAAGTCGCAAGCCAGAGACTAGGTGTCTTAGACAAGAAGAACGACAGACATTGACTTTAGTAGACATAGTTTCAGGTACCACAATGTCATTTAGATTCAGCCTAGTTATTAGTGAATACCTACAGTGTCACGGAATAAGTCAACATACCAGCGAAGTTGAGTTACGCAGGCTGTCCAAAAAGCTGCGACTAGACAGTGGTGTCGAAACTGAGATGAACGTGTGTAAGTAAACAATTCGAAGGTAGCGTTCTACGATCTCAATTGTCATTGAAAAACGCAGGGAACCGTGAGGATTAGAGCCGGATTATATAAGTAGCAGGAGCCGCTCGTTGTTGAGAAATTAGGAAAATATGGACTGCGGAGCCGTCAGTTAAGTAGAAGTGGCTTAAAGCAAAGGAAGACAGGCCATAGTTAGTGGGAGGATGGAGTTGTAGAACAAACAATGCCACGTCCTAACAGTCGTGTATTAGGATGGCGCAGCGGCGCTTCAAAAGGTTAGGTGCACCACACGATGGTGGAGTTCTGCAATGTCAAATGGAAGACAACTGGACGCAAAGACTGCAGATAAGAGCCGCATTGACTGCGTAGCAGAAGACGCTCGTTGTTAAGAGGTTGAGGAAAGATAAAATTCCAAGCAGTCAGTTACGTGTATTACTGGTTACTTGGTGGAAGACAGGCTGTAGCTGAAGCGAGGATTGGGTTGTACGACAAGCAATACAATGAACCAGCAGTTGTGGAATAGCATAAAGCCGCTGGCTCGTCGATAGCTTAGTTAGACCACGCGCTAGTGGACCTCAAACGGAAGCAGCGAAGAGTGAGCTTAAGAGGCGGATTAAGTATGTGGAAGTAGCCGCCCGATGTTGAGGTATTTTAGGGGACACGGACCGCCGAGCAACAGTTACCTTGTGTACAGTTAAAAAACGGTTGAAAATTTTCAAATGGCAAGGTTGCGTCCCAGAGGTGGATTTGTACTGCTTTAACAGATAAAGAAAGCATACACTTGAAAACTGTAGGTTGCGTTTGTGTTTCTGCCATTAAGTTGCATAAAATTGAAGACGTTCTCTTCGTACTTCTTAGACATCACGAATGGTGATCATTTCTGCTACGCGATTTTAACGTTGCATTGCAATAGCTAAGACCGATTCGTCTTCCGAAGTTCGTCTAAGACACACGATAAGGTTGGTTTAACTAATACTGTTTATATACCTCGGTGTGCTTTCAACGGTGGAAATTGCGTGCGCTTCGTGATAAGGTCATATAGCTCTAGACTGGCCCAGGGAGGAATAAATGCTTGAGAACCAGAACTTTATACTGTAGGCATTTTAAACAAGTAATCCTATTGGTGAGGTGGCAGTGCTGTTGTTAAAAGTGACACCGTAGGGACGCGGTAAACTTCACAATGGGTATAAACCCAAAAAGCTAATTAGGTGCTTTTGCGCGAAAACAATAACCACTTATGTAAAGATTACATTACTTGTCATGATAACGGCATCCAGTGTGTTTGGAATGGATGAGATTGAACACGATTGTTCAGACTGCTTGGAAAGTCATTCCAAAGTTGCAATATCTGATAACTTAAGTAGCAGTAGTATATTGCCAACGTGCCTGCATGTGTCTATGGAATGCTACATGCGCTTTGAAAGGTTAGTAATCCGTACTTTGCGATGGTCGTTCAATGTATAGAAGGTATCAAGCTTGCTTTGTGACCTTTCTTTTTAAGTCTCAGAAAATTCAGCTGATGCAAAAAAGAAAAAAAACAAATAAGTACTCATGCGTATTTGTAGAGGGCTTATGATGACGTTAATCTTCACATACGTGTCCAAAGTCTATAAGTTAGTTGCCGTGCATATACATTTGTATAGGGAAATATCTAAACTGATCGCTTTTGATGCTGCGACCAGGGTTCACGGAATCTCCTGGGCTGGGCTAGGCTATGGGATGTGAAAGGCATATTTTACGTCTAAAAGTGCATAAGAACGTAGGACATAAAAAGGTGTAAATTATCTGGGCATATTATAGCTATTCACTAGTTAGCTAGTACAGTTTGGGATGACGCATTTGCTGTGTTTACAGTTCGTTAAAGAACATTAGTCACAATTAACAACAGGCTTAGGCAGTAGCCAAAGCTAGTGATATGCAGCTGCGGTGGGTAGTGCAAGGTAGAGGAAGTAGTTGTTAGTGCAATACATAGCTTTTAACTGGTCGCGCATAAGCAGTGGTGGGATAAAAGATTTAATACAAGAGATAAAATTGACAAATCGGCGTAAGGTATTGCATTAGGTTGCAGCTGTTGACATCGCGCTGAGTTCCAATGGCAGCCTATTATACGCCAACTCATTGCTAGAAAGCAAGAAACTGGGGTGTATAATTTTGCATGCGTTCTGTAAAGTAAGCAAATAAGGTATAGATATTAAGGTGTAACGTTCGTTTAAATCCACGGAACAAACCACCCGGCATTAAACTTCGAGTTGTGCCACAACTGAAAGAGAAATACTAGGTTACCTTTATACCTGCAGAGGGACAATGGCTATTGCTGGCGCCGTTGGCATCTAGCACTATGCTTCAGTGTGGATGGTACCAGTTGGCTCTTAGTAAATGAAGACGCAAGCTCTCAGTTGCTATTCCATAACTTTTCTGCCTGTTAGTAAACACCAAGATGTGGCACCCTAGCATAGATCAAGTTCATCCCTTATTCGGAGAGAGCCTGGATTTTCTAAATGACATCGACTGAGATGTATTAAATGGTTTATCTGGCATAAGCTAAACTATATCAGCAGGGCAGTTAAATTTAGGGAAGTATTGCGGTGTACTCCTAAATCACGTACTGAAAGGCTGTTAGCAATTGATGATCAGTTTAGTGTCATGGCATTGGAAGAAAGACCACATCAATGGGAAACGGCGTTGTACTTAGTGGACAAAAATTTCCTACTTCAGTATGCGCGCTGCATGCCTAATGCCGTTAAATTGCCCTAAATATGAAACAGGGTAGTTCATATTCCGTCCGCATCAACGTAGAACAATAACCAGTAAACAATGCGCTAGTAGGAGAGAAGGTTTTTGATAATTCCAGGGAAGTTGTGGTTGTTAAAATTACTAAGACATAAAAATAAGTGTACTAACGGGTTAAATTTCTATTAGTTTACCTGCTTGGTCGAGTAATATTAAATTGCAAATAATTGGTAGGTGAAAACATGACGTAATACAGAGCAGTTATAATTCCCAAAAGCAATGCAAAACAAGCAAGATTGGAAACGACAAAGCACACTTGTGTGCTTCTTCCTCAAAACAATGTGTTTCATAAATCCAGTTTGGGTACCTCCAAGCCATTTATAGTAACGCTCATGCATCTCTCCTTACCGCCGTGTTTCGTATAGGGCTGTTAAGCACATGGTTTTGTTCTCGTAAATTTTTCCGCCAAGTGAGACGGACTGTATCAAGTGGTTTAAGTGGGAAAGCGTGGCGTCATGGCAGTTTCTGTTAAGCGATAGTTTACAGGCAGGGATAAAGTATGTTGAAAGGGCATTCCATGTTCAAAGCACTGCGAGGAGGAAAAGGTTTTGGCGACAGTAAAGTTGAATGTGGTGCTTATCAAGTTTGAGCAGTTGGCCTCTCAACTTTGTTTTTTAACAGTTGCCACACTTCGCGGAAGGCACGATTCGGGTTCGTCAGTATTGATTGTCATGATAAATTTTTCTCGTTGTCGTCTGTATTTACTACTTTGCGATTGCAAGAAAGTAGTATGTGCTGGTAATGCATGTGTAACAACCCTAATGTGTGTTTGCTCAACTTTGTGGAGCTTTAAGTGCCTCAACGTCGCGTTTGCGCCAGGGATGACGGAGTTGCATCGCTTGTTCCACGCACGGCTTACTGTAGCCATTCCGCATTTACAGAAAGACTAATGACCCCAAGATTTTAAAGGCCCTCTCTAAAGATCCAGTGTTGGCTAGCTTTCTGGATAAAGTCGACCGGTTTGAACAGACAGGGTTATCATGTATCAGCCCAAAAGGGTCGTGTTTTTGGAGGTACGTTGTAAACACTCAGCCTCAAAGCGATATTTATGGGTTAGCCATTGGCCCATCCTCACGACAGCATTTCGTCACGTTGAACAGGAAACGGTTTTCTGTCGACTCCGTATGGGAGATGTTGATGTTATGCCAGATTTTTCCCTTGTCAGCATATAGTAAGTATTATTGCAATACTTTGGAAAAAGCCTTGACGAATTCGAGGAGAAAACATGATACCATATTGGATCTCAACTGGGTTCGTAGTGGAACTGCGTACTGTCATTTTCAATTGACGGTAAATGTGGGGTTTGCTTATCCAAACGAGCGCGGATCTCCGATTACCTAGGTTCCAAGACATGAAGTAGAATGCGGTGACCCAGGCAATAAAACGTCCTATTGACTTCGGAGTAGAATATATCGACATCTACTGCGAAATGACTTGTCTCTGCCTTGCTAGTTTGAGCTAGCGGCAGTTTGCTGATGCAAGTACTAGTTCGGCGAAATCCCTGCTGTTGTGCAAACCTAAGGTTGGTGCCCACAAGGTATTTTATAAGAGCTTCTGCGATGATACCAGCGTTTTCTTTGATAATACAAGAAGTAGCGTAATTAGACGGCATGTTTCTTACTCATACCAATAGATAATATTTAGTGTTTCTACATTGTATGAACCTGCGTCTAATTAAAGTCGGTTAAGGAACCCAAGCTAATGGCTCGGAAATGTGTATGACAGCTGATTTTGTGCTTTCCTTCTACTGTCGCCTACGCTAGTAGTGACGTGCGTGCGCAGTGCCCCAAAGTGTTACTTATAGGTCGTGCCATGAACGATGCGTCATTCAAACCTAAAGATAGTGAAAGCTGTGACAAAAGTAGTTAAGACAACTAGTTACCTGAAATACGCGAATGATGTGTTAGCGATGCGCGGTTGCCGTATATTAACTTGCTATAGTCAAGTTATCACTTGCAAATAGAACTGGGATCCCACGATGCAATCTGCGGAGTTCGTTGAATTGTCCACACAGCATTTTAGGATTTGTACGGAATTAGGTCGCTTAATGATGTTAATGTTGTAAGTGGTCCACAAGGATCAACTTAACGCAGTGGTTCCGTTGATTTCTACACCTAACAGGCCTGCTTGAAGGAACAGACCTTTTAAGCGCGGGTGGCTGATTTCCTTGAGGACATTTATTTGTAGTCCGGCCTCTTAGGTGGGAATTCGTTTGGCTAGTGTAAAAGACTTCTCTTTTACGCATTTGCCATCGAACCAAGAAAATGTGTAGCAACCACCATCCAGGAGAATTCAGGCGGCTGCTCGGCTAAGTAGAACCAGTCAAATTCTTTACCGAGGTTTGACAGCATGTGGTGACAAGTGGCGCGTTGGTTACGTTGCTGTTCTCGCTGACGTATGCCGCCTAGCACATATAACGGAAGGGTAGCATTGCGTGAACCCTATTGCTAAGTGGTGCATCTATGGTCACGGTGCCGGCAATTAGATCTTTGTTACTATGAACTAGGGAAAAGAATGACGGTTTGTTATTGCTTCTGAATCGCGTGGGAGACGTACTTTTTACACAGATGTAAAGCAAAGGGTGCATCTTGCAACGCAGTCTTCTAGTGTTCGCCGAGCCCAGCTGGGAGTTGTTTACATGAATGTTGTTGTTCCTAAAGGAAAGTGCACCCATGCCGTGCCAGGACAAAATTCATCGCAGAAGCTAAGCGGCAATCCATTTCCGAAGTGGATCCAGTAGTGCGGTAGACGTTTGTTAGGAAACGCACAACACTACGTCCGGGGTGCAGGCGGTGCCCAAGCGAATCGACAAATTGCGTATCCGATCATCTAGGAGCTCAACAATCTGAGCAGGTCGGTAATACAGCAGTGTTGACTCCTCAGTTGTATCACGCATTTCGCAGCAAATTCCTGCTGAGCAAAGTGATCTCAGCATTGGTGGTAGCCATGTGCAGTTTGGTTTACGAAAACATGACTATGCTGAATCCTGACAACTACGAAGTTCGGCTAGCTAGCCGACAATAACTGGTGCGCTGGTGTACCAGCAGATGAGGGCAGACAACTTTAGAAACGTACTTGAGGGACGCCGACTTTGCGTGCGAGTCTATGCCGAACCGTGTGTGGTCGGCTGCAGCTGCATTTTGTAGCCCCAAAGACACAACACAAAAGCCTCAGTAAACTTACGTCAAAAATTGCGAAATAATTAGATTGAAATTCCAAAAGCTCTAATGAATGAAGTTTCGTTTAATTAGCTCCTTCGTTGGGAGTGGATCACGATAAAGTTCTATGTTAGACAAATGAGTTCCTTAGGATGGCTGAATTCGTTGAACCACGTACGTAATCTTTCCTCTTAACCAAAATTTTACTTAAGCTAGGATGTTTGGAGGTCTACGGATTTGTAGTAATAATCGTTGTACCAGGATGAAAAACGCTTATCTGCTTATTTTGTAGATAAAGCATAGATTGACATTTCTGGAATGCGGTGTATTGCATGCTTGTGCAACCGCGTAAGTTTTAACTAGGAAGTCTTTTCGTAAGGATTGAAGTGGCAGCTACCAAAAAAGTAAACATTACTCTTCCCAAGCTGTTTTATAGCATCAATGCAGGAGCTGTCGTTCGTGCTCCAATGTACGTATACGGTACGCCTACCGCTTAGTTCCAACTAAGTATTATTTACAAATGCCATCGCAGAAAAACGTGTACTGAACACAGTGGTTATAGTCCCAGTTAGACAAACAGATGCTCTTTTGACGAGGTAAGTTGCAACAATGACAGCAAAGTCTGTCCTCAAGTTTCGAAGGTAGGCTTCATGCAGTATCAGTGAAAGAAATTTCAGGTATTTGAGGGGTGAGGCTCACAAGCAAATAGCAAATTTTCAACCTAGATTATGTAGTCTTTTCCTGAGGGGATCGGCTGTATAGGTCAACAGAACTTCAATCCACCATATGGAAAAGTTTTGTAGACTTGCACAGACTGCATTGGGAGTCCGGTATATTCCTTTCTAAGTTAGTTCAGCAATTAAGACAGATGCGTAGGTACGCGACTACATCTTTTCTCATGGATGGCAGAAACACATCACTGTAGCCGTTCAAGAATTCGATCAAACCGTTTGAGCGTAGTCCGGGGACAGTTGAATCATAGGTTCTTGTTGCTTTCGTAGAGGCAGATTTGTTCCGTTGTTAGCAACCAACAAATTACCGTTCGCGACGTGAAACCATTCCCAGCACTTGAGAAGTACGTGCTTCTCTCATGAAGATGTTTTCGTGATTCCCGATTCCAAATAAATGCTTGGTGAATTTACGACTTCTTCTGTACTCTGCTATTCTAGTTGGTTCATATCCACTTCTGTGACAGCGCACTTCACCATAGCATAGCCTGGCATGAGGTCGTCAGTAACTCGGCTCCGCAGCATGTCAAGTATTACATTTTTCTTTCTGCCTTTGTGCTCAATGGTAAAGGCTGTTTCTTGAAGCCCGTAGGTCCATCGTGCAAGATAACTCTCGTGTCGTTGGTCGGCATCAGCTATGCTTACGTTTAGCAACCAGTGATGACAAGGTTCTCATACGCTGAGAAATGTTCTTTGCTTATCTGCAGCCCACACTACAGCAGGACCTAACTTCTAAGTCCTACAATTCTTCCACTTTGGGCCCCTTTCTTATATGCTGTCATATTATATCACGCACGCTGGTTAGGACAGCACAGTACCGAAGACAACTTTTCCTGCGTCGACCGCCAAAGTAAAACTCTCACACAGATTGGGGTTATGAAAACAGGCTGAATGTGCTGATACGCATGACGCTACGTGTCTGAAGGTCTGCTTAGTTTGGAACTCCAAGCAAACGGTTCGTCGATGTTGGACGGCATTAGAAAAGAGTTGATCACCTCTGTAAAGTAGCGTGTGCCTTTTAGTCATATACCGTTACTTAAGCAATCAAACCAAGCTGATGTTTGCAGGCAGAAGCTTCATTAAATTCACTTACTTAAATTGTCGATCGCTTCATCGCCCAAAATTACCACGTCACTTCTTAAATGGAGGCTGGCTTGAGTTGTATGAGAACATAATTGACGACGATTGTTTCCTTGACACTTTATACAAAGAGCACCAAACGGACGATGGTGTTGTATCCCCACCAACAGCAATCAATATGCTCCGACCGTCTGAATTACGATTGATGACTAAGTTAACGGGGCCCAGACGAACATGCTGTTAATGAAAGCACCGCTCCTAGGTCCACTCTGGCACGGACTAACACCCATGTACTAATTATCCCATTAAACTGGCCTGTACGCTTTTCTCCGCGTGGACGAAGAGAAATCACGATAACATTGTCTGTTCGGTCAAGCTTAGGCAAAAGGCTCAACATGCTTGCATCGTAAACAGCAGCAATCGTCGCGGCAGTCACGTTAACGTAGTTGTGCACTATCCTTCGTTGTAGCCCTAAAAGTCAGTTTCGTCACCACTTGTTTCGGCTTGTCAACCTTCCGTTCAAGCTCCCAAGGTTGAATGCTTTGCACCGCCATTGGCTTCGAATAACGTTGAGCAACCGACGACGCACCTCCAGCATGTTGATAGAAACATCGCTGTCAATTTTAATCTATCCTGTAGTTCATTGAGCCGACTTGGACGAAGCGGTTCCCTCAGCCATGGTTCTCTTGCAACAACCTCTAACTCGGTCAGTCCAAAAGCTGTCCGTCTGCTCAGCCTGTAGAGAAACATCAACAAGACCACGTTTCCATCTACTTTGCAGTTTGAACCTGCTTTAACCCCTGTTGGTGGTTGATTTTCTTTCCGCATTCTGTACTTAATGCTGCCTTCTTCCAATTAAAAGAGCAACTGGCTTTGGCTTTCCGAATAATTCTGAAGATCGCCGTTCCGCTGCCCGCAAATAGAGTGCAAAAGATCGCCAATAAGTTAGCTTCAAGTTTGAAGCAATTAAATGTTGCGTTACCTTTAAACTACACCAACAAATATTATACATCGCCGTCAGCTAAAATCAATGACAAGTTTAACATTATTCTGGCTAGCCCCTGTATTAATATGCAAACGCTAAGCGGCGTGTAAAAACAACGTTTATTGTACGCCACCATGGTAAAAAAAGGATTACGCGAAAGTACATATAACAGTTGTATTTCTGTACCAAAAGGCAACACACATATACAATTTTTATACCTCAGTTTCGTACGTCGCCTCCCCAAATCTAAGAAGTGGGTTCTTTGCCTGTTTCCGTAATTCAAATACCGAGAAGCATGCAGTCATTACAAAAGCTTGATTACTTTAGCACAGTTGCGTTACTAAGTTTAGGTTACTTAGATGCAGCGACGAA
The DNA here is from genome assembly GCA_944474145.2 of Dicrocoelium dendriticum. Lineage (NCBI taxonomy): Eukaryota > Metazoa > Platyhelminthes > Trematoda > Plagiorchiida > Dicrocoeliidae > Dicrocoelium > Dicrocoelium dendriticum. The sequence continues at coordinate 70,638,970 of OX104064.1, forward strand.
AGCTTTCTGTCGGATTTAGTGACATTGCACAAAGTATCTGCTTGTAATGCTAGGCTCAGTTTCGTACCAGTAACTCGAATGCCATCCGATTTCGCACGTTCACTTGAGCTCGTATTGCAATGTACGATCACGTCCACATTAGGTGTACAAAGTATTGTGAGGCAAGTTCTTGTAACATTCTAATAATCCGGGCGATCTTCTTTTGCGACAAAAAGCAATAACCTCAATCTCCGCGCTCGAAAACTCTCAGAGTGTAAGCCTTGGTGCAAGCGCAAAATGCGCATGCGTGAATAAAACCTATAAAAAGTGTACAGCAACCAGGAGAACTGCCACTCAATTGTGTAAAAAGTGAAACACAATGCGATGAAGCCAATAAAGCGCATGTCAGACTTCAAACAAATACAGCCAAGAATGTTAAAAATGTAACCGCTAGCTACGGTGTCTACCGGGAAACCTCATAACGGTGTAGCAGATTTTAAGAAACCCTAAGCAGACATGTCACCGTCCTTTGAAACTTAGCCGAAGCAAATATTTTAGGGGTAATCGGTTTAACCTGGCCACGCAATACAGCGGATTAGAAGGTCGAAGAAACGTTCCCTCCTCTAGGGTGTCACATGAAGTGAACTCCCTTCCGGCGCAAGTAGACAATGCCCCATGGTATGTATATTTTCACGACGCCTTTATGATAACCTGGCACAATTACACTATGTGCTATAACTCATGGAACTCAGCTGTGCTTACTGAGGCCGAGCAGATCTTGAAGATTGTCATAATCCTATTTAATTCAGGAGGGGAGACTTACATGTGCAGAGGTTAACCCCTCACTAACTTAGGTATCGCACGCGTTGCATGACCGATTCTATGTTTTTTGGAAATGTCTTCCTTAATCATGCTGCGGTATTTGCCAAGCCTCTGCATTTATACTCATCATGAACCATTGCTCAACATAGTCAACAAGCTAGTGAATCTCCATGAAAAGTCGCCAGGTGGACAACGTCCTACAAATGGTAAATCTTAACAACGTGCGCACACGATAGAGTCCAGCGCACGAAGAATTTGCATTGCAACGTTGCCGCAAAAGTGTTCAGGCAAACATTCTAAGCATAAAGTGGTAGCATGCACACTGCGTCACGCACGAACGCCACGTACCATGGCAACTCAATAATGCAAATGGGCTTTTGCTGCATTAATTCCCTATTTTTGCCCTAGTTTTGAAGCATTTTTACGACCACCAATAGCACTTGCAGCAAACGGGACTTGGCAGTCAAACCCTGCTTCTATACTGCTTTTGACACTTAAGTTTTCTTTCTGTTAGCCTAAGAAATGGCAAAACTCATGCTGTGGGTGTGTTTTCTGTCTGCATGTGTGCGAAACGCAAGCACCGTCTAGAAGTGCACTGAACTTCCTAGTTAGCAGCGCAGTAACGTTCAGTGTGGTCCGAAACATCAGATCCGAAACATCAGATTTATTTATTTATCAATTATGCACGAAGTTGAATTTGCATCTACTTGGCCAGACTTTTTATTGATGGCATCGCAGCCTTTCAACAGCATAATATGGTTGCCCATAGACGTCCCACGTTAAATGCGTACGTTCGCTTCCAGCTACGATCCACACTAATAATTGCTAGTAATGTTTGTTTTGTGAGATATCAACTGTATGTAATGCGGTCACTTGGTGTCTTTGGTCAGGTAAAAACGCCTTCAGAAATGTTAGCGTCACATCAACTACTTTGATGAATTTTACGTGCCACAGAAACACTATCCTTGGATGTTTCGGTGCGCAACGTGCAGTTAGAGCCGACTGCAAAACTTCTAGCCTGGGCGTAAACAAACAACGTTTCGGTAACACATTACAAGCTCATTGGCTGCCACCATAGGTTAACCTTTTATAACTCCAATTCGCTCGTTTACGTCCATTAAAGGCGTACCGATTATGGTTCGATAACACTTAATTGCATTCGGCACTTTGTTATTGCATGGCGAAGGCGGATACCTATACATTTCTAATGCACTCTTGAAACACACCGATAGGCCGAAACTTACACTACCCCATTAACGGATATTCCTCGGTTATCAACACTAAAGGCTGGCTCGCGAACATACAGGTTATGCTTGTAACCTCTAGAAAATTGAATATCATTAATTGCAGTCTTTACAGATCGGACTGCATCCTGTACAGCGAAACGGCAGCATTTGAAGTCTCAAAAGAAAGGTACACTTAAATAGTGCGACACTTGTTGACTACCAACAAGGACAACTCGGCGTTCATGAAAGCAAAGTATGCGACGGATGCGTAAGCGTAAGCACTTCTTGGCTACTTGCAAGTATTATGCAATGCTTATTTTTAAAATTATTAGGAATACATGACTGGCTATAACCTGATTAAACTCTTCGTTGATAGCATTCGACATATTGTATGGCTTCATTGCACGCGTAGATAGAACCTTCATAGTAAAGACAAGGATGACGGACCTTGCGTTGCACATGACTTTAAATGCAATGCACGAAGTCATCCATAAAGGTAGTGTTTGCAACAATCCATAAGTGCTTTACATATGAGCAGTTTCACATGTTAACCAACACAGTGGCCATTTTGCGGCGGTCGCTTAATCAGCATCGATTGCTACTCATTTTTAGGGATGCAGCATGGATGTCTGCAGGATTTTATAGGAGGCATGTCACGTTTTGACGTGCTTCTCGAGTGAAGCTTTGATTGGTTCAGCGTTTCATACATGTGTTAACGTGTCGCGTTGAGTCAGATGCGAGTTCCGTTTGCTGCACTTATCTTGATCTTTGCTGACCTTATGTGACACTTATTGCTGTCTGTTTCTTTTATGGCATAACCTTTATTAGCCTTATACCATGAGAAACACCGCTGTCCGTAAACTAAATCGATGAGTACGATTAATGTGTCTAAATGGATGAACAGCACATATGTATAAAAATATGAGACGTTGAGCCTTTATTGTTCCGCAATTAAGCAACGGACACAGGTTTCATGAGACAAGATAGTGAAGCAAGTCAAAGATACCTAGCATTTCGTATATGAGGCTGAGAGTAAGCAGAGGCTGGCAGCTGCGTTGGTGTTCATTATAAAATACCTATGGAGATTAAAGGAAGAAGACTGTGAACCACCCATGGAAACAAGTGGAATGGAGTAATGGATTAGGCTACCATGCATCTTTCAGGTATTAGGGGGGTTAAAGAGGTCAAAGAGCAAGCAGATTACTCAGGCATAACCAACTTAGAGTGAGGAGTGAAGGGTGCTCATATAAAGTGAATTGAAGACAACGTGAGGGAAAAGTATACGTAACGTAAGTGGTCAGCAAGAGTTGGTGAGGCAACCCCGCAATGATAGTCTTGGGTGCATAGAACTAGAGGGTTGTGGCACACAGGCACTAACTATAAACTAAAGTTAACAATGACTGCGTCATTTGTGAATGGTTTACTAGGACAGGTAGTAGAGCTAACGAGCGAAGTTGGTCCTGGTTAAATAATATTTGTTGGCGGCGTTGCAACCATTGAGTACTTGCTGTAGTAGCAGGTAGGAAGTGACAATGGACAATGGACAATGGTTTATTACGGGTAAAAAAGCATCGCTTAACAAGTCCCGTGGGATGGAAATTATTGCGAAAATAAATTGCATAATAAAGTGAAAAGCGTTGTGGTGGACTCACCATAGACTTATGTGAAATAGCGGAGATGTTCGCGTATTAAACATAAAAATCCATAAATCCAATGGTTGAGCGCTTGGCAAGAAACCGTTTGATTGCGTTTTGTAGCCCCTGGCTAACAAGTCATAACAGGAAATGTAAGTGAGACAACGCATCGTCAACACGTTGTTTAAATATCGCCAGATTGGGAGCAGAGACGACATAATTAGGGAGGGCATTCCAAGGCTCACACACGCGGAGAGAAAAGAAATTTCTACGGCATTCAAGCCGGCTGTAATGAATTGTCAATTTCAGAGGGTGACCTCTTAGTTTAGTGTTGGGGTTCAGTTCCAGCAGCGGACGGCAAATGTGGTTTGGGTTCTTCAGAATCTGGTAAACCATTATGAGATCCCCCCGCAAAAGTCGATATCGACTGCTGTACATTCTTAGAGATTTCAGTCTAAGCTGATAGGGCAGATGAAAGAGGCCCCTGACGTTCTTGGTTGCCCGTCGTTGAGGAGTCTCGAGAGCAATGAGATCATGTTTCTGCCACGGCTGCCACGCCTGAATAGCATATTCCACGTGAGGTCGCACGTAGGCGTTAAGCATTTGGGGAAATATTGATGGTTCAAACAGACCGAAGGCTCTGCGAAGAAGGCCGAAGTGTTGATTTCCGGTTCTCGTCGCCTTCTCTGCTTGTTTGGAACACCCGAGATCTTCCTGTACCAATACACCCAGGTCCCGCTCATGAGAAACCTTTGCCAAGGTGTGGTCTCCAATCTTGTAGGCGCTCACCAGCTGGTGACGCAGATGCATCACTTTGCACTTAGCCATGTTCAATTGAAGCTTGTTACTCTTTGACCATTCGTAAATGCAATCTAGGTCATGTTGGAGCAGATCCTGATCTGCCTTGTTACTAATCGCCCGCCATATCTTGACGTCATCGGCGAAAAGCAGGAAGTTTGAGGAGATGACTCTTGCCAGGTCGTTGATAAACACGAGGAATAAGCGCGGTCCCAGCACTGAGCCTTGCGGGACACCACATTCCACCTCAATTGGGTTAGAAAATGATCCCCTAACACGTACTTGGAGCTTTCGTTGGTAAAGGAAGTTGCCAATCCAACCAAGTACAGGATTTCCGATTCCGTAACTCTGAAGCCGTTGAAGTAGGATGCGGTGATCAAGGCGGTCGAAAGCTTTGGAAAAGTCCAGATAGATGACGTCGACTCCGACCCCATCATCGGCCACTTCCGTCCAACTACCTCGAGCAATAAGTAGGTTGGTGGTGCATGACCGGTGTTGACGGAAGCCATGCTGTTCCGGTACCAAGATGTTGCATTTTTCCAGATAGTCCATCAAAGCCTCAGCAACGACTGCTTCCATCACCTTCGCGAGCACAGGGAGGAGAGTCACTGGACGATAGTTTGCAGGATCGGAACGGCTACCGCCTTTAAAAATAGGGGTTATAATGCCACACTTCCACATAGTGGGGACTCGTTGTTCATCAAAGCACCTTTGACAGCGTAAGAGGATGTGTCATGTTAGCAGCGTAGAGTTGCGCTACCTTCCGGGCAATGGCGGCTATGGGTAGATACATTAAAGAAGGCGAATACTTAGTTTCCCTAGATAAACTCAACTGTAAAAGTAACCTACGTGAGCTTGTAATAGTGCCTGGTAAATCAAGTAGGTCATGTAGTAAATAGAAAATAGGTACTGACAGTTAATAATGCTTTTACCTCGTGTGGCTGAGGTTCATTAAAACACTAATAATATCCTACAAAGCAATTGGCAAAGCCCTAACCAGTCATTGTCTACGATTCCGCAAGAAATAGCGACAAACCTAAGAAAGCGGCGAGAAGAATTACATTTCGAAACGAAGTCATTGTGTTCATCAACATGCAAACCTGCTCATATGTAAAGCACTTATGGATTGTTGCAAACACTACCTTTATGGATGACTTCGTGCATTGCATTTAAAGTCATGTGCAACGCAAGGTCCGTCATCCTTGTCTTTACTATGAAGGTTCTATCTACGCGTGCAATGAAGCCATACAATATGTCGAATGCTATCAACGAAGAGTTTAATCAGGTTATAGCCAGTCATGTATTCCTAATAATTTTAAAAATAAGCATTGCATAATACTTGCAAGTAGCCAAGAAGTGCTTACGCTTACGCATCCGTCGCATACTTTGCTTTCATGAACGCCGAGTTGTCCTTGTTGGTAGTCAACAAGTGTCGCACTATTTAAGTGTACCTTTCTTTTGAGACTTCAAATGCTGCCGTTTCGCTGTACAGGATGCAGTCCGATCTGTAAAGACTGCAATTAATGATATTCAATTTTCTAGAGGTTACAAGCATAACCTGTATGTTCGCGAGCCAGCCTTTAGTGTTGATAACCGAGGAATATCCGTTAATGGGGTAGTGTAAGTTTCGGCCTATCGGTGTGTTTCAAGAGTGCATTAGAAATGTATAGGTATCCGCCTTCGCCATGCAATAACAAAGTGCCGAATGCAATTAAGTGTTATCGAACCATAATCGGTACGCCTTTAATGGACGTAAACGAGCGAATTGGAGTTATAAAAGGTTAACCTATGGTGGCAGCCAATGAGCTTGTAATGTGTTACCGAAACGTTGTTTGTTTACGCCCAGGCTAGAAGTTTTGCAGTCGGCTCTAACTGCACGTTGCGCACCGACACATCCAAGGATAGTGTTTCTGTGGCACGTAAAATTCATCAAAGAAGCTAATGAATACATAATAAATAAATAACTATTTTATTCTTGACAAAGCAAGGCACTTCTTCTGGGCACGATTAGCATATTGTAATATAGTGCATGGTAGCATGATTAGCAGCATCTTGAGCGGGTTAGTGCGGCTGCAATCATTGGTGCGGGCCCATATGACCCAAAGGTTGTACGTGGTCTATGTCCACAGAATGCGAGAAGTCACGATAAGAATCAGCTCACTAATGTGGTGTATGTTGGTGAGGAGCTAGTCCGAGGAGGTTGTGAGCACAGGGCGAGTCAGGAGAGCGAATCATGAGGGAGAGGTTGCAAAAATATTTAATAATAGGGGCATGTAACTGATCAAAAGTGTAGGCGAGTTCGTACGAAAGCATATGTATGCATAGAATTAGTAAAAGTGGTATCGGTCAACTTGCCAATGTATGCTTGAGGCAGTGACTTTATTGAGTGGCGAGTCCCATCCGCCACGTCGCAGTGTTGTTAAGCAGACATTTGTGGCTTTTATAGGAAAAACGCTTGCTAGACGTAAACCCACCACGTCTTGAAACGCTGCAGATTAGTGATATAACATTGACAAGATTGCATCTGACCAATTACATTTGCAGATATTTGGCAGTCAGGTTTCGCTAATCCTTTTCCCAAGTTTGTAAGGCCCCCTTCGGAGTCAACCGCAGGTGGTTGGAGCTGTTGAAATCGGATAACTCAGTTGAATTGTATTGATTTGCTTTGTTTTCTGGGTTCTCTTAGGGTATCAGGATTGTGAAGTTCGAGTGATTTCTTTATTCTGTGTTGATGCCGTGTCCAGGTGAGCATTGCAGGTATGTCCACTGAGATCTTGCGTGTAGGTAATGTTTTCCTTTAGAACAAGGGAAGAAAGATGTAACGCTGGGCGGCCTGCCCTCGCCTGGTTAATTCATGCCTGTTTCTAAATCTGCGCCCTTACGCGTGCTCTGATTGACGCCATGACAAACCAGACCGGAACGAAGACAGAAGAATACTCAGCAGACCAGAGTTGTGTTAAGGCAAAGAACGCTCATATTTATATGTCACTGTCACCAGGCGTATTTGCCTCTAAGCCCACGCTCCACACACACTTGTCCGCTGCATCCGTCCAATTCACCGTGTTGCTTGGGAACTCCAGTCTTCGTTCGCCTACCCGGCGCATTGCAACGCACGTGATGTCTGACGCGTGGTTTCATCAGCTTCCGGTCTGGTCTTGGCAACACGCCTGGTGTCTGATCAGATTTCGGCTGGGCCCTGGTACCACGCTCGTAGAGTCCTTCCCAAGCACGCTTGGTGGTGAACGCGCGAGCGTTGGCTCTCAGCTTTCTCGTCCAACTGTCACCTTCCCTTCCGAATTGATTCAGCCTGCCCACCCTTCGAACCTGGGAGTGTTCGTAGCTTTTTGCCCGGGGATCGATTTGCAGCCGTTGTGGCCTTCTCCGCTTCCTAGCCGGCCTGCCTGGTGCATCTGATTTCTGTGGCATTTGCTTCGTCGCACATGGTTGCTGACCTGCAGCTTCCAACGCGAACGTGTCTAGTAGGATGTCTCAATGTAAAGCTGGTGGTTCCTGGGGACCTTGGGTTTTGCCATGATTCGGTCTCTGCTGATTGATGTGCCTAATCCATCTCTCACGTCCAACCATCACCCCGTAGATAACTCTGCCTTTCCTACCGATAACCGTGCCGCTCGACCACCCCTTCGGTCTTCGAAAATCCCGGGCGTAAATCATGTCACCAACATTGAAGTAACGGAGCTTGCTCTTGCAATCTACCTCCTGGGGTCCGTTGCCGTACTTTTCTATTCTGCTTGGTAAAAGATTATCAAACAACGTCTGGATCTATCTTCCAAATAGTACTTCTGTGGGTGCTTTCCCATCAGGAGAGTTTGGATTTGGAGCGTACCGACACCTGCGTTAAAAGATTGAATTGCATCCTGTGAAGTCCCTTTTTGTCCTGCTTTACAGAGTGCACCTTTGAACGTATCCACGAACCTTTCCGCCGATCCGTTTGATAGCGGATGATATGGGGGTGAGAACATATGATAAATTCCCTTTTCCTCGCGCCACTCGCGAAAAGAAGTCGCGGTAAATTGTGTTCCATGGTCTGTCAATAACCCCTCTGGCAGGTCGAAATATCGGAACAGTTTCTCCAGCTCGTTGATAGTGTGCAGTGCAGTCGGATTGTTTACCGGAATCACATCTGGCCACTTGGTGAATGAGTCAACCAAAACGAGATAGGATTGGCCATTGATTGGTCCTGCATAGTATAAGTGTATTCGTTGCCACGGTTTCACTGCCTTAGGCCAAGGTTGCCACTGACACTTGGGTTGAGCCTTCGCTGCAAGT
>OX104064.1:70648063-70719833 GCA_944474145.2 Dicrocoelium dendriticum
GAGAATATGGTTGCAAAGCCAGCCATTGGGGACCTGGAAAAGCGGTAAGCGACAGGGACTTCTAGAGTGCGACAAACAAGTCAAAAAGACGGCAGAAAACGGCGATACTGGTAGTCACGTTAATTATGAGGAAGAAACTGTTATGTCAGCTTTGCGATAAGGATATAAGTGGGAAACATAGTCTGTTACTTGAGGTCCCACGCACCAAAGTGCGGTGCTACAGCGTGGAAAGTAAGTCGTTAACACACGTAGGTAGGTGGTCCATAATGGGAGAGGAAAGCTGGAGCCAAACAATTAAGAGACGTAGTAGGACTATGCGATGAATGGAAGCGAGGTGTAGCGAGAATATTGTAGTTTATACGATGGCAATTATAGAATAGAGAGGTCAGATTTGCTATAGGGATATAAGTGGAAAACGGTGCCTATTACTTGAGTTCCTACGCATAAAGTTCGGGGCTACAGTGTGGAAGATGAGTCGGTACAACATCAGAGGTAGGTAGTCCATAGGTGGATATGAAAGCCAGTAACATAGAGCTAAGTGAAGAACTAGGATGAGATAAGTTTATAGGTAGGCATCATAGCCAGATATTTCATGTCTTACGCACCCGTGCAGAGCAACAGTGTGAAGGATAAGTTGTTGGAGAACCGTAGATAGGACTTACCTAGGAGGGGAGGAAAGCCAGAGCCAAACAGGTAAGTGGTAGGGATAGGTGATGGATGAATACGGGAATAAAAGAGAATATTCAATGGTGTCGTGGTTCATAGGTAACAATTATAAAATTGAACGATGTCAGCTTAAGGATAGGTCTATACTTGAGTAACCTAGCTTGTTACACAAGGTTTTGCGCACAATTCCGCGCTGCAGTGTGAAAGGTCAGTCGGTGGAGCATCGGTGCTTGGTAGTTCGTATGACGGAAGGTGCCAGAGTGAAAGCGATACGTGAAGGCTTAGGACGAGACAAGGGATGGTTGGGCGGCACGGCCAGAAAATTGGGGACTTACCCAACAAAGTGCGGAGCTACATTGTAAAGGGTATGTCGGTGGATCATCAAACGTAGGTGGGCATCAAAGCCAGATACTTGAGATCTTGCGCACAGAAGTGCGGAACTACAGTGTGAATGGTAATTCAGTGGAGCATGTTAGGCAGGCGATCCATACTAGGATAGGAAAGCCAGCGTCCTAGGTAAGAGCAGTATTAGGAATATGCAATGAATGGGAGCAAGATGCAGAGAGAATATTGTGATTCATAAAGGAACAGTTATAGAAATAACGATGGCAGTTTGCGATAAGGATATAAGTGGGAAACATAGCCTGCTACTTGAGGTTCTGCGCACAAAAGTTGGAGCTACAGTGTGGAAGATGAGTCGGTGGAGCATCAGAGGGAGGTGTTCCAAAGGTGGACAGGAAGGCCAGGGTCAACGAAATAAATAAAGAAGTATTACGAGATAAGGTTTTAGGTAGGCATCATAACCAGATACGTGAGGTCTTACGCACAAAAGTGAGGAGCTACAGTGTGCAAGGTTACTCGGTACAGCCTTGTACGTCTGTGATCCATAATGGGGGAGGAAAGCTAGAGTCAAAGAGGTAAGAGAAGTAGTAGGCATATGCGATGAATGGAAGCAAAACGCAGAGAGAATATTCAGTGGTACTGTGGTTAATAGAGGAACGGTTATAGAAATAACTATGTCAACTTTGCGATAAGGATATAAGTGGGAAACATAACCTGCTTCCTGAGGTCCTGCGCACATAATTGCAGAGCTACAGTATGGAGGAGGATTAGGTGGAACATCAGAGGTAGACGGTCCAAAGGTAGACAGGAAAGTCAAGGTCAAAGAGATAAGTGGAGAAGTAAGAGGAGATAAGGTTATAAGTATTCAGCATAGCCATATACTTGAAGTCTTTCGTACACAAATGTGGAGCTACAGTGTGAAAGGTAAGTTGTTAGAGCGTCATAGTTAATTGGAAAGGAAGGCCAAAGCCAAAGAAGTATGAGAAGTAGTAGAAATATGCGATGCATGGAAGCGAGATGCAGAGAGAATATTGTGGTTCATAAAGGAACAGGTATAGAATGGACAGCATACGGAGGAAGTGCACGCATACAAACGGCTGTTAACTACTTCAGAGCATAAAAGGCTAAGACATGGTGACGCGTAGATAATGAAATCATGCAGTGGTGCTAATAGAGTAAAACTAAGGAAGCCTGAGTATTGAGAAGCCAGTGGGAGAGCTAAACTACACTTAATTAGGTGTCGCAGGCGAGTAAGTAACAGATGAGCATTTAGCGAGGAGCGAGTAATGGATAATTGAACGTCTAGGAAGGAGAGGTTGGGAGCTGCTCTACACAGATTACACGAGTTATGTTTGCTCCACAGAAGAGAGCTAAAGTAGGTTTCATGATAAAAGCACATTAAACGGAAGAATCGCAAACATATAATAAGACTGTTAAATAAACAAGAGCATAAGAGGATAAGGCACAGCGCCGCGCTGATAATCAACCCATGCTGCAGAACTAATGGAATATAACTAAGGAAGCCTGAGCCGGGAGAAGCCAGTGAGAGGGCTGAACGACAATTAATTAGGTTTCGCAGATGGGTAAGTGACAGCTGAGCATCTAGCAAGGAAGCCTGTGCAGGGAAAAGCCGGTGAGAAAGCTGCACGTCGGTATAAGTAGGTGTCAAATATGTAGCGAGTAACAGATTAATGTACGCCTAAAAAGGAGAGCTGTGCGCGGACTACTTGAGTTATGTTTGCTGGACAGAAGAGAGCTAAGTAAGCGGTGGCTCCAAGCAACCTGCGGTTATGCGCAGAGACGCATGGAGCCTAGGACGGCTAGCTGCTGCAGCTATTTAGCTTAGCGCTGCATCGCACTGGGATGATTGCTAAAGCACGTTGAATAGGAGCAAGCTTGTGTAATATGTCTACAGCCCTACACCCAAAGCGAATGGAGTATTCATGAAAAAGCTTGTAAAGGAGAATGCCTGCTAACGACGCAAGTAAGCTGACTCAAGCAATGGTATTCATAAGTCTTGGATCCTTAGAACATAACAAATAAGTCAATCGGAGTAATGGGAAACTGTTGGTGGGACTGGATATCCAATAATTTGGTGGCGACAAACGTTGTAGCTGTCTTGTGGGGTTATGCTTTAGCAGCGATCAGGTCCATGCTCCCACAGCCCATCCTTAGGAATGCAAATTCCTAGGAATTCAGATATTGAGGCAGTGTTTAGAAGGCTATGTAAAGAGTTTAGCAACTCTAGAGTGGTCTTGGTCGTCCGGATAGTCCTCGGCAGCCGATTCCATGAGATGGCGTATTTATGAAGCAAGAAGTTGGAACGGACACTGGATCGAGCCCTAGGCAGGGTTATGGAAAACGGTCTGGCTCGAATGGGGTAAGGATCATTGTCTACTTGTAGAACAAACCAATCAGTATTGACCTATGAGTTTTGTAACATCTGAAACAAAAACACAAGATTTATCTTGAGCCTGCGTAGCCAAAGTGGTTCCAGTTTAAGCTGTTTGCAAATGTCTTGATAACTAAGCGTGGACGAACCAAGTATACGTGTGGTAAACTTTCGTTGCACCCTCTTAATGTCTTTACGGTCACTCTTGCGCGAACTGGTGAACATAAATGAACAGTACTCCAAAATTGGTCGGGCACAGGACTTGTAGAGGGTTAGCCGCGACTCCACAAGTAGCAGCGATTTGCAACTCATACTGATAGTTGGGCGAGCTTTTGTCAAGCTATAGCTCGCCGGCTCGGCGAAGTTAAGTGAACTGGAGAAATGTACGCCAAGGTCCCTGACTGTAGTGTAGCCTGCAAGTGATGAGCCATGTAGTTTCAGTGCGTCAGGAGGCACACTGCAACGATATAACTTTGCATTTTACAGGTGAGAAATCCATTTTCCACAGACTGACCAATGTTCAAGCGCTTTAAGCTCACTCTGTACTCTGAAGATTTCGTTATTTATGTGGGCTGAGTCGAATGGGAAGAATACTTTGGTGTCATCTGAGAAAAGAAACGGTTTACCGTGTGAAAGGGGGTAAATACATCGTTGATGTATAAGAGGAACAGCAATGATTTTAAGACACTGCCCTGAATTACTCCACTGGTTAATGGTCGTGGTTCTGAGTCCTTGTATCCTAGTGGAACCGACTTTGTGCGATTAGCAAGATACGATGTGAACCAAAACAATAGCTGGTTAAAGATACCAAAAAAATCTAAGTTTTGGCAGAAGGCCAGTGTGTGGAACTCGGTAAAAGGTTTTCCTCCTGTCGTGATGGATTATAATCAGCGCAGATTCAGTGTCAGTGTTAGTTTCACCATGTCCCAGAACTCATACTGGCAGGTCTGACATGACTTAGCCGGCAAGAACCAATATTGGGACCAGTTAATAAGTTTTCGCGGTAGCAGGAGGTCAAGCATCCTTTCTTTGACCAACCTCTCCATCACCCTTGATGCAAACGGCGTATGACTGATGGGGCGGTAGTTGTTAATGTCTGACCGGCAGCCACTTTTGTGTCTTGGTAGAACGATCACATGCTTCCAGGCTGTTGGGAATGTGTCGTCACTCATAGATAACGTGAATATGTTAAGAAGTAAAAGTGAAATATCACAACCACCTTGTTTCAGAAGAGCAGAGGGTAGGCTATCGGGACCAGGGTGGTGAGTCAACTTGGGTGACTTTATTGTCCTAGTAATTAAGCTTATTCAACATCGGCAGTGGATAGCTAGTCGTTAGTTAGCCGAGATGTTACGACGGGATGTGTCGCATGGACGTCAGTGCATGAGTCACAGAAGTGCATGTCAACGAATTCGCACAGGATTTCTGGGTCAGTAACTGCTATGCCGCCCGACATCATTAACGATGTTATGAGTTTTGACGTCCTTCTGCTTCTGTTTTGCATTAGATGGACAAGAACTTTAGAGATGGTTTTGTCTGAGAGAGCCCTGCGTTCTTCAGCTAGCATAGCGTCTGACTGCTTATTCCTTCATTCTGTCTGGAATTTATTAATACGTATGGGAAGTGAGAAGTCATGCGTTTTTCGATATTTGGCTAGCAGTTGCTGGAGTTTGACATCTGCCGCATGCGTGGGAGCTACACCCAGTGATGGTTTCGTAAATCGTCGGGATGGTTTAGATGCAAGTACATCTATGCAGAATTCTAGATTGCGGTAGAGCTCGTATACCGCAGCGCCGATATCAGTGATCAGGAAGAAGCAGTCCCAATTCGTCGACCTTAGAAGTGTTGAAAAGCTGTTCCAGTCAACGTGTTGCATTGGTCTGAACATGGGAGCTCGTTTGGTCGTAGTGAGCTTTAAGTTTGCTAGACTGAACGACAGTTGTACCACTTTGTAGTCGCTACCTGGGATGCTATTCTTTACAATAGCAATCGCATGAGGGAGGCCGCGTGTAAAGTAGAGGTCAAGAATACTGGACAGTCTAGTAGGTTCCCTCACATGCTGTACCCATTAAGTTGCTATGACCGTGTTCCGGAATGACGAGTATTGGGCAGGTGCTGTCTGGTTGTGCCGTTGGATGTTTGGCAGGTTGGAAAGTCCGCTTACTATCATATGTCTGAAGGTGAGTTCAAACACATGGGTAAAGAGCTCAACAAGTTCGTCTACTCGTGTCTTAGTTAAATGTGGGGGTTATAGACGCAGCCAATAAGCAGATTAAGGCCGAGAAAGTCATCGTGTTACTGAATCCAGATGGAATCTTCACGATTTCCAATATTAAGGATATCAAAGGCACAAGCATCGAAATTTTTATGGACATAAATGAGGCAACCTCCGACGCGGTTATTAGCACGGCCATTGCTAAAGATTATGTAGCTAGGAATGAGTAGGGGCGAATCAGACGTTAGGGGTGAATGCCACGTTTCCGTACTAAGAACCACCTGTGGAGAGGAAAGAAGTAGGAGGGGGCTATTTGATGTATTTTAGGTCTGCTAGATCGCGCAATGATGAGGAAAGCATGATAAATTGTTCGGAGGCTCTGATCGTTAGTTTTAATCAGTCGGCGACTAATGAGGTGTATGAGGGGTTGGTAGCAATCGCTCAAGGGCATCTGTGGGAAGTTTAAGAGCCTGTAAAAATGGTAAAGGGCAGCTTCATCCAACAGTCTCGTGGGTTGTGGCGAGCTGCAGCCCGCCAGATTCCATAAAAAAGGAACGTGGATGCGTGCTGACGTGTTGGGCTGTTCAGTAATCATTGGGCTTTTATGGTGCGGGCGATCACTCTTTGCAGACGAGGGTGGGATGGTGTGTTTCGTTACTTCGCGGCGTGTTCTATAAGAAGCAGGTTTGTGGCGGGGTACTTGCAATTGATTATAGTTACTGTCACCTTAGTAGCACCGCGGAAGTGGCGGCATCAGGGGGTAGGGTATGGATTCGCCAGCAGACTGTGTTATATTGGACAGTCTCGAGTTGAGCGGCTGGTTTGGCTGGGGGCGGTGAAGTGGGGCGGTGGTGTTGCTCGTGTTAGCCCCACCGGTTGTGGGGCGGGAGTCGCGCATGTTCTGGCTGTGGCTGAGGATATCAGATTTTATTATATGGCGCGCAGTTGCAGTTGGAAGCAAGTATGGCTTTCTGGGACGGCACGTTGTTGTGCGGAGTCGTGGTCTCCCACAGTGCTACATACTTGTTAGATATTGCCGTTAAGAGTGCCATCTGTCTATTCTGAGATGAACACTTGTTAGGTAGCACGGTGAGTGTGGGTTGCCTGTTTTCGTTAGGACGTTCACTGGGTCGTTGTCTCGGCAGGTAGGAATTGCACTAGGCAGGCTTTTTGATGCGCCTTCGTTTTGGGCGGTTGCATGAGAGTTCCTTAGTAGTCAGTGGGGTGCATGACATAAGTTCGTTGGATGTGTTGCCAATAGCTTCTTTTGTCAGAGGTTCGGTAACAGTGCCACACATGTCGTAATCGTTCGATTTACCTACATCATCCTCACCTTGACCGGAAGCAGCTTCATAGTGCACTACCGAGAGGGTAAGCGTCTTCATTGTGTTGGACGAAGTTAGTTCAGTGCTGTAGGCCTTTGGCATATTTTGGTCCACATGCTGTTGCGACAGACCAAGATCTACTAGGAGTGAGGTAGCAAGTCTAGTCGCGGTGCGGAACCTTTAGCCCTTCGCTTAGGCGGAAGTTTATTGATTGATGCAAATGCACTTTACAGAGGCGTTTTGTCCGGCTTGATCACGATAGGCCCCAACTTGGCTGACTCTTGCATAACGAATCTTTTTGCTATTAAAGTTTTGGCCAGTGCTTGGTCTCTGACAGTGATAAGTATAGGGCACGATTTACATTTGGATGTTTTTCAAAGACGTTTACTTTCGAAGGAGTCAGGAGTTTTGTTACAGAGATTGGTGAGCGAGTGCTTCACCTTTGCTAATTTGGTTTTGTCTGAGGCATTGAATATCATTATGTTATTTGTACGACGAACTCGTTGGGAAACTTCATTAGCCACGTGTGTAAGTAGCTTCCATGCTAGTTGGAGTTCATCCACATCATTGGTCTGTGTGATTCCCGACAACTGATCTAGTGGCATCATTTTTGCTAGGGTTTCACTCAGTTCAGAGATGTTACCTTTTTGTGCGTTCAATTAGATCTCAAGAAAGTTAGTTTTATCATGTGCCTCTTTCAGTGGATCTGATAGAATTACCCTGCAGTCACAAGTTAGGGCTGCGTCAGTATTATCAGGTTGTGGCTTAGTTGGTTTAGCCAATTTGTTAGCAGGTCTGTGCAAAGACTGCCTTGCTCGCATTGTCTCACTTGGATCTGACGCGAGGGTGTTAAGTCAATTTCTGTTCTCAGTGTTTACTCAAACACTGTTGCCCACGTTAATTTTCTCCGAAGAAACAAGTTAGTATGACAAGACAGATGGTTGAACTATTCTACTGAATAGTAGCAAAACGTCAGAATAACCACCAAAAAGTCGAAAAAGAAAAGTTTCAAACTTCGTGCGGTCAATGTTACAGCGTAAATGGTGTTACCTTTTCTGAACGCGTTGGTACCTAACAGAAGATACCAGGTGACCGCATTACATACAGTAGATATCACACAAAACAAACATTGCTAGCAATTGTTTGTGTGGATCGTAGTTATAAGCAAATGCATGCATTCAACGTATAACGTCTATAGGCAACTATAATATGCTGTTGAAAGGCTGCGATGCCAGCAATAAAAGAGACTGGCCAAGTTGATGCAAACTTTATTCGTGCATAATTGATCTGATGTTTCGGACCACACTGAACGTTACTGCGCTGCTAACTAGGAAGTTCAGTGCACTTCTAGACGGTGCTTGCCTTTCGCACACATGCAGACAGAAAACACACCCGCAGAATGAGTTTTGCCATTTTGGAGGCTAACAGAAAGACAACTGAAGTGTCAAAAGCAGTTTAGTAGCACGGTTTGACTGCCAAGTCCCGTTTGCTGCAAGTGCTATTGGTGGTCGTAAAAGTGCTTCAAAATTAAGGCAAAAATAGGGAATTAATGCAGCAAAAGCCAATATGCATTATTGAATTGCCATGGTACGTGGCGTTCTTGCGTGACGCAGTGTGCATGCTACCACTTTATGCTTAGAATGTTTGCCTGAACACTTTTGCGGCAACGTTGCAATGCAAATTCTTCGTGCGCTGGACTCTATCGTGTGCGCACGTTAAGATTTACCATTTGTAGGACGTTGTCCACCTGGCGACTTTTCATGGAGATTCACTAGCTTGTTGACTAGGTTGAGCAATGGTTCCTAATGAGTATAAATGCAGAGGCTTGGCAAATACCGCAGCATGATTAAGGAAGACATTTCCAAAAAAACATAGAATCGGTCATGCAACGCGTGCGATACCTAAGTTAGTGAGGGGTTAACCTCTGCACATGTAAGTCTCCCCTCCTGAATTAAATAGGATTATGACAATCTTCAAGATCTGTTCGGCCTCAGTAAGCACAGCTGAGTTCCATGAGTTATAGCACATAGTGTAATTGTGCCAGGTTATCACAAAGGCGTCGTGAAGATATACATACTATGGGGCATTGTCTACTTGCGTCGGAAGGGAGTTCACTTCAGGTGACACCCTAGAGGAGGAAATGTTTCTTCGACCTTCTAATCCGCTGTATTGCGTGGCCAGGTTAAACCGATTACCCCTAAAATATTTGCTTCGGCTAAGTTTCAAAGGACGGTGACATGTCTGCTTAGGGTTTCTTAAAATCTGCTACATCATTATGAGGTTTATCGGTAGACACTGATAACCAGCTTGGTACGTTTTATATACTTTAGCCTAAGGTTTTACTAAATATTGACAAGCCGATAGGTTGCAGGTTTTGTGGACTCTGTCTTTGCCTTAGCTTTTTAATTGCTACATATTGACTTCAGCTCGCTAGGGAATAATATGAATTACCTTGCGTTGTGGTGGGGTGCTTAAGTTTACCGCAGAGCTCTGCGTATTTTTGTTGGTTTTAGATAAGTTTTATCGTATATTCCAGCAATTTGCAAACCACTACTTTTTATACCAGGTGATCATTTTTCATATTTTCCACAACTTTTTCTGGCTACGCAAAATGTCTTTGGACTGCCTCAAACTAAAATGTGACGTATTTGCCTTCACGTTAATTTCTTCTGTTTACCTTATTTCTTGCAGCTTTTACTCACTGTCCAAGCAAGCTTAGCTACTTTTGTACTGATCTAAGTTGCCCAGTTAAGATGTGCGTCAAACGCAAATCGCTGCTACAGCAGCCAACGAAGCTTTCTTATTTCAGGGTTTTTAAAATCATTTGGTCCCAGTGGGTTTCAAATATACTTTGTGATGTTCAATACCTTTTCATCTGTAGAATTTTTCATTCCATATTAATTGTATTAGCTGCTAGCTCACGATCCTTTCCGACCAATGGTTGATAAATGCTCAGTTTTTATCACATAAACATGACTTTCTTGATTGTGACCACTTGTTATTTTCCAACATGACCTTATAGAATCTTTAGCTTTTAAAGGCTAAAATCTAGTATTCTGTGAAGCTTCCCTTTCGAGCGTCTGGGTTTGCTTGCAAAGGTATTCATCGTGTTCGTTCAAACTTCACTCCACAGCAAACACATTTATTTACACGTAATCAGATGAGTTTTGATGGCTTTTGACGAACGGAATGAAAGGTTAGCTGCTTAACTTTCCACTTTCACGGCCGGGCTTAGCTCGTGTATAACCACGGCTTGTACAAAACACAATTAACGAGAACTCTGGCAGCATAACAAGGTCAGGTCGGGCTAAAGTTAACCACGAGTTAAGCAAAACATCTCGTCTAATTCTGACGCTGGTTGTCTACTCAATGAAGGAAGAGTGGACAGGATTTTATTTCCTTACATTTAAACCAGCCTGAATGTTGTTCATGCACCTGAGATTCCAAAACTTCATCGGTGTTTCTTATATAGTGCACTCAGCAGTACCAGCTAAAATGGTTCTCAATGTTACTTGGCGCCTATGGGCTCCTGTTCTTTTTTCCGAATTTACTGACACTGTTAATTAGGTTGATTACCACAGATGCAGTGCTGCTGTATTGCTCAGAGTAGTAAAGACTTTGCAATTGGTTATCTCCTTGGTGGCCAACATACCCTTAAATGATAGTACAATTTACACTTTCATCCAAGGTTTGTTTACGATGTGCTGTCGGCGGTATGACCTGTCTGTTCCTTTCGGTAAGGGAGCGCAGGCTAACCGCCTCGTTTGGTTGTTCTGGTAACAGTATCACAGAAAGGCGAACGCTTTATAGAGTACATATGATATAAATATTCAAATTTGTACCATCGCACACTTGTGACCATTCAGCTTTGAAATACTCTTTCCTATACTGATCAGCCCACGTCGGCGACTGTTCATTGAACCGCCTACAGAAGCTTATGCCTGTTCGGCTGCAAAGCCTCCAGGTACTATTGGTAGTTATCCGTCTCTATGTTTTGGGTAACATATTTTAACATGAATACTATTTACCTGGCGCAGAACAACATGTATTTTTATATTCAGAAGAACATGCACGATAATACTAATGACATGTCGCGTAGTAATGAACTTAAGAAATTCGTTTAGACAAGTCAAAGCACAGACTGTCCATAACAGCTTTAGTAAAACCAAGCCTTGCAATAATTACTGAAGTACAAAAATAAGAGTACATCAAAGTCTAGTTTATCTCTGCGACTGCGATCATTCCGTTATTAGTGATCCAATAGAAATACCAGATATTCTCAATATACACTTCTATAATTTCTTTATTTACAAGCATGGGGCTTTGCTAAATGTTATACCTTAATTTACTCATGACTCGCTATAGGTTAATACTTTTGATGTACGTGCTATAACGAGTAATTGAATGGCTCGAGCTATCGGAACACGGTAATCCTGATTCCCATCTGCGTTGCTGACTTTCGGTGGCCAGCATATGCTTCTGCTATTTCTTGACTTACGTTTTCCATTAAAAGCTGGTTGTATCATACTATCTGGAAGCCTATCATAGTTATATCTTGACCTACACAGGGCAAACGTTAAAACATAGAAAATTGCCATCCATCAGTCCCCTGATAATGGCTTCCAGTGTTATAAATAATAGTTGGGTGTAAATTGATGAAGTTGTTACTTAGTTGCCAGCTTAGTAATAGAAAACGTCACCAGTTTCTGCCACCCACATCGCCTCTAACATGCCAATTTAAGTTCCTTAACTAAGTAACTGAACCGGCGGACGCTAAAGAAGCATTAGTCGTCAACTTTCTGGACATGCAAAATGCTTCCGATAAGGTATCATACGCAGAATTGTTGGTTAAACGCTCCATTTGTGCTGTCGGGCCGATTATTTGCCTGGCTTGGATCATAACCTACATCTTACACAAAGTAAATCAAGGTGCCTAATCTTGGAAATTCCAAAACCAGTCATGGATGGTGTTAAAACATACTAGACCCATTTCTATGCTTGCTGTATATCACTGACTTGCATCTGCTGCTTTAAAATAACAAGCCCTACCTATTTGTTGATGATGTCGAAATGGTGTGCTTGCTTCAGCCTTTAACCATTCACGCTTGCTTTTCTCTGATTCAAAGCGCTCTTGTGGCAGTAGATGTTTGGTGCAACACTTGGAAGCTGCAAATTGCAACGCCCCCTCATACCTCTTCACTGTGCTGCCCAATACATAAGCGATTCAAGGTACGCCTCTTAGTAGTTATCCAACAGTTCGGGAATTAGAAGTAAACTTAGATCCATTTCCAAACCACAAGACAAGTGAGCTATCTCACAGCCAAAGCACGCACTGCAATCGGCTACCTATTCAAAAGCATGATATGGCAAGCGTCTAGAGTTGCACTTTATAACATATGCGACCGACCTCTGTTATGATAATCCTCCATCCCATGTACCAACTCAATAAAATTGACAGTGGTGCCCTTATAATAGTATAATTCTTTTACACCAACTGTCTTCTGACTCACACAATCTCAACTATTGTATGCGGTATAAGGTACTTACGCTGCAGCCTCTATGCTTGCGAAGGCCGAAATAACCCTTGATTTACAATTCTTAATTATCAACTGTTCTAATTCATACTTACCAGCGCCTATCCCGTCTTCGGTTAACATTTTGTTCCCACTTCTCAATCCACCATGATCCATTATCCTACCAAAGGCTCAAAGTTGCATCACTTTCCAGGCTTTCGCAAACCCTTTGATGCACCAGATAAATCTTGCAACAAACCTGAGTGGTCCGTACTTCGTGATTCTATTATTTACTTCCATGAACCTCATTATTCGCTCAAATGTATAGGATCGTAACTCAAGCCGGCCACAGAAGTTCCTTGTTATTGGGTGCCTGCATATATAGAATGGATGACAGATGACTGCGAATATGTGCTTAAACAATCGGTTAAATGCAAACACTTCACTCTCTCGCGGCAATATCCTGAATCAGCTTTTGTGCATATAAAAGGTTTGTATTCGAGAAAACAATCTATCTCAAAACTGATTCAACTTCTGGTGGCAAATAGTTGCCACATCCTAATAACACGCCTTGAAACCCACTATTCTTTTCAATCCCTCTGACAAGACAACTTTTCATCAAAAGTTGATCGCGGAACATTTGCTTGTACACCTTTTTATATGCCTTTGTTGGTGAGCCTCATGAAGTGCCAAGACTATACATTTTTATTTAGTTTATGCAGGCATTTTATGTACCAACTTCTTATTCTACAGCTACGCGTATGCGTGGAAAAGGCCAACGCGTGACGTATGGACAGCCACTAATTCAACCCAAATATGTTCATCACTAAATAGGTGCCTCTTGACTAGTTATCCCAGTTGTTGAACATTAACATGTTTGCAGATGAGCTGTGGGAAAGCAGACTCCTTCATCCTCTGACCACGCACAATCCCAAGTAACCTGGACTGCTTGTCAGCAAATCGACAAACACCTATTGTATTCTTGAAACTCTTCCTCCCGCCACTTGGCTGCCGTCAGGCAACTGCGACCGCAACCTACTGCTCCAGCTTACCACACATCAAATCTCGTTTGACTTATCCTTAGCTTGACTGTTCAGCCTGTTGTGACCACTCCCGCTTCTGGTGTGCACACCCCCGAGCTGCCGATACCATGATTTACATTTTTCTCTGCCGCATGCTTCTGGTATCTATTTTCACAACCAAAGCACTCTTCTGCCTTACACCAACTGTGACCAACTAGGGTTCCAATATCGTCCATCACCACTGCTCCACTAAATTAGTTCGTCATTAATCTACTGCAACGGCCTATTTCACATTAAGGATCCCCAAAAGTGTGGCTAACGGGATGGACATTCCTAAGCTTATAAGGCGACTTCGGGCACCCAATAGTTCATGCTTTTCAACGCTCCAACCATTGTCTGCACCGCAGCGTTTCATTTAGCTCTTAAATACCTCCCTGAATGAATAATTACATCTGGTTTAACTTTCTTACGCTTTATGGCAACTACCGTTTCTGCAGTGTTCTCTTACTAACCACTAACCACAATTTACTAATCAGCTCCCGTCATCAGCCTTTTATTCCAGTAGCTCTAGTCCCAGCTTGCCCGGTTCCCGATATTCACTAGCATTTCGAACATTGGCAATTCGCATTATGCGGGAGTCCAGCTATATGCTTGGCTTCGCCTAGATCAATTTGCCGTTGCCATCTTCCCTCAGCACGGCGATAAAATGTAGGTCTTTAAGCGCTGCTGCGCTTTAATCGCATGTGCTTTAATTTCTTTAAAATACTCACATTATGCTTGCGTATTGACAATCCTCTGCCCTTCCATTAATACACCTTCTTTATCTGTACTATCGTAGCAAGGTTGATAAGGGTTTGCACTGCTCGTCGCCGAACATTAGCCCCGTATGTCCTGCTGTTCATTCCATTTGTACGCATAGCTATTTCTCTGAAAACTTGTTAAATACTAACGTACGGCCCCTACACTGGCTTTTACTTACTCAAACTGATCTAGCCCCCATCTACTAGCAAAATGGGCAGCGCACTGCTGCACTTTAGCCTCGCCTCGCCCGTTGTCAATGAATCTACTACCAACCGCAAACAGTTGGTGCTCTGCCTTTATACCCCCGCATAGCATGCGTGCCCAAAAGGTGCTTGCTGGACTAACTGTTGAAGCCCTTTGGGTATTAATTATTTTTTATTTGACGGTTTTTATTCGCCACATTTACACGACTTATGGGAACTTAAAATGCATATTTTTAAAACATCGTTGTCTTGTATCATGTAGAATTTTTATAGGTGAAAAATCCTTCAAATGATGCGTAACGCGCTTCCCAACGTATAATTATGCAATCTTAAAGCCGTTAGGCTAAACCGAAAAGTTTTAAGGTGACTGAATATTGTTCCACTGTAAGCAGCTGATCCACTTTTTCTTACCCGAATGGTTTTTACAACACATTCTAACCAATACCTTGAACGGCCTTTTCCTAGTTGAAAATACCGCTAACGTTACTCAACTTTCCATTCCCAAATTGTAATTACGCAATACTGGGACCGTTGGGCTAACCCATAAATTATTTCAGTGACCAAGTGCGTCCCATATGCATTAAGGGGAAGCTTATTGGTCGCTCAATATGCTCAGACGGTCACGCGCGCTAAGTGAAAGCTGGAAGTTACTACAGACACCTTTGGGCAAATACGGTTGTTTCTAAAGGTCTATAATCCTATTTCATAACCTAGCCGGACCTACTACACCATTGGGTTGTATATTTTAGTTTTTCCATCTGCGAGTGTACAAAAGCACGCGCAAAGCGGAAGGCTGGTTGACACTCGTGCGGTAGGAGCAGGGGTATAACTACATCACTGACGTTGTTTATAGCAGGTTGCATTAGCCATCTCCTAGCACGCTGTCATGAAGTACACCTCTATTGTCAGTCGCGCTTAAACCTTATTCACGTTGACTTCGTCAAAGACTTAAGCGGATGTATGCAGCTTGACCCACAGCTGCCAGTCTACTAACTTACTTTCTGTTCTCTCCTACGCAAGGGATATTGGTAGGCTATATGCTCCATGGCTCGTTGCGTATTTACCTTGTATGTCCTGTTGTTTATTGTCCATGTATCAATAGCTATCTCTATGGCCAGTTGATAAATACGGGCATCCAGCTCCAACACTGGCCCTTATTTGCTCCACCAGCCACAGCGCTCACCTAGTTGCGTGCCAGAATCACTTATTTGCTGCGCGCGCTGCCGCGTTACATGCTTGCACAGCTTGACGTTAATTTATCCAATACCATCCGTTACGTATTAGACACATCCGTTTAAACTGCTGTCCATCTTTATCACTGGCCTTGATTAAAACAAGTTACCCATACTCTACCCTCCTACACAACAAAGTTCTATGTGCACCACTCCGTATTAGCTTCATATGCTCTGGCTTGCGCTTTGACTCTTTACTGTCTTTCCATCAGATAAGTATCCTTGACTTTTATTTTGTAACCGTGGTTGACTTAGCCTCTTTAGGCTTCGCTGCGCGTTATCCATGCACGTTCGTAGGTCCATTCCGATTTTACTTCTCTCGCACCATTAATAAACGCGCCAGCATTCAACTCTCATCAAGGCAGGTAGAGTCACTTTGTCCTTGCGCTGATGCACTTTAGCCTCAAACGTATTGTTAAATCTGGCTTTACTTGCTGCAACAGCTGTGACACTGCCTTATGCAGACGCCCAGCGCTACTCCTGGCTATCACTCGCCCAAGTTGCCCTAGCTTTGTTCCTATACCACGCAATGCGAATCAGTTATCGCGTGGCTACTCTTTAACCTTATTTGCCCTGATTACGTTACCAACTAAATATACGCTTGCACCTAGCCCTTTTGCTACATTTCCAGCAATTAACCTTCCTTAGTTCTCATTTCCTAACAAGCTAATATGAGACAGTGTGTACTCTAAGGCACTGTGGCCTCACACGTACTGATCTTAAACTTTCCATTTGCGTGCTGCAGCGTAGTGGTCAGTTTGCCATATGCGGGTGTTTAGCTTTATCACTGGCTTTGTCTAAATCATTTTGCCTTTGTTCGCTTTTTCTAGTATGCTAGGACGATTTAGGTCTATGCGCGTTGCAACGTTTTGTTCACATATTCTGACTTTGCCAACATTTTACTCTTTGCTGACATCCGGCCGTTTCGCCCGTTTTTCCATCAAGTAACTCCTTAGCTCACTTCTATGGGGCTAGCATGTATCCCCTAGTCGGTTTGCCGCAGCTCTCGAGCCCCACACGTACTGAGGTTCAAATGCCACTTACTCGTTGCAACGTCCTGAGCAGTTCTCCTTAAACAGGCTTCCAGCTCTATACATAACTATCGCTTGTTGTAGTTTATTATCACTATCCTCCTGCCACACTAGGACGAGTAAGTTAGCGTGGCGGTGCTGGGATTTATCTACATATGCTCAGGTTAACCGAATAGCTTTAGCCTATGCTTGCATGCAGTATTTACGCTCTTCCACCAACTCAACTGTTGCCTTCTTCTCCTTGCACGGAAAGATGACTTATTGGTTTGCTCACCGCTAGGTCTACTGCACAACAGTTCCGATCTAACATTGTATAAAAACATAAATATTTATTTATCCTCCATTATGTGTGTAACATCCGGAGTGGCATAAGCAACTAGGTGCAGCTTTAAAGACTTTCGCTGGAAATTGTAACGGTGACGTTCATGGTTGAAACAGTACAAATGGTATCTGAGTTAAAACTAATGGGTTTGAAAGTTGTGGGATCGGAACGCGTTTGTATGAACCTAACTAGTATGCCAGGTATTCCAGTGCTAAATCCGGTAAGAGTAGGTCAAGGATTAAGGTGGCTCGATCAGAAAAGCACGGGTGAAGGGAAGGTTGACGGTGCTGTGACGATAACTGGATAGCCGAACTACCTTCACGTGGTGCCAGCTGGGTGTTTTGGGTTAATCCAGTTCCAGCCAATAGTTCGGCGGCAGCGGTCCGGGACGTGGTGGCTTTTTGCCTAGCAAGCATTCTCCCTATAACACTCCACAGAACCCCGTTTCATGACACAGCGATGTGGCGGATGTGACTTGCCATTAAATAAAGTCACCGCTTCTTCCTCTTTCGGTCGGTCTCTACTCCACAAACGTCATCCAATTCAAAGAGGTTCATTGCTCCGTTCATACGATGACTAACACGGCAAACAAATCCACGTCTTTACTCACACGGCACAAGTTCACGCACAATGCCTATTAATACATACTTACCTGTATGCAGACATACCAATCCAGCACCTTATTGTGTAACACGCTATATTTTGTACAATTACCGACAAGACCTCTTTGTATTAGCATGATCATGCCTTCGCAGGAGTGCACCGCGCGGCCGTGAAACAAACATTTATTTATGTAGTTGTTTAGTTAGATTACGACAGTAATCTTTTAGGAAGGGCAGTGTGTTTTGTAATATTCAGATGTAGGAGTGTCAGGGCAGTGTACATTACAAGGATGATGAAATGTGGCGCATGTTGACCTGCCAGTGTGAATTTATGGTCGATGAGTATACCAACTACCTCTTCTTTAACACTAGGCATTATACGTTTGTCCGACACTCACTGGCTTTTTCCAACTCAGGTTGCATTATCTCTCTAGCTTCGTCTGTCTAGTGCAACTAACATTTCTGTGTGCGGCTGCGAGTAAGCTTCACATTCTCTTACCTTTTACTAAGTAACTGCTTTCTGCCACGTTAGGGTTTCTCCAACAAAGTAGCTGCTTAAGCTCGCTTCTTTCATCAGGCATTGCGTAACTAGTCGTTTCATATTACCCAGCGAGTTAGTGTTACTTATTCTATCATTCTTGCATTATTGTCACCCAAAAAGGTTAGTTTTTTGTTTCCTCTTTTTCGCACTGTCCGCTTATGCGTTGCTACACCGAAAGATCGCTGTTAATTCGCACGTTGCTTTTAGCAGCACGCCCCGGATGCTTCTGCAGACTGTCTAGTTACCTACCTAAGTATATATATACCACATTATTAAACCCAAAAGCTTAAGCAAATGTATCCTTTTAAATTGCACCTTAGTTTTCAGGACGGTAACAACTTACCTTTTACTTTGTCCTCTGTCTGCACCTTTCGGTCTTCTCATGACTTCTCTCTAGTTTGCTCTTTTTATAGTCTGAGAACAGCCTTCGTAGGCTTCCTGGATTCCAGCATTTGGAATTTGAGCCACCTTACCGCGTGACTAATGCATTTATCCAAAGAGGATCTACAGACAAGGCGCCTTGGCCTGTGGCTCATATACCTGAACGCACACACCTACACGGAAATGGCAACGCCGCTGCACCTGTCTGCCCTCACCAGCGCGCAACAGCTCTTCGATAAAAGTCTAATTTGGAAAATTTTGCCTAAAGGAGTTAGAGTCTAGGCACATGCGCGATAGCGAAAACAGAAAACGTCTGAGAAGGCATGCTCATTACCAAAGACCAAGCGGTTCATTTGCAGGACATCAAATCCATAGTAACAAGGAATATGCGTTTACTTAGTTTTCGCGATACTTCCGCTGCGGAGCTAAGTGGCTCAGCAGTCGTCACTATTACAGCAAACACGTTTTCACAAAGTATCCACAATCTTGATGATCCCAAGCACTTCCAAAGTTAACCTAACTACCATGATACTCAAGCACTTCATAAGACACCCTTAAAGGACACCTTTTGCATATCGAGTCATCGCTAGCATTTTTGCTGCTTTACCCTCTAGCTTCAGTTACTTCGGTGATTCTTGTGGCCAGTATGGCGGCTACCCATTGGCCTGAGACAGTGACATTTACCGGTCGACTGCTTTGCGCGATCGCAAGGTACCGGCAATCTAAATTGCTAGTGTATACCTCGGACATTGTGGCTGATATTGTAGAACAATTTTACCTTTTTTGTAATCATTAAGGCATTATCACCAACACAGCGCCAGTGCCTGTAACCATAAGATCCTCGTTAAGACGGCGTGGCTCAAACCCTTCGAGAATAAATATTTAATTATTTATTGTTTTTTCTAAGCTATTCATGTACAAATCTGTCAGTGCGTGGCCTACAAGGAGGTCGCTACTAACCACACAGTTGTTGGTAATGTAATGCAACCTCAGTTTTGCACCGCACAAGTCCCTACCTGAACGTGTCTGTTGGCATACTGCGCACCAAAGTTTTTGACATTAGGTAACTGCTTTAGGTTGTCCACTGTTTCTATCAAAGCGATATTATTAAGAAAAAAGTAAGCATCCAAAAAGGTGACGGTCCTGCCGGATAGAGTACTTTGATAGAGATTTATATACGGTCCAAAGGAATCCTTAGGGTTTTGTACACAAAGCTTTGCCTGAATGAAGCTAATTATCTTAATAACCAAGGCAAAAGTTATTCTACGGACAACTTGTCATCGATTAAAGCAGTCCGTGTGGCAAATTTTGTTTGTGCATCTTTATTTGCCAGGATAGCTGCAATATTGCTGAGTATACTCCTCAACGACGAACTGTAACCAAATAATTCTGTCAACCGATACGAACCTATACATCTGCTGGGCCGTTAGGTCAACCTGTACGCTGAAAACTGCTTTTTCTGCCTATTTTGTCTGTGTGTTACTAAATTCGCTTTTATTCCTAACTAATGTCTGTGTGAGTTCGTCTGGTAAAAGTGCTATAAGACCCTAAAGCCACGTCCGCAGTAGTCCTCTTGTATGCGCAAACTTTCTACTCACCATTATTATAATAACCAACGTCCGATATAAATCGGCTAATTTGTTAACTAAAACGACAGCGTCTTGGCTGCTTAACCAAATTTACAGAAATCAATAAAATATTCTCAAACTATGTCTACGCTAATGCTCAGCGCATCATACTGGCTACGAATTTACATTGAAGACTAGGTTAATGCGTTCAGTAGTATATTATCAAGTTACATCTTTGATAGTTTCAGGACAATGTTGGCAGATGTAGGGGTAACCATTTCCTCACCAACATCTATAAACATGTTCTTTATACTTCTGGGCAGTTTTCTTTTGTACAATCAAGGAATACTTAAACACACACGATAAGGTATGAATAGCTTAAACACAACTAAAATATGCTAAACGTGGGTTGTCCTCAGGCTTGTCAATGCACAAGGTGTTGTGTGCAACTTAGTAGAAGCGATAACTCTAAAACTGGTGCCTTAAAAGGTAGTTGCTTCCTACGCCAACGCTTCAGCATCAGCAGTAGATACAGACGCAGTGTAACACATTACGTGAAAAAACATATTTCCGCACCGTTGCAAGCAAGATGTCACCTTATGTCACAAATCTGATGCAACGTACAAGTGGCGACATAAGACCCTCGTAGTTTAAGAAATAAAAACAAATTAATTTTGATAAAATGTTTGCATAAGATTTTATAGAAGTTGCCTTTTGATTTTCGCCTATTGGATATCAGCTGATCACTAACAATTTATGGACAAGAAATGAGGTTGTTGAACAAGACTTGAATTTATGGCAGCAGCATACAAATCTGTTGGCCCCCTCCATGTAAGAAGCATTATGACGCTCCTCCATTTAAACCCTTCATCCTACCCCGGGATCTACTATCGAGGTTTGCAATGCAATACCCGTGGACTATTTTCCGAACTAACATTCTAACCTTTGGTGCTGTGCCGTTGTACCATCATTTCATGCTTGCTTTAAATTCCACCGCCAGGCTCGTTGCGTCTTACGCGCACTAACCAGTCAATCCCAACTCCTTTTATATCATAAACTTGCGCCTACGTTCCTTTCGCTTTCATTATGACCTCCAATGATCTCCAATTATTATTGTTGTTTGTCCATCGTGCCTGCATTTTTGGAAGCAATAAAGAAACTGAACTCATCCCCAAGGCACAGTGAACACTATAAAACTTTACAACGCTTACGTTTTTACGGGTCGTACACGCAGGTTGTGCACTTTTGTACCTTCACCGGTGCTTAAGCGCTCTAACGCTGGGCTGGCCAGCTCTAATACCGAAACGTTTGTCAGTGAAGCTGCTTAGGTAACAGAGGCGTCCTTGTTAGGGTTTACACTTTCAACGCTTACCTGTTCATAAGTAAATGGTATTTCTATCCTATTTCGGCGGTGCTTTTAGCTTGGGCCCTCTGGCTGCGCGTCATTCAGCATTCCATGCACATATTGGCTCTTAGAATCTAAGGACAGTACTAGGTTAACAATTTGATCTGTTGGCTAGTGTCAACAGCCTACAGCCATCGGCTATATATAGGTCAAGTTCCTACAAAGT
The DNA here is from genome assembly GCA_944474145.2 of Dicrocoelium dendriticum. NCBI lineage: Eukaryota > Metazoa > Platyhelminthes > Trematoda > Plagiorchiida > Dicrocoeliidae > Dicrocoelium > Dicrocoelium dendriticum. The sequence goes on from OX104064.1 coordinate 70,669,791, forward strand.
TCCACGCGTACACCAGAATCTGCAAATCAACAGCTTCTAAACCTATGTCATAAGTAACCACCGTAAGTGAAAGTTGTGATGTTTAGGGGCATAGCTTGACCTCTGCAACGGTCGCAACTTGCAAGGCAGCGGAGGATGACAGGCAGTAAATCGCTGATGAAAAGTGGGCCCTGTCCGTCCGAAACAACGCAATGTATTTTAGGGCGGAGAACACCCACCTTCTGTGCGCTTTCCTCACAGTGCTAGTGAGCAAATATCCAGGCTTTACTTAATTGGGCCTCAAGGACTACTAGGAAATTACGCCTTAAAACCTATATGCACCAAGTGTACTTCAAACGTACCCCATAATAACCCACTTAGCTTGTAAATACAAATAATCTTTTATTGTCCCCAAAAGCTTATGCTCACAAGTTTCAGGCTGGTGTGTTCAGGCCTCTGGTAGCTATGAGTTCGTGTCTTGATGGAGCCAGATAATGCACTCTATGCCGGCAGAGCCAGCGATACGAAAAGATCAACTTTGTTTTCTCTTGGATTACATGGGTTAACTTGCTTACGAATCCTCTGCAACTTACCCTTTTGCATGGCATATAAAAGCCCGTAGTTTTAATTGTGTAACCTTAAAAGGTGTTACCAGATAAAGCGTAGGTAGTGGCGCGTTAAGCACGGATTTCCCCGGGACAAGCAAGCAAGCCTAAAAGCTATTATAATTGCACGATTATAGCAGTTGTTAGGATTACATGTAATCATTTTCGTCCACGTTATATACATTATAATATCTTTTGGTGATGACGAACATACGTTTTGTGGTGCATGCTAGCCGGCGCGCAACCACTTTCACTTGTTCTTATCCCTGAGCTTGGCTGCACTGTCAGCTCCTGAGATAGCCTGTTGCACAGCTTGGCCTGGGTTCCTACATACTGCGCAGTGGTTGCTGCAAAGCATCTGCAATTATTCAAAGCCGGTTGCCAGTCCTGTGTTTGGTTAAACTCGCGTCTCAACCGTTATAACGCTGTATCCGCTAGCAGCCGGTTGGTACACGCCTGTTGGTAAACCTGTGCCCTTACGTCTGACGCGCTTGAAGCCATGGCCAGTCCGACAGGAAGGAAAACAGACGCAGCCGACCAGTTGTAGTAAAACCGAGAACACATATGCATAGGACGGTCTCAACAATCCTTTAAAAAGCGCCTGGCGGATAGAGCTACCGGTCTTCCTCCTACGCCCACACACCACACCTGACTGTCTTCTCCGACTGGACAGTTCTCCGTCTTGCATGGGCGAGCCAGTCTTCATCTGCCTATCCACAGCAAGGCAAAGTACATGACGTATGAACCGCGATTACAAAGGCTTTTTGTCAGAACTTGTCAACACACCTAGTTTTTGGTGTGAAATCCTTTTTCGCAGGTTTGGCTGGGCCGTGGCAACATACACTCCAAGCCTGACCCAAGCGCGCTTTGTGGCAAACCCTCGCGCGTTGGCAATCAGCTTCCTTACTCACCTCTCAAAATTATTTCACTCTACCTGTGCGCATATGTCGGATACACAAACCTTAACTAACACTGGTTTTGACAACGGCTTGGTCTCTGATGTTGCTGCGTGCCAGCACCATCTGTCTACCAACGCTATTACCTTGGTTGTCCTACCTTCAACACCTCCAGCTACCGCGCTTCGATGTACGTTCTTCGCATCCCTGCGCATATTTGTGGCATGCTAAGCACCACTCCTTTGCTTTCCATCTGTATGCTTTGGACTGCTTGCAGCATATATTTTTGCTGGTTTGCTGACCTATTCTGTGACACTGTAGTTATCCATTAGTAACTAGAATGCCTAAACCTATTAGCATTGTTGGCCACTGAAACCCAGTCCATCAACGCCACCTCTTGGTCCTCTTACCTTCGACACCTAGTCTCCCCTTCATATCCAGTTAATCCTAGCCGGCTTCTAGTATGCTCAAATTCCTATCCTCATATACCCATGTAAATACTAGGTATTATGTGGTATTAGATACTCCTCATCCCATGGAGTATATATAGATATCACCACATCGTCACTGAATTTGGTTTCCGACTGCAACCAATTGTAATTACACAGATACCTTCTTGTCTATGGTTGAATTCAAAGGCTGTGAGCTAATACTGCTTGGATTTCCTACCGGAATCCTGCTCTTCGTCCTCATGTACATAATAGTTATTTACCCATTGAACCATGCCTTCTGCTGCATAAGCAAAAACTTTTCCAGCTTAAGCTTTGTTACACATGGTACATCAGTTCGTCACATGTGAACGTCTTAAAGTAGGATTTGCCCAATGCTTGGCACCATGGTTGTCCTTTTTGTTCTTCTCTCGGCCTGTTCCTCTCTTCCCCTTTTCTCTGAGGTCGTGATCATCTTAGAAACACGGGGTTAATTTGAGGAACTACGTCCGGCTGAGGTGGAATGAAATAACCAACAAGGATTTACTTGGAACATGGCTTCACTTCAAAACCAACCAACTGCACCCAACACCTCAACCACCAATGTCCAGTGAGGTAGCTGGACACGAATACTTCATACCCCAGAAAGCATACATAATCAGAAAAGGTGAGGCACTATGCACTAGATATTCTACTTACCTACAAAATCGCCCCTCCTCCTCCACTGTCCTTAACGTTTAGATTGGACTGTGCCATTTGTCTAGCCAACAGCGGAGTCATTCCACGAAGAGTAACTGAAAGAAGAAATACTTCATAACTGGCTTTGCTAGTTGTACATGACCGTTCAAAGCAATCGACGACAGCGTTCCAGGAAGTGGTGAGCTTTTGCCTGAAAAGCGTTCTCCTTACAAAAAGTTATAAAAGTCCGTTTCTCCACACTGTGACGTGGCTGATGTGACTCTCCACTGAATTAATTCAATGCTAACTGTTACATTCTAGAATATCGAGTAGGCATTTTTCAATATTTTATTTACACCTACAGCAACGACACTCATTTTTCGCATACTGTCCCCACTCCACCTACTGTGCTTTGTATTTACTCTACGCACATATGAAACTACTTCATCTTCACTTCACTGATGAATTTGCCCCTCATGCATGCTTCGACTGTTTCGGAAAATTATATAACTTTTGGCCACAGCCAATTATGTGCGTTTTAACTTATCTGCTGCGCCGCATATTTGCTTGTAAAGTTTGAGCACACCTGCGTTGGTATGTCACGCTGATTTAGAGATTAAAAGATTTATTTATTTTCTTACTTATTATTGCTTTCTAAGCTATAGCCATAGACAACTTTCCATACTTATGACCTAAGGCCAGCTTCCTTCTTAATTTTCAGTAATTCAACTAAACTATTCCTATGCCATTATACCCGTTGTACAAATATGAGCATACCTACGCAGTGTGTCTCGCCTTGTCAAGAACAAACAATTTTTGTTATTCAGTTAAACCTGCGCCTACGCTACCATAACTTAAAAGCTACGTTAAAATGCCTTGCACCACCTGTATTAATTTGTTGGTTCGTTTATCAAGCAACTACAAGACGTAGAAACACGGTAGCAACCAATCTTCAGAAAATTTGGGCTGACAGCTTTACTATTGTGTTAAGTGGATAGGTTGGTGAATCCACAGATGTGCGTTTCGCTTTAGTGCAAATTTTAGGTTAAACTTCCGAAAGTTACTCAACCCATCCCACGGGACATATCAAGCCTTTGCTTGTTATCTGCAAAACCCCGTTGTTACATTAATCCATCTTCATCGATTCGCTCAGTATTAGATTACAACAGCCCTTGTCACAAGCAACCGGCATACCTTTCAACAAAGTGCCTCCGATTTAGAGCAGGTTTGTACAAAGTTACCTAAAAGCAATGCACCAACGGCAACAAGTATGCAGTCTGCTGAAATGTAACGCAGTGTTTGGTAGTAGCAAGCACCAGCTCTTTGAGTGACGGTTTTTGGAAGATTACATATTTGCGTCCTTTTAGTTGCACCACCCCCCATCTTATATATACATAACCACACTTTTCCGCTCACAAATTCTCACTGCTCTCGGTGGTAACGTTTGGTGCAAGCGACTTTGGCCCTGTTTCTTAGCACGTTAGCCGAATTTCTTAATTCACGCCTCCCCTTGTCTTTTGAGATTTTCAAGCACTCTACAATTATTAGGTATTCTTTGAACATTTGCTGAGTCGTAGTATCCCTCACAACGACCGGTTCTCCATAATATCCATTTTACTGGTTGTTTCGTGCTTAACGTTTGGACTTATTTCATTATATAAGCTTGAATGCTGCTGCCCTGCCTTTCGCATTTAAACTTATAGGTTTAGCGTATTAGAACTACCACTGCAGTTAAGTGCAACTTAAAGCATTGACCTTCCACTCGCCCGCCTAATATTCATTCACCTCTGCTCCTTTTCCACTTATCTGGCAAATTTTATTACGTATGCTTGGAAGCGCTGTTTTGGTCCACTATATCACACATTGTAGGTAGTGCTTCTTTAATGCTATATGGTTTATTTCTAGATACGTAGCTATATGTGCCTTGTAGAATTTGTGAATAAACTATCTGTTTATTTATTTAAACTTTATGTTGTAGTTCGTATTCTATTTTCTTGGTTTCTTTTGTTGTTAGAAGAGCATGATCGATATTTTAGTTAACGACCCAATGGCGCCACATACCCTGGGTCTATAACTTGGGCACTGCTGCAGAAAATACGTAGATTTTGTCCTCATCATCTCTAACGATGAAAGCTTGTTTTGTCTAGTTGATCCAATGAGTAGATTTATCGATATGCCCTCATTAGACCGGATTTTTTCTGTTCGCTGTAATTAGCGTAGGCCCGGTGGCTTTTGCATGAGGTCGGCATTCAGTAGAAAACCATTGGTTATAATCTACCTTTCAGCGTAATTTTCTGTCTTAGTACACCAACTTACTAGTACATGGTGCAAAAGGACGACTTTCATGAAACTGAAACCTGTGTTAAAGATTTCATCCATCCTACCACCATCGCTTTCCTACTACTTGCTATGTTCCCAACATTTATCGGAATAACTGAAGGCACGGAAAGTGACCCAATGGACTTGGTCTGAGGTTCAGCCGAACAATCGCCACGCTGTGCCAGCTGAGTGGTTCAGATTAATCCCGTTCTAGCCAATAGTGCAACGGCGGTGTTCCAGGAAGTGGCATTTTTTCGCCTGGCAAGCGTTCTTCCTATAAAAAGACACATATATCCATTTACCACAATGCGACGTGGCGGGTGTGACCCGCCACTAACTAAAGTCACTGCCTCTTCCCATTCGGAGGATACCCATTTCACAAAAGTCATCCAAAACGAAGAGTTACGCTGATCCCTTTATACGATGACGAACACGGCAAACGAACTCAGGAATTCAGTCACACCACCCACCATGCCAACTGACACATACATTTACATATATACAGACACAAAAAACCACCATGTAACTGGTTAACATGTCATATTATTATACATTTACCGAACATGCCTGTTTGTATTATCGTGGTCATGCTTTCGCAGCGTGCCCCGCAATGCCGGGAATAAAACATTTATTTAGTTATATATTTCACACTATGGGGTCAGCTTGCTCTGACCAAGCATAACACGAATACGACCATAGAATCGAATACCGCTTCATGAGTTTGAGTGTTACTGCTGAAGTTCAACTGGAAATAACCTAGAAGTGCCGCTCTATAGCCACCGAACTAGGAATGTCAGAACTCCTCTACGTACTACAATAGCTATTGCAAACGTTCAGTGCATTTGTAACTGGTAAGGTATACTGAGGAGATTGCGAACCGTATAGCAAAAGCCAGACGTGTTTTTGCTAACCTTCGCCACATATGGCGGCGGTGCGACATTACTCTCGCCCTGAAGGGTAGAGTGTACAATGCAGCGGTACGTTCGACCTTACTGTACGGTTGCGAAACCTGGTCCCTAAGATCGGCGGGCATGAAGAGGCTAGTTGCGTTCGAACATCGGTGCCTTCGCAGTTTGGCTCACATCTGGTGGGAACACCGCGTGGGTAACGAACGTGTTCGACACGTTATTTACGGCACAGGGAAAGGAAATGAACCTCTCAGCACCGTTATTTCACGAACCAGGCTCCGATGGCTGGGCCACGTGTTGCGCATGCCAGCTCACCGAACTCCCTCGACGTGCGGTGTTTGCTCACCGGGGATGTGGGTGGAAGAAGAGGAGAGGTGGCCAAGCGATGACTTGGTCCAGACGAATGAAGGCCCTCACTTCGGAGCTGGCCTCCATTGGAGCTTCACGGCTCCCTGTTTTGGGTCCAAAAGACGATGAACGCGTTTGGCTGGATACACTTGCTGACATGGCAAGGAGCCGACCTCAGTGGCGTTCCTGCTGTGAGTTTCTTTGTCCCTCCACATCCCTTTTATCCTCCCCTCAATCTACGATCTTATATCGTAGGGTAAAACATAATCACCTTTTTTGCATAGTAGCTGGCTGGTAGCTTACCGGAACGATGCCTATCCGTTGCTGGTAGCTCAGCTGGCATGCAACTGTCGTATTTATTTTTCCTTTATTTATTGTATGTATGTATGTATTTCCTTTATGTATTGCGGTACAATAGCGGAGGTGTTTTATCACCTCTAGCTGACATGTATAAGGATGATGATGATGACGGTACGGTATACTGGATAAACGAGCTTATACGTTTGCCATGTTTAGTATTAATGCAAAAGCGCGCAATTCGTGTACATAATGATTTGGTATGCCGCTGATGCTGTTTCCCGACCCAATCTAGCTACATACCTTTATTACTTTACTACTTGTATTTATTTAGTTAACTGCTGCAAATTGCGCGCCTCAGCATGCATTGCTGCACTTTATCTATTACTTGCAAATTGACCCGTCTAACGATCACGAGTCCGATGCTGCTGTTTCACACTGTGAGCCGTGTGCGATTTCCTTCACCATCCTACCTATTGGTATAATATTATTTTAACAGCCTAGATGCTTGTAGCGATACACGAGCTCGCCGGTTATGCTCGTAAAAACTGAGCAACCGCTCTGTCATCCTCGACTACTTCTGGTTACATCCACTGTTATCAAACGCACAGAACGTATCCAACTTTTGCAAAACGGGCAACTGTTTTAATAACATCATTTTTGTACATGCAAATCCATTGTTATGTAATGCGTAGTACAGTATGTTTTTCAAACATATACATCGTCCAGGGCGCTTTGTTAACAGAATTGCTGGGTCTTTACTTTCTCTTCCCTTTCTCTAATGGTTGAAAGCATTTAAGACAAGTTCTACGTGTCTAGAACCTGCCTCCGACGCGCACCTGGCCCTTGACTTATGTTCTGGAATACTTTTAACTAACCGGTCAATACCTGCTTTGTCTTATTTCAGGGATGCAATACAGTTCCAATTCTTTTTATCTGCAGCTCAAACAGGCGGCCGGATCCGATTACCATCAGTTTCCAAAGGATCTGCTGCAGGAGCAGATTTACGAAGCGTTCCATCTTCGCCCAAGAAGATCCAGTTCACAGCAATGCGGCGTTCCAACCGACAGCCCTAAAACGTTATTGCGTAAACAAACCAGCTTAACCCATCAAGTACTAAAGCATGCTGCTTTTCAATATTTCGGCTTCTTCGCCTGATCCAGCCACCTCTTCCGATGATACCACCCACTTGGTTACGAATAGCAAAACTCATGCGGTTCCGTAAATTTATGTAGTACGTGTAGGTAAATGGTGTATTAGGCCAATAGCCGTGAAGGATGGGCCTCCTCAAGCAAAAACATACGAAACTACTGGTAAAGTGTTCGTGAAATAGTAACAGATATTAGGTAATATGCTGCAGACATAACCTAAACGTTCGGCGCGGTTCTTCAGCAATGTGCACGCATTTTTTGCTGGACATCAAAGCTATTTAAGTCGTACATCATATGAGTGCAAACGTGTAGTATGGCATGGACTCAGTGAGCCTTCATGACACCAGTTTACTTGGGTGGGTAATATCAAAGCCGTTGCCACTTATCTCCCACTTCTGTGAAATATTTAGCTGAAGCTTGATTTATCGTTTTAGCAAGTGTTCATCCTCTTAGTAGTAATGCACATTGTTCTCCATATGATTATTTAGTCTAACAGAGTAACTCAAGAATTGCGAACTAAAATTAACAATAGAACTGAGGAAGGGCAGCAGGTGTATCATATCCTTAACAAATATTGCGGGAAACAACACAGTATTTTCGATTATAAGGAGCTTAAAACATTAGTTGAAATTTGTATCTATACTGGGCATATCCAGAAAATTCTTTCGACGACAATTATTGAATTGTAGGTTTATTGTCAATAGCTTTATGTCATGCTTAGCTCTTACGGATTCTTTACCAAGGATTTGGCGGAGATCGTGCTCATGAAATAACTATTCTCCAACTAAAGGCAAACCAATATGCTGTGGGCTGACAAGGTTAGGTGTAGTATTTATTCCTTGTTAATATTTCTTGGTAATTTTATTATGTTTATTGTTCATTAATAAAGTTTTGCCTGCAGGCTAATATAAGACCCAGCTTATAGTAAAAGCGGGAACATTTATGCAGTCAGTAATGCTTTTGTTATTAATATTGTATGCAATACAAACCACTGCTGCTCCAACTGCGTTCCTGTTCGTTTTTAACGTAAGGGATCTATAGTTGGTAAATAACGTCACATACTGTGTAAAAGAATATCTTTTGGTGATCACAGAAATAAAGTATGTGCCTATTTTTTGATAGTCAAAATTTTCCCACGTCCCTCTTGAACTGTAGTGCACACTTACACCACCTAAGCCTCGAAGGCAACTTCTTTCGACGATGAAATTTTAACACTAGAAACCGGCATGCGGAAGACTCCCTGTCAGCACCATCGGTCACTCGAGCGCACGAATCGGGACACCCATCGGGCGATCATAATAAATGTTTATTTATAGAAATGGCTGTGGGGTAGTATATTAATATTGTCAGTCAGCACATTGTTTTTATTATTTTGCCCCATAACGGGCGATAATTCTTCTGGCATCTTATGTTTAAATGCACCATTTTGTTACTTTGCTACTGGCGGGTAATTAGCATTTCGCTTCTGTCTCGCCGAGTTCGCTGTTCTATCTTCAGCTATAGATAAGAAGCCTGTGAACGTCTTTTCAAGTGGCTCTACCGCAAGTATTTATCGTAGAATACGGCGAGCTGAAGATGATATACAGCGAGAAGTTCAAGGAGTTATGTCCTTACAAGGTATGGGTATTCTTTACGCGGGATGCCTTTTCAGCTACACACGAGATGATAAGTACTGGACCTACCGCACAAGATGTGCATTCTTCGCGCCATGCTGTGCAGGAGCCTTTTACGGACGCAGTATCCGCTAATGGTGGAGTCATTCATCACACAAATGAATCGGAGGTGCCTTATGCTTCCCCTTTATTAAATCTACGTATGCAAATGTTGTATATCACGGATTGTTTTAGCCCGTTTAACCGACCTTTTACGTCCAGCGGATTAGGTTACCTTAGAGGAAATTCTGCGTGACGTGGCTCTGGACGGAAGCTTCCCCTTGACCCAGATTAACATTCTTTTGCGCAATCTTCGGCATCTATATCCTAATTTACCGGTTGAAGCTCGTAGCATTTTGAAAACACCCCGTCGGTGTCCAGTGAGATTAATCAGAGGTGGCAGTTACATTCATATGGATTTGCAGGACGCCATACGTGACGTGTTACACCGAACGCATTCAACCCGTCCGTCGTTGCGAAATTTGCAGATCCATATAGACGGAATGACCGTGTTCAAAAGCTCGCGCAGACAGCTGTGGCCAATACTTGAGAGGCTGATAAATCCGCCAAGTGCTGTGTTTTTACTTGGTCTTTACAGTGGATTATTGAAACCCATTAATGTGCATGAGTTCCTGCGGCCAGTGGTGGATGAACTGAATGATGTGTTATGCAAAGGTGTCTGCTTGTATGATAATGACGATGCTATAGATATCGTTCTGGACTGCGTGATAGCCGATGCCCCTGCACGAGCATACGTTCGGCAGGTGAAACAACATTCTGTATATTTCGCCTGCGAGAAATGCACAATAACTGGTGAGCAAAGCGTAAAGTTTGGTACACATTTGCGGGTTCGCACGTTGATGGTAAAATGACCTTCCCTAACGATCCCCAAAGCTCATTACATAATGACATGGATTTTAGAACACGTAAACAACCGGAACATCAAATCGGTGTATCACCTTTTGAGGCCCTACGGATTGATATGATAAGTTGTTTCCCACTTGATTGCATGCACACCTTGTGTCTGGGAGTAACACGGAAGTTAATAATGCTGTGGCGCTGCGGACCAACACGTGGAACCAAACGATTGCCGTCAACATCTATCGACATCATCAATGAACGACTTCGCCTGTGTTCGGCTAACCTGACCTTCGAGTTTCCGCACAAAAGTCGCACGTTTGAGGACGTGGAACGTTGGAAGGCAACTGAATTCAGACAATTTCTTTTATATCTGGGTCCAGTAGTTTTGCGCGACGTGTTGCCCGAAGATTTGCACAATAATTTCGTTATGTTATCCGTTGCCTCATACATTCGGTGCTGCCGTAGGTGGCGTTCCCATTACCATTTGCATGCGAAATCATTATTGAATAGAGTTGTGCGTGACATCGCGAAGCTGTACGGGGAGAAGGAGGTGGCCTTTAATGTGCACTGTTTAGTGCATTTGTGCCAGGAAATCGGACGCCTTGGACCCATGGATAACTTTTTTGCATTTCCTTTCGAATCGTTTCTACGACGGCTTCGAAAGCTCATAAACGGACCGGCGTCGGCGACGTCGCAAATCTTTCGTCGCCTAACGGGGAGAAGGTTAACGAATGTCACCGATGATGATGGCTGTTGTTTGGACGACACTGAATCCACCGTAGTTGTGCGTCGCGGTCGGCGACAAATCGGTTTCTTACATTTCGTTGCGCTGATTACGAATGCACATCCAGATAATGCTGTCATGGCACCTGGAAGACCTTCGGTAGTGCTGGGCCAGCGTTCTAAGGTGCTATGCGTGCAGCATTTCACACAGACTGAGTCGCTGTTCGTAAAAAGTTTGCCGTCCACAGACCTACGTATTTTTAAATGTTGGGGTTCCTTAGCTCCACCGACATGGATTCCATTGAGTGCAATCGGCTGCAAATGTCTGCGATTGCCTGCGATGAGTACATTGTATTTTACCCCATCGTTCACTGCTGGTGGCACAAGGATACCAAGAAACATGCGACGTAGGTAAGCTGTCTTATTTTACTATTTATTTGCTTCAGTTAACAGTCCGTTTTATGCTTCAAATCTAGGTGCGCAAAATCGTTGTACAACAGTAACGGCGTTGCGCCGTTACAGTTACCTTTTCAACACCATGGAGTACACTGCATATGCTGCTGCACCTGGTATCGCAAATAAAATTTTCCCCACCGAACACATTTACCTCTTCTAATAAGTTTGTGGAAGTGCTGTGCTCTGAGCATATTTTTTCAGATGTATCGCGTGTTCGAATTTCAAGATTCTTCGGTTGCAGTGGTTTTGTCATCCTGGATGCTTAATAATGGAGAAGTTCTGTGGGGACGGTTATCATCAAAACAGTTACAGGATTTCCTGATGCATTGCCTGCCCCCACCCGCGTCGGCTGTGGCGTACAAAGTAGGAATACACCGTTGTACAGGTGAGGCTACAGAACAATATATTTGTACGCAATTTTAGATGCTTACCTTGAAGCTAAAAATTTGGAACAGAGCTTGCTAACATCAGCCGAATTACCATCTAGCGACGCAACGATTCCAATGCTCCGATGGTGGAAGCGAAAAATGTATGTTGCAGCTAGATAGCATATTATCCCAGCACTGTAAAAACCTTTCCTGATTGTGAGTCACCACCACCAGCAACGCGGAGTACTGTTGAAGTCGTGAACTTGGATTTATCACCTCCACCACCAAACCTGTATTTGAAGGAGGAACTAAGCGATGGTTCTGATAAAGAAAATGGACACCTATTAGCCTATCCCCATATATCCAGGTAAACAATGCGTTTGTTTTTACACTCTTAGTCCGATTCACCAAGTCGTTTCTTAGCGTTTACCCGTTAGCGGAACATCCTGTGACAACGCACTGCTGTTGGAAATGAATGGGTGGTTCACAGCGTCTCCGAAACATTTACTTGCAGCCACATTGCGGAAAGTAAATCGCGAAGCGATGAAACTGCGCGAACGAATGACTGCTGTAGAGTTGTCCTTGAACGCGCTGCATGCACTTCAGGACCTAAGTTCCAGGAACGCGTGCCCATTTCCATTACCAATGGACACAATAGCGCAACTGTCATTATTAAATAATGCACTGGAGAACGCTGAGTTCATGAACAGCATGGTAAGTCTCATGGAATTTCACTTATTCGTAGGTGCACTATTTATCCAACGTAAGCGGCCGGACAATCTCAGAAAATGTGCGGAACGTCATGCTTACTTGCATGACTAACAACTTGGTCAGACATGTGAACTGGCGTGGTGTGCATGAGAAGTATAAACTAGCGAACACACCATTCGCGCGAGCGGTCCTTGGTATATTACCTTTTAAACAACATTAATGTCTTCAACAGATGCCATTATGGGAAAAAACATACCAGGATGCACAGAGCCTGATATCGTTGACAAGTTACGACGCTGGATACAACGAATAAAAGAGCGTGAATCCGGGATACGAAAGGAAACAGAACGGTTATCACTGCAAGATTCCGCTTTGTAAATTATAATATCCATATTACATTATGTTTTCGCTAACTGTGTTGTGTTCATGGCATGCAATGTGTGCGCTCGCATAAACGCGCTTGCAGTGGTATGAGAAGGGAGGATAATGCGGCTAGGCTTTACCCATTACGGCTGGAAATCGTGGAAATGTGAGAGTGCGAAGGGAGGCGCCACGGTATTTTTCTCCGCGAGCGCCCGATGAGTGACATAATTTTACCACTCGGGCGCCCGTCGGGCGCCCGATCGGTTACCCAACGGGCGCCCATCGGACATCCAATGGGCGTTCATTGGACACTGTTGCTGAGTGGGCTTAATCGCGACTTAAATAGTGTTGTCGCATTAATCTAAGTACGTGTTGTATTTTGAAACACTGCTCAGCTGCAAGTTTTCGAATTCATCAGGGGTCCTATTTGTCATGCATCTCTGAGCTATGCTAGCAAGGTGAGTTTTGGCTACCTTTTGTTGCTAAATATGAATGTTAATATCACAGTTTCGGAATTATGCAGATTCTGTAAATTTTTGTATATAATTAAATACAGTAGATCCTGCTACTTCGTTCGCAACTTAAATATCGTACTCTGGCTACACTATAACGTAGCTATCCGCTGAACTTGCAGGAAGTATAGTACAACAACCCTAGCTTTTTCACTGAAACGTTCATTCTTATCAAGGTGCTAATAAATCTTCAGGAACCGGGAGACATATTAATGTCATAAACGGTGGCACTAGACTTATCAGTCGGAAAAGGTTTTGCCAATTTCGCAATTATTAAGCAGTAGCTGCTATATACTCGCGCATTATGTTTAATGCAGATGATATGGCGGTGGGTTAGAAGATACATATTTATGGGGAATTCCACAGCGTCTGCAAAGGCATTCGGGTGAGGGTGTTGGAACCTAGCACAGAGGTCTTTGGCGTGCATAAGGAAAAAAGCTGATCTAGCACCCTGCCCTAGACCGTACCACCCGAAGTTTCTGTAAGTTGCTTCAACCCACCGTAAAATGACCTCCACTTGATGCCAGCTAGGTGGAACTGGTTAAGCCCGTTCCAGCGTGTGGTCCCGCGGCAGTGTTCCAGAACGTGGTGACATAACGTTTGGTAAGCATACCCCCACTGTAAGGCCACAAAAGTCTGTTAAAAACCTGCAACTTGACGGATGTTACTCGCCACTAAACGACATCACTGCACTTAGCTTAGCTTGAGCCCTTTCAGTACTTCAAGCCCAAGTGTCCTTACCAGTCCATCTCATGTCGACGACCTGAGTGAAAACAATACCAATGGAAGTGAAAAATTAACCCATACATGCAGCACAGACAAATAACTTCCTACGGACAAAAATCCATATAACAATACGCACGGTGCGTCAGCGTTCAGACCAAGAGCTGCGGCGCAACAGTGGATTGCTCTACCAGTAGTGATCGAACGCGAGTAAAGCTCAACATGCGAATTCAGGTGGCATAAACAGCAAGCTATACCATGAACTTGAACCGTCTGATTTGTGTTAATTACTCTTAATTAGCATCGTTAATTTTGCTGGGTTGGTGGGTTCCTACAACGTATGTATTGCTTCATGCTCTCAAGCAATAGAATCGGCGTCAGTATCCGGGTCCGGCTGGTCTAGGTGTTCTCATTTCTTGTCGAGTTGAACTAGTTTGGGTCGGTAAAGCAGGTTCAGGCAGGTTATCCGTAAAGTCAGCGGAAAACACGACACATTGCTGGCAACTGTCAGCTGTCCGGTAGCAGCAGGTCAGTCGTACAACCAGCGACGTCACAACAGAACCAGTATATTACTGGTAGTATTGAAGCATTTTTGCACAAGCTCCATCCATGTTCTTTTGTTATCTGATCATGCCTATATTGTTGCGAATAAAAGCGTAGTTGTTTAAAATGGGAAATGTCAGTACGGCAGAAAATCTCGTACATCATACGCTCAAAACCCAATTAATGTTCACCTACGGGAATTCGAGCAACCGCCTTTTGCATATAAAGTACAACTTTAACATCGTCTTCTCAAAAGCCGTTGCTTCCATGTTACGGTCAAACAGTCTATTTAGAATGGCACGCATGATCCTGCATAAAGCGGCCCATGCTGCGCTTTTTGCATAAACCTGCCATGTGCAGTTATGTTAATATACCCTTTTGCTGGTTTCCACATTACAAATGAAATAGTTATGTTGTGCATTTTTGTTCGTCGCAATCAGCCGACAATTCAGCTTAGCCAACTACCTATCCGGAAAAGCACCAGACGGCCGTTTCGCTTTATTGGTGCCGGCCAGTGGTACGCATCCTTCGGTCCTCTGCGGAGGATCGAACCCAGGACTGCTAGTAACTGGTGCCAACCAACCTGCAGCTTATGCAACTGCGCCCTTACAGATTCCATAAATGCTATGTCGATTCATGGCTGCCGTAACCGGGAAGGCCAACCGCTGTCAGCTGCATGGCAGGTGCCTGCATGGCAGTGGCGCATGAGTTGGGCTATATCGCAGTCAGCTAACAATGCGTGATGGTCGGCTGCCGTCCTCCATGGCGCAGCTGCATAAGCTGCGGGCTAGTTGGCACAAGCCACTAGCAGTCCTGGGTTCCATCCTCCGTTGAGGACCGAAGGATGCGTACCACTGACGAGCTCCGATAGGGCGAAACGGCCGTCTGGTGCTTTCCCGTATAGGTTATTGACTTAGCTAAATTGTCGGCTGATTGTGACGAACAAAAATACTCACCAAAATCCTTCTACTCATAAGTAATTATGTTGTGGCTTATTGAGCTGAACTTACAAACATCTTGAATTGATGTAACTTTGTCTTGTGGAGTCGTGTGGATTCTTCTTAAACATTAAGATGCTGACCACGCAACTTCGAGGTTGTAAGTGTTTAGAAGATCAAGGAGAAACCTCTACCACCAGTTTCAATAAAGGAGCAATGTTCAATGCTTAGGTGCACATATTTAACTATTCGTTAACCGCAGGTTCCATTACTAGAAAAAATGGCAATTTGCAGTAGGCGTTAAAGGTTTCACACCGTATTTGCAGCTCATAAGCAGTACAGTCCATGACACCTATTAAAACGCGTAATTTTTGCAAAGCAGATGCCGCTACTGCTTTCAGTTCAGGAATGCCCAGGGTAAAATCTTCAACTAGCACGTATTCCACTCTATAAGGCGATGGATCATAGTAAGTCCATCCAGCCAAGATTATATAAACTAGTAGGCTTCCACGCGCTGCTGGAGCAGTTGGTGTAAGCCAGTTATTAGCTGACATGTTTAAGTTTTCTTAGTACATTGTATATTGGTACGGGATGGGTGCGACATCTGCAAGTGCATAAAATGACCCGTTATCGTTCATGGTTGAGCTCTCAGGCGTCCTGTACATACAGCCAAAAAGCAACGACAATCCAAGAACATCAGCAGTAATTGAGGTTGGCAATGCATTGAAACCTTGAGTCTGGAAGTAGATAGCTGGTAAACATTTATATAATACGCATCCATCTGCTTGCTTGTGTGTGCTATATTTGCTAAAAGAGGCGGTATCCACGGACAGTAGCATTTGGGTCAATTATACCTTGTGAATCAGGCTTTAGCTCATGAAGTCAAATTTAGTTCGGGTTTGCTTGCCAGTGGGCGATGGATATGTCCCTTGAGGTTTAGCTATCTAACGCTAATGGTTATGAATGGCAATGGACCTGAAGGTTATATGGGTCGCATGGACAAACGACATATATACCGTACGGCAGCGCAGTTTTAAGAGTAGAAGGTCAGGCACAAATAAGCGCAGCTAATAGCTCGAAAACCACTACGTCTATAGTGTGCTGAGCTGGTTTTTTCACACACTGGAACGGTATAGAAAGAGAGCGCAGTAAAATCAATAGGAGAGGATATGGGATAAGTAGCCAATCGTCATGAAAAAAACATTAATCGTGAGACGCAGAAGACCACCTAATATTCCCACAAATTCCAGGAAGTGCAAGTAGAGATGGGAGCCAGTAATTCGGCAGTTTAGTTCTGCAGCATGGCGCTATTGGATCTGGGTAATAGGGGTGGCAAGGCGAAGTTCCTCAAAACTGGTCAGTGCAGCTCGCAACTGGTGTTGGTCAATTCAGCCAAACCTTATAGATGTAAGTATGGACGGATTCGACATGAAGCCGAATAATATATAGCTTCTGTTTATGGCTTCTAACTGTTGTGTGCCTGGATCCCCCAGCCGCGTTTGAATTAGACACACTGGGTCAGCACACAGGCGCTCCATTCTCCATTCTGCGCCTGCAGTACAATTGGCTGCGTTTTAAAGGTTCACACCCGTACTCGAGCGACCGGTTGACCGAACGTAATGTGGCAGCAGCACGGCTTGGCCGTAATAGCTTGAGGCTATCTGTTTGTCCTGGGTACTGACTTCTCTCTACACTGCAAACACTGGTGCCAGTTATTTTCGGATTAAAGTCATTTGTGCCATCGTCAGACAGCGCAAACCCTAATGTGCGCCATTGTGGTGGATGCCGACAAAACCTCAGGATACGGCACCAGCGAGTTCATTGTGCAGCGAACAGTAGTTTATGATGAATATTGTAAGGTAACGGTGGTGCTGAGCAGGTTAGTTTTGACGCCGATTAGGACCTGATGGCGCTAAAAGGGTGCATAAACTGGCCTTGTTTTGCTGTTTGCAAGAAGCATGCGTTATTCTTCGGCCGCAAGCATTAGCCTTGGTCTTTTTTTCGGCTTTCGAGGCTGCCAGCTAGCCGTGAAGCTTACATTAATGTCTAAATGAACAACTTGCTTTTTTGAACAAATAGGTCAATTTCAAGTTATGGTTGAATGAGGATTCCGGTTAAGGAGCGAATGGAAATCTGTGTTGATTGCAAAATCTGGTAGTGAAAGTTGAATTGTGTAGGCGGAAATTCAGAACATCTAGGCTCATGCAGACAACTTACGCACTCCCGGGAATTCAACGTGCGGTGGTTTCATCCTATCGAGGACCTTCATGAGTGCGCATTACGTCTGACACTTGTAGAGCTGACGTCTGAAGTTATTGATACCAGTCTTAAGCCAAGACAACTGAGCAAAGGAGCTGGCAACGACCGTCGACAGCTGCCAGCCCATAATCGCACCAGCAATCAGTATGGGGACAAGAAAATTTAATTAACCAAAGGATAAGGTACAGTGGTGAGCTATTTAAGCATTCATGCCTGTTGACGATTTGGTGGTCACAAATTATGCTCCATTGGAATACGTCTATAACGACAGAAAACAACGCTTGCAACGAACGAAAATAACGCAAGCAATAATCAGCATCAAAGTTATGCTGGTTTTGTCTTGAATCTCATGAACCTTCTAAGTTGCTTCAGTAGGAAATATTAATTATACAACGGTGCACTACATATGATTGACTGAAATTACCTTATCTTACCTGTGTACTATGCTTCAAGTAAACGCAAACATATATGCAGCATTATTATAATTATTCTGTTATAGTTATTATGGACTAAACGCATAAAAACAAAGGTTTGTGCTGGAATACGCGCGGCGCTCCTGCACAAGCATACTCATATTAAGTGTACAAAATTTGGTCCGCTAATATGCGATGGAATATTAGGATTATCACATGTGTGGGTATTTGAATGTATGCATTTGTGCAAGTAAGCTTAGGTAGTCGTGTTTATGGGGCTTGTAAATGCTTACCTGCACGTTTGATCTTGTCGCCGGTGCCAAATGACTGCTTGAGAGTTGTGGCATTGAGGCGGTTTTCCGGATAAGCAAAGGAGAATACAGGTGTTGGCGAGCCCCAACCGCCACTTCACAGAGTTGTTAACCAGATATTGGTGCCTTGTTATAAAGAGGACGCTTGCCGGGCGCTAACCCACTCCGTCCTGAAACACTGCTGCCGAACTATTTGCTGGAATGGAATGACCACGAACCATCCTGGTGACACCAGGAGGAGGTTGTTCCGCTAGCCATACACACTTGACAAATTTGCAGTTAGTAGTCGTCACTGCTATTTACACGTGAGGTAAGCAAACGGCTCCCGAGAACTAACGACATATTGCACCTCGTGAACAGAAGACCAAATGACAAAGTATATTGAGCGTCTGTAATATTTTCCAATGTTTAGCAGCCATACATGGTAGCTGACGAAGTTTTACTAATCTGTTTTGGTTCCTGGCCCATAGATCCAGTTGGCTTTTGAAGAGCTCGCCAAAGAGATATATTACATGGACTTTCTTAGATACGTGACCAAGGCAATCACTGCATTGAACTTTTAAGGTTGATGATTTTACGTTGCTAATTAACAGCTCACCTAGTTGGAAATCTGCCAACGCGTGTTAAAAAGCGCAACAGAAATTGCAGGCGCACAATCTCAGCGTAGGTGCATTCCTGGAAGCGTGCCCGAGAATTCATGTTCGGCCAGCTACTGAACTTAAACTGGGCCAATAACCTCCAGTGGATCCTTGCCCCCAAAGGTATCTGACGTGATCCCAAGCACTGGTGAGTTTTTCGAACGGGATCTGCCGATGCTTGTGATCGTGCAGACTGACTGGATTAATGAGTAGGCATAAAGGAATCAGTTTATGCTGACATTCGCTACGTACTGCATGGTAACGCTGGGCAACTACTCAACTTACGCCTACAGTATGTGCATAACAATCCATAACATAGCTAATGAGAGCATCCCGGTTAGCAGCATCAGAATAATTCTCGAGAATTCACTCCAAAGTTGCAAGAAGCCCATGTGGCGAAGCTGAACTTTCAGCTTCTGTAACTCGCATAACTCACACCTGAAGGACTTCTACTACCCCTAATAAGCAAAGCTGTTATTCGCTATATGTTAGCAATACCGCTCAACCTTAGTGTTCACAATTAAATCGAGATATCCACTTCTCATGACAGCACCGAGGAAGAGCTGCAAAGGCAGTAAGTGGGTTTATCTGTTCGCAATCAAGGAACCATGCATTTGTTCAACCTTTATGTTTTTCTAAACACACAAGCTATTTCGCAAGATCCCGTTCTTTTCTAGCGTAACAGAAGGCATGAGCAAGTATGTAATTGATTACTAACCCAAGTCCGTAACAACAAGCCTCTGCCGTAAACTGAAGTTCGCAAGGCGGAAACGTTGCTTAGAATATAGAAAATATTATATTTTGCGCAGAATCTGTTAACGATGACGAGCATACCCCTCACCAGGCGTCGTGATTTAAAAACTTGTTTTTAATCGAATTGCTGCTTTAAACCACAAAGTACATGACGTTGCTACGTCTGGAGTTCTCGTAATTCAATATTTCTCCTGTGAATTTCATATGCTTATGCAGCTGCAGTAATGTGCGTAAGGCAACGTCACTGCCTTCAGTTCAGGTTTCACGATATAAGGGACTCTTAATTACTAAAATTACTTGGGTGCAGGGAGACCAATAGATAAAGTTCTAGCGGACGCAATGTGATTAGGTACCAGTAGCGAAATACGTTTATGTAGCTTCGCCAAGCAGCAAAATGGAAACAGGAACGGGATAAAATTCGCAGAATTATTTCATACCGATAACCGTCGTAGACAACCGTGTATTCACAACGAAGTAGGTAAGCCGCTGGCCAGTAGGAGACAACGAATCCGACGAGCGACGAGGAATACCTGGAAACAAACAACTAGTACTTGTTATCAAAAATAATATCGAGGTGTAATAGCTGCTATTGTTAATATAAAAACATTGCTTAAGCCAGAGCTAAAGTGTGCATTCAGGCTGTGGCTAGTTCAATACTAGGTGACGTAATAGGAAAAAAATGAGGAGTAAAAAGGACGCCTGGATATCTCAATGACAAGTCGGACTCAGTTGAGATTCAGTTGGACTGGAACGATAGGAAAATCCCTTGCGTGTTCATTTTTGAGCAAACCGTTGAGCTATGAAAGGACAAGGTGATAGATCTTGATACATCTAAAACGAACCAGGCGAAACTCACTGATCAACCAATGACTGCCCACGTTCCCTGCACTAGCATTACTCGCTGTGTAGGTTACGTGAAGCAAAAAAGAAGTGAAAATTAAATGTAAGCTAAAGGGAAAGGAAAGTCAATTAAATGAAGGATAACATCAAAAAGTGAAGGGAATGACAGAATAAAAAATAAAAGTTTGAAGGTGGATATGGTCAGGAGAAGTGAAAGGTTGCATGTTGCCAGCCAAGAGCGTCTAACTGACGGTCGAAAACCATTACCGTATTTTCATCGACTACACTTTCTGGAAGCGAGTTCCAGCGCTCGATAACTCTACGCAAGGATCCGGTCAGAAAGCGGCTTGTGTAGCTTCATGGGATGACTGGGAAGACAAGGCTACCTAGCCGGGCTAAATAGCCAGCTCAAGTCCGGTCCAACCTTCCCTGTTAAAATGCGTTAAGTAAGGATTAGGTCTCCTCGAAGCCGTCGGTAGTGCATGGAATACCTACCAAAGATAAGTAGACGCTCGGAGGACGATTGCCCCCATAACCCGTCGACCAATTTGGTACCTACTCTCAAAACCCTCTGGAGCTCCATTTTGTCCCGAACATGGCACGGTGGGGAAGTCTAGACACAGTATTCCAGATGGGGCCGAACGAAAGCTGAGAACAACTTCATAAATATGTCGGCAGTTCAGACCCCAAAAGAACGGCGTATTAACCACAACATTCTGAAACCCTACTTGCGGCCTTCTTCCAGTTGTCACCAGCATGCAAAGACGAGGAATGGACGACGCTTAGACCTGCCTGGTTGGAGACAAGGGGAAGTTCGACCCCAGAGTGTAGTTCGAAGGCGGGAAAGTTGCTCCTATACGAAGGACGGAACATTTAGCCTGATTAATGAGCCGTAGTCACAAAGTGGACCAGCCCCAGAGTCTGTCCGGTGCATGCTGTATGGCCGCAGAACCTCAGGAACACTTACGACATTCCATAGCTCTACGTCATCAGCAAACAATAGGTATGCTACCCCAAGTTCTCTAGGGAGGTCGTTTATGTAGATGGAGAACAGCATCGGTCCAAGGACCGAGCCTTTGGGGACACCGCTAAGGACCGCTTGCCTAAAGGATAAGTTGCGACCCACAAGTACACAATGCTCTCTTCCCTGCAAGAACACAGATGCCCAGTGAAGGGCGCAGCCAGATGCGCCGTAGGAGCTCGGCTTTGGTGATGGCCTCAAGTGGTATACCCTAACAAATATTTTCGAGGAGTCTACGAAAAGCACATCCACTACGTGATCATTGTTCATTGCCTCGGCCCAAGCTTCACGAGCAACCAACACATTCGTCAAACACGAAAACCGCTTCCGGAATCCATGTTGTGCACTACTTAGTAGGTTAAATCCATTCAGGTGACATTCCAGCGACTCGCTCCCCAGAATTTCAAGCAGTTTGCCCACGACGCTAGTCAGACTGACTGGCTCATACTTAACTGACAGGCTCCTGTCGCCATTTTTGAAGATAGGACAGATGACAATCTCCTTCCATTCCAAACGTACTTTACAGATCTCAAGTAACTTCTGAAACATCATCGTCAGCGGTCCACTTAGTTCCACCGCCAAACCATACAGAAGCTTCGGGTGAATGGAATCAGGTCCAGCTGCTTTGGAAGGGTGCAATTATTGCAGCAGTTTCAGGACTTGCATTTCCACCACAGTAAACTCAGCTAAATGAGAACCTTCAGGTAATCTGGGGACAAGTTTTACGTTAGTCAACGCGGACTAACGTACAAAAGCCCCTGTATACTACTCCTCAAGTACACGAGCCTTATCTGAGTCCGCATACGCTCGAGTTCCATCGGTCGGCACAAAAGTTAGGATTAACGAAGTTGAACCACAGCGCTCCTAAATACAAACGAAGAACTTCTGCGGATTTTCCGAAGCTCCATTAGCCGATCCCTTTACGTTCAACAGCCGAGCTTTCCTTAAGTGTTGTTTACACCTATTTCTAGCCTCGCGGTAGCTATCATAGGTGCTAGTTGATGTAGCCGCACGGTAGGTCCTCCAGCATCCAGAACGCTTCTGGATCAGGTACTTGCCTGTGGTATCTATCCACGGCGGCCGCGCTCGTGTCTCCGTTCGCCTCGCAAGCGGGATGTAGGGAGTAGACACTTCCGTGAGATAATATTTAACTTTATCCTAGGCCGCCTGAACCGTAGCAACTACGGGTATTTCGCAACGCCTCCCAGCAGCCTTGATACGCATTGCGTGATAGTTAGCACGCCCTATGTTTGGAAATGGATTAGCAATGCCCTGGTGACGCCTGGTCAGACTACACCTGAACGATAAACAGACATGATCACGAGCACCTAGGGAATTAACAAATACTACATCCAAAACAGACTGGAGTTGGGCTTCCATGTACCTAGTGGGGAGGTCCACAAACGTATGCAACGGTACTTGTAGCTTACGCTCAAGTAGATTTGCCACAAAAGTACCTTCCGCCTAGTTGCAAGGAAGACCTGCCCAGCAAACGTCTGGTAGGTTGAAATCCCCAAGTCTCAAAGCCTGTTTGCGGCTTGAGAGCGAATATAGTCGAGCACCTCTTTGGACGAACTCCCAGGATAACTATACATAGCACAATTGTAAGTTGAGCTGAGGAACTGCTATTCAATCCCGACAGAACCTCCACAGTTTATCTGCCGGCTGAAACATGTAGGTACACAAAACGTCAAGCCCACAGCTAACGTAAAGCTCAACGGCCCTGCCATGTCGGCCAACGAAGTGATCACATACAAATAGTGCGGAGCCAGACAGACATACTTCACAGTCCGTGATGTCCCGAGACCGCCGTGTTTCAGTGAATGCGAGTATATCTAAATGAGACCCATCTACAAGCGGACCTATCTCGCACATCTTATTCCATAGGCTCCGCAACGTACTTAGCACTATCTGAAGGAACGCTTAATGTCCAGCCCTGGGTCGTGCGCTACCAGTAGTGGCACTGGTAGTGCGGAATCAGACCGCCGGCTGACCACCCGAAAACCCACCAACCGGAGACCTTGCTCGCCAGACGCTCGCCTGGTTTTGAGGTCCTTAGTGGCCTCTTTTGGCTTCAGTCTATCTGTTAATGGGAGGTCTGGCTGAGCACCAAAATTACTACCCATCACTTTAAAGGCAAACTGCAACAGCGCGTTGCGTTCCTCCGGGGTGGATAGGACTACACGATGTAAGCACGGGCGAGGGTTTGGGGCGTTAACTGGGACCTTACCCAATGTAGTCAGTTTCCAGACAGTAACACCGAGAAACACAAGCGGAAGAAGCTCCGTTGCGCACATCTTAAACCACTGTAGGTCGTCTAATAAGCGTTCCGCAGGAAGTGCGGCAGTGGAGTCCACTGCGTTACGGAATATCACGCTGCTATCCATGAAAGAGTCGCCTAGACGGGGTATATTTACCCCACGGGTTTTGGAATTTACATGAAGAGCAACTGGCTTTGACGCAGATAATGAGAAAGGGCGCAAGTTATCAGACGACGTTGAAGCAGCTGTAGCGTACGTCTTAATCTCCAGCTTGTTTGTCCCGTCATTCTGGACGCTTTTCGTACCTACCTGAGGAGTACGGGCAGTTTTGTTCCGATTTTTCTTTCGTCCTGCAGGGAAAAGCCCGTGGCTCAACGTCCATCCACGCCTCCACGACCTGTACTCCTAGAAGACAGGATGTGGTGTTTGGAGTAGGCACCGCAATTTGAGTAGCACGCGATGTGGACATCTGGGGTTTTCACCCCTTGCCCGCACAGTCGCAGGTGAAACTGAGGGCATTGCATCACAAGGTGGTGTTTCCCGTTCAGGCTGTTGCAACTTGAGCGACTTCTCATGTCTCGGTTTAGGTGCGGAGGTTTGCGCACTTTTCTTGCCTTCTTTCGCGTATTCTTTTATGGCCCAGCAGCCCGTGCCTCGCCCTCTATTTGTGGAGGGTCAACGCTGCCGTCCGAGGCAGCTGACTCACTTATCTCAATGTACTGGAGCGTCCGGTAAGATGAACGAACCATTAAGGGATGGACTGTCAGCAGGGGGACAGTCCGCTACAGAGGCTTCATTTGCAATACTCAGGTACTTCATAAGCAAGTCCAGTTTAGAGTTGAGCAAGGCAAGCCCGACTAACGCCTACTCAACCACTGTGAACACGGTTGCTAGTGCCTTAAATTCAGCACAGATGCTAGCCGGGCACTTCGCTTTCTGAGTGCAGCAAGCAACACATCTAAACAGGAGGTTTTCACTGCATGATAGCTTAGTTAACTGATTCGCTCGGAGGCCGGTGCAACCTTTGTGATACCAGCGGAAGCAAACATCATTTTGCATACCACCAAAGGAATCCGTAACTGGTCTCGAACAGGCAGAATTGCCGCAAAATGCATTGGACTCATCAATCGAGGACCCAAAGATTCCATCCGCCTCCGTTTTTAGCGAGACGACCAAATTTAAAGTGGAAAACAGATCAGAATTAAAAACACGTATACAACGGTAAAATGACCACAAAAAGCAAAACAGGGTGTGAAACGGGATGAAAAAGGGGAACAACCGCAACAATTTCAAGTAAGCGTCAAGAAGCCGCTATGTCCAGTTGCACTTTAATCGATCCAAGGTATCTTGGATCAGAGGAAATTTGACAATGGTCAAGTTTCGCTTCAAGTGTTTATTCAAACACCATTTTCCACAATTACTCAGCAAGAGAAATCGTTCCGTATGGCACCCCAAAAAACCGAGTTACCGGATAGAACTCAAAGGTAGATAGGAATTTTCGCTGAGGCAGGGTGCATTGCCAGGAGAAATTATCTTGTCCATAAGCAATGAATTGCTTCAGTAGCAGCAAGCTCAATAACCTGCTTGGGCCAGTTGCCTAGATATTCGTCCGTACACGACAATGATAAACTACCATAGGAGCTGAATATAATTTACTTGGTAGTCGTAATGGTGCATCCTTGTGCTCACTTTGTTTGCTTTAATAACACCATGCAAAGTGTTTAAATATTTACGCACTGACATCCTACACGGTTTTTTTGGAAGATTGTTTTCACAGAGTGGAGGTAACAATTCCGCCATGATGCAGCAAATTGATATATAAAATATGTAAAGGCATCATTAACAGAAATACAAATACGGAACATCAATACTAATAAATATTCCTTTTCGGAGTCTAATAATAATAGGAACTTATTCTTTGCATCAATGGTTCCTTATTGATAATCGAGATAAGCGATAATTGGCATTTTACATGCCTTGTGCTACAGTGGGTTAACCTACATGCTGCATGTTGAATATGTTATGTAAATTTAAATTGTGGATTTGGAAAATAACTGGTATCATTAGTTGTAAACGAACTTATATTAGATTTCTTAACGAACCTGCAAATTATATAGTGCCTACATTATTTGCATTTGATTAAAGCGTGAATGATTGTTAGGAGTTTTCATCATTTGAAGTCGAAGTACCGTGGGCTCTTGTTCACTTACCGGTGCAATAAACTGGACGTTTGATGTGCGGAAGGCTGTATCGTCCTTGAAACTTGACCTGACAGGGACGTTTTTTCCAGTGTACCAAAGTCACAAACCACATCCTTTCGCTCCTCTGTGAGTATTGCTCCCTATCGTCTGTGAGTGCGTGCCTTTTCTCCTTTATATATGTATAAGCTAAGGCTAACGTAATTCCTTACTTACATTGACATTCAACTACATCCGTACCTTGCAGTGTACAAATTGTAGTTTGCATGCGCTCGTAGATTCTTAGGGCTCCCGTGTCCAGCGTACAAGTTGGTCGTAACAGACCTGGGGAGTTGCAATGGAAAGCAATCATCTCGTAGTTTTCACTATGCTTATATCACAGCCACCTAGTAAGAGACCACAGTAAACCGAACGTGAAAGAGAAGAGGAAGAATCCATGTCCGTCTCCCGTATGTACAACGATCTCCTTTGGGGATCACCGTACGGTCACGCTCGGACCTGCTACACTCCTATAAAGTGCAATGGTCCTAGTAGAAACAAAGTAGATCCGGCTTGTTTGAAGTAAGGAATACACGATTTCTTTTCGTCCCGGACCTTATTAACCTTTCGACTGCTTTGTCCATTGCCGGATTATTTCTATTGCAAGCCTTGACGCCCAGCCGCCATTACGCGTCTAAATTTATGTTACAGGCATTTCCTTATGTCCTTTTATTGGTAGCTTCTGAAGTTACTCATGTTCTAGATCCAGAACAAATGTTCGCAAACTGATCCTATGCATCTTAGTCAGTGATGTACCATTAGCTCGTTCTCACTCGGGCGTCAGTCAGTAACTGATTGAACACCAGGTCCCTTGCCCTACTCACGTGCGCAGTGACTGGTATTCGGGTTTTAAGTTTCCCCTAAAAATAGTACTGTTTGTTTAGTTCTCTCATTTGAGGGAAGAGCGGATGTTGTTGACCTTGCTAATGAACGATACTTCAGCAATCTCATCGCTAACCCTTCTCCGGTTAGTGGGTTCGAACGGACAACCACTAAGTTCAAGCACCGAGTGCGTCCGCATTAGCGGCGCACTTCGCTTCTGCATTCGCAACTAACCAAACCTGCGCGCCAAGCTCTGCCGTCGCCGCACTGACTGAGCTAACCGACTTGATCTGCGACGTCGCGGAGGTACATGGGCTAGTCAGCTGCCTAGACAGCACGAAGCCAGCTGGACCGGATGGTCTCCATCCGCTGATCCTCAAGTCCTTGTCAGCTGTGATCTCACCTGCTGTAACCGACCTGTTCAACCGATCCCTGTCCATAGGCTGCGTGCCTTGTGACTGGAAATGCGCCGTTGTCAAACCGATTCCAAAAGGCGGTGACACACGCAAAGTGGAGAATTACCGCCCTATTTGTTTGACCGCAGTATTGTCGAAAGTTCTGGAGAAGATTGTGAAGAAGAGACTGCTCCGGCTACTGGAGACCAACTCTCTCCTGACGCCTGCACAGCATGGTTTCGTGAAAGGCCGCTCGTGCATCACTAACCTGCTGCTAACATGGCATGAATGGTTGCAAGCAGTAAACCAACGTAACTCAGTCGACGTGGTATACGTCGATTTCAGTAAGGCCTTCGACAGAGTGAATCACGAGATCCTCCTTCAGAAACTGAGGGAGTGCGGAGTCGGAGGCTCGCTGCACCAATGGATCCGTGACTTCTTAGTTGGACGGAAGTGGAGGGTGCAAGTCGACAGCCACCTGACCGACTGGTACCCGTCGACGAGCGGCGTTCCTCAGAGGAGGGTGCTTGGCCCCATTCTCTTCCTGATTCACACCAACGACGTGCCCAATCTCCTTCGGTCGCCGTGTGCCTTGTTCGTGGATGACCTGAAGCTATGGAGGGTGATCCATACGTCGGACGACTTTGACATACTTCAGCGGGACCTCGACCGCCTCTCCATGTGGTCCGCCGAAGTAAGTTTGCCTATCAACTCGGCAAAATCGCTACTTCTGTGCCTCGGTAAAGGTGGAGCGGGCCGATCGTACACTCTCGACGGCCAAGTTCTACACCCGACGCATTGCGTCAGAGACCTTGGCGTTATACAACGTTACGACATGAAGTCACTGGACAACACGGACAAGATGTATCGCACAGCATTGCGTTCGCTGTGGGCGCTGAAACGTAGCTTCTGCACCTGGTCGAAAGAGATTGCCACTCCTCTCTTCACATCCATTGTACGACCGGTGCTAGAATACGGCTCACCCGCCTACTGTCCGTTGACGAAAGGCGAGATACACAAGCTCGAAAGAGTACAACACATAGCCACACGGCTCATTCCCGGTCTTCAGGGTGTGCCGTATGAAGAAAGATGCAGACAATTGGGTCTGTATACTCTAGCCTACCGCCGCGTGCGAGTGGACCTCATCATGACCCATCGGGTATTGCATCTGGGTGCTTATCCGATGCTGAGGCCACTGCTCCATGTCCGTGCGTCAAGCAGCACACGAGGTCACCAGTACAAACTGGTAGTCCCTGACCTCAAGTGGGTAGCTCATCCCTTGTGTTTTGAGCGGCGAGTGGTGAACATGTGGAACCGTTTGCCCTCGCGGATAGTAGGAGCGAACTCGGTGTCGGAATTCAAACGATTCCTGGACGCGCACTTTGCGGATGCCAGATTCGATGAAGCCTTCACAGGAAACTGACGAAGGAATCGTTCAATGATTATAACCCATGGAGCCCGTTAATCCACCAACTGCAGCTTCCGAAACGATGCCCATCCGTAATAGGCGGCGGAGCTGGTGAAGGACTCCATGTGGTTCATCCAAGAATATATCGTAAGTACATGGAGGTTTTTTCTATGCTTGTAAATATTTTACTTTTTTCACCTGGGCTAGCTCACTACTACAGGTAACACTGTGTCAGTTTGACATGTCCTACATTGAGATATAGCTACATAGATGTTCAACATCTTTCTCGCTATCATGACAGTAAAGTAAAGTCTCGTATCGTAGGTATGGTAAAGCTGTAATAACAGTTTAAAAAGCCGAGGCCCTTAACTACGAGCTGTTTTCGTGGTTCTGCTTCCGTATTTTGTGTGGTACTAGACGGCCAAAATTGCGGTTCTACATAAACGCATTCCACATTTGCCGTTTATTGTTTTTTTCTCCGTTTATCTTGGAGGTATATTAGCCTTAGTCTATAACTAGACATCGAGCCACAAAAATGCATGAGGTACAGAAGTAGAGTAAAGGTCACGAAAAGTGAGCGAGCTATTATGGCTTTTTAACACGCTGTTTAGTATTGTCATTTTTGATTAACATAATCAGATCGTACCGATAGCGAACCCCGTGCGTTTTCGTTCTAATAAAATTTGATTTTGTCCGTTGTGATTCGAGCGCTTTGATGTGCGCAAACTACTCAGCGTCTTCCGCTGGTCTACCGGTCATCATGGTGTCCAAGTATCAGAATTTTGCTATAGGTTTCATTACCCGTTCAAAAGCAGTTCTTTCTGTAACGGCTGTTTGCACATAACTTGTGGTATCCCATCAAACTATGAGTGTCTTCAGCTGGATGCAGCTTCCTCTGTTGGGATCTTTTGACTTGTCTTACTTAAGTCGACCACTGTGTTCATTCTGGTTTATCTGCTTTTACTCTTCGCCACGTTAGTACTCACTCTGATCCCTAACTAACTCCCAAATTTCGCCTATTTTTCCTTTCTTGTGCCCTTTTGATCTTGTCACACCAGTTCGTAACCACACTCCTGCCCTACACCTCCCACTCTCGAAGTCACGAACATCTATTGACCAGCCAAGTAAGCCCCTTCCCAATAGGTTCGCGACCGTCGTCAAGGAGAACACGACGGCTGCTCCCGCAAGCCGGATTCCTGTTGTGCATAGGTATAAACCAAGTTGGTGGAAGCTAAAGCGTCACCTTCAAAGTGCTGGCTGAAATCAGTTGTTCGTAAGATCGACTATTTACAGAAACCGCCTTCTAAAGCAACGATCTCCGAGACCATTTCGTTAAGGCAGAGAGAAGACAGGTCGCGATATGTCAACATTTCGATTGTTCTCCTCAGTCGCAAACACAATACGATCAGAATCACTCAAGGGATTATATACATGGAAAGAAAAAGCAACACCAATCAAAATATCACAATCAAGACCATGGCAACCGAATTGATTGCCACAATAGTTTCTGTGCACATAGCACAGGTTGATAAGCCTTAATTAACAACGCCTCACTAATTGATAGCAGTACCGGGTTTTTGTTACGTAATAACACTTTGAACGCTGTCTCGGGGTTCACGTGATGACGGGTTGTCATGAGGTGCTTGGTGATAGACGATGCCGGGCTCCGATTGATTCTCAGATTCGTCCCATGTAGTTGCGTAATCATTTGTCCCAACCGGGAACGTTCTCATGACCGGAGTCGGCTAAAACGACGGCAGCAAAGAGCATTTTAGTTGGTCAATTACCATAAAAACGAATGGTTTCCTTTCTTTTCGATGAGGTGGAACCGGGGATCAATATAGTTTATGCTTTTTGTCTTGGCAGAAAACATGAAGATACCTCCAGGTTGCGTTCCCTTAAGGTTGTATGCCAAACTGGACAATGATACCGTCAGATCCTTCGGCGGAATTCGCGCTTCAAAGGGAAGCCATTTCACATGTGACCTGATCTATCCCCCGCGGACCGCGTTAATTTACAGATTAGTTGATGAATTGAGAATTCACCGTGCGAACGGCGAATCCGATTTGCATGTTGAGATCTTTCGCATGGTTCAGAAAATGCAGCAAATTCGCTGAAAGCCAGTCCTTGTCTTTCCCGGACAATTAAATCAACAACTGGATTGCACGTAGTTTGTGAACCTGCGCAGTCTGCGTAACAAACTCGATGAAGTTGTGCATCCTATGTCAGTACTCGTCCCGGACCGTATGGCATTTACTGAGACATGGTTGTCCATAGAAATCTCAGATCCTAAAGTACATATTCCGGATTACAGTCTCTCATGAGCTGATCGCACTGGTTTGAGATCGGGGGCGGTGTTATACTCTACTGGAAGGATAATCTGAAGTCTATGTAATTGTTATCTTGGAAAGCGATAACTGTTTTGAAGTGCTTTGGTATCGTATTTACGATGTATGTAGATTGCTCCTTCTCGGTGTCTTCTACAGAGCTCCCTTGAGTTCTGGTGGTCGTTTACTGGAGTCTACAAAGCATCGTGGGAGTAAGGATTGCTTATTAGTGGAGGGACTTTAATGCCCCTAATATTGTTTGAGATCTTCACTGATGCTGCACCTGCTTCCAATTCTACGTTTCTGGAAGCTGTTCTTGAAAGCAATTTAATTAATGTCGCGGCTCCTGCTCGCATTATCCCGGGTTAGACGTCGCATACACTCGGCCTTGTGCTTTCGCCTGCACAATCGGATGTTTTTGCTTTGAATGTTTTACCACGAATCGGGAGGAGTGAATACTGCTTGCTTTCTTTTCACTGGACCACACGGTCTAGTATTCTAATCACTGTGTCTGTCGTCGGCATTTCTGGCTTGTTGAACCCAACCGCTTGGAGGTGGCCACTAGCGAGCAGGATTGGAGTCTTCCCCAACACTTAAACGTCGATACTGCTTGCAGTCTTGTTTACTCAGAGCTAAAGTCCACTAGAGATCCTCCTTGGATTGACGGAATTACGATCGATCATGAACCAAAGACACACTTTGTATTGGCTATAAGCCTTCGAGATTGGAAACTGATTATGCAAATTATAAATTGGTTCGGAACATATGTACATTGAAAACACGTGCGAAACGGTAGCAATACGAAAGTCATCTGGTTGAACAGTCTAAGTCCACATCAAAGCTGCTTTTCTCATAACTGAAAAGGAGCACCAGAGCAGGAAGTGAAATACCGCCTTTGTACTCCCACGCTCTTAATACCGTGCTCCACGATGCTGATAAAGCTAGTCTTTTGGTTTGCCATTATTCATCGGTCCATCCGACAGAAGTACCGTCAGTTGATTGTTATTCGTCTTTGCTCTCTGTTCTCATGAACATCAGTGCTACTATGCTATCTACACTTTTATGCAAGCTGGATCCAAACTCTTCCCCGAGACCTGATGGATTGAATCCTATGTTCCTCAAGATTTTGGCCAAATATATTGCTGTTCCTGTCACGTATTTTGGTGCTCTTTTGAGGCTAGGAGTCTTCCGCTTGCCTGGAAGGTGGGCATAGTCAAGGCAATATACAAAGACGAAAATCCACAAGATCTTACAAATTATCGGCCCATCTGTTTAATTTCTGTTGTCTGCAATGTTATGAAGAGTATTCTCAATCGAGCTGTCATTCTGCGTTTACGGAACCTCAAGATTATTTCAACTGCACAGCTTGGCTTCCTTCATTCTCGTTCATCTGTCACCAAGCCTCTGGTACCTCGAGAAAAGTGAGCTAATTCTATGGATGCTGTTAAGCGGCTGGATGTCATATTCGTGTATTTCAGTAAACCGTTTGACAAGGTTTCACACGAAATTTTGCTTAGCAAACTTTGCAGTATTGGTGGTGATTCGGGAAAAATCCTCTCTTTTCTCACTGATTTCCTGCATGGCCGCGCTTTCCGTGTGAAACTAAATGAGTCACTTTCCTTCCCTGTAAATATGACCAGCGGTGTTCCCATTGGATCATTGGAATGTGGAGGGCAGAAGGAAAATTCCTTTGTCAACTCCATCGCCTCCCGTTCGTCACAGGGATCAAGGTGGACATTGTTAGTCGGTACCAATGGAACCGCTGCGTTGACACAAGAAACAACAAGGTTCGAGTTTACTCAGCAGTTAAGAATCCAATCGATGTATGAAATATTCCTCCGACTGCGCATCAAGGATATACACGGGTAGATTGTTCCGCTCTTTCACTACTCTGTTAGACAGATTGACGTCATAACGGACCAGAAGTCTTCTTTGTTTAAACACTTTCCAATGGTGACCCCTAATCGAACTGAAACAATTGAGTGGAAAGAACTTCAACATTTCAGCTCCAAGCTCACCTTTAACCATACGTCGTTTGCAAATCAAATCCCCGCGATCTCGACGATTGGCTAGGGAGAACAAGTTCAAGCGCTGAAGACGATGTAAGACAGCTTTCGTAACTCCAGAATGGATTTAGATCCTCTCCGTTAAACTTTTTTAATCAAGTTGCGTTCAAATTTGGAAAGAGGATAAACAGCGGACACTGTTCATTGTTCTGAACGTTTTAGCCATTGTTAACGACCTGGCGTTTGTACTAGAGGCAGATTGATTTACGCCAACAATTTATAGCTATGGATGGAAGTCTCCTGTGTGGATGAAGCTGATGGACTACAAACAGCCCGATTCGCTGCATGATTGGTCGATCAGGTGCCAAGTACCCATAAATCACGATAAACGCTCTGTTTTTTCCTCCGGTGCTCCCGAACTATTTGGAATTTATAGTTCAGTTCAGTTCAGATGGGGACTGGAACGATAGGAGAATCCCGTGAGTGTTCCATCTTGAGTGGATCGTTGAGCCAGGAATTGATGAAGTGCTCAGTTATTGATGGATCTAAAACGGAAACACCCGTATCGCACCCTGGCCAACCAGTTAATGCCCACGTTTCCTGCCCGAGCAGTCCCTGCTTTGGCAGTCACGTGAAGTAAGCAAAGGATAGGAAGAGAAATCGAAGGTACAGAATAGGGAAGTGTACTTAAATAAGAAAATAATACCAATACGTGAAGAAAAGTAGAGAAAAGAAAATCGAAGTACGAAGATGCGAGTTACTCAGGAAAATGGAAAGGTTTCGTGTTGCCACCCAAGAGCGTCAAGTTGCCGCTCAAACCCCTTAACCGTAGATTCCCTGATAACACTTTCCGGAAGCATGTTCCAGCGGTCGATGACTCTGCGTGACAGCCGGATTTCCGCCCTAATCCGATCGGACCGCGGTTTGTCCAGCTTCAACGAATGACCGCGTAGAACAGACAATCTAGCGGGACTGAATAGCCAAGATAAATCTGGACCAACCTTCCCAGTCAAGATACGGTAGGTTAGGATTAGGTCTCCTCTAAGCCTTCGGTAGTGCATAGAATGCATTCCCGAACTAAGTAGACGCTCGGGGTACGTCCGTCCCCGTAATCCCTCGACTAATCTAGTACCCACTCGTAAAACCCTCTCCAGCTCCATTTTGTCCCGGACGAGGCAGGGCGGACAAGCCTGGACGCAGTATTCCAGATGAGGGCGAACGAAAGCCGAGAACAGCCTCGTAAAGATGCCGCCCGTCAAGACTCCGAAAGAACGTCGGATTAACCACAACATGCGGAAACCTCTGCTTGCGGCCTTCTTCCAGTTGTCGCCCGAGTGTAAATCCGAAGAGTGTACGACGCCTAGGTCAACCTGGCTAGATACACGGGGGAGTTCGACCCCACCGACCAAGTACTTCGCAGGAGGACAACCTCCTCCAATCCGAAGAACGGAGCACTTTGCCTGATTTATGGGCAGTAACCATAAAGTAGACCAGTCCCAAAGCTTACCCAGTGCTCGCTGAATAGCTTCGAAACCCCCAGGAACATCAACAATGTTCCACAGCTTCAGGTCATCAGCAAATAGCAGCGATGGTACCTCAAGCTCCGTGGGTAGGTCATTCACATAGATAGAGAACAACAGCGGTCCAAGGACCGAGCCCTGCGGCACGCCGCTGAGGACAGACTTCCTAAATGATAGACCCCGGCCTACCCGTACACACTGTTCTCTACTCTCCAAGAAGGCAGTCACCCATTGAAGGGCGCGGCCAGATACCCCGTAGGAGGACAGCTTTTGCGCGAGCCTCAAATGAGGTACCTTGTCAAATGCCTTCGAAAAGTCGACGAAAAGCACGTCCAGTGTGTGGCCGTTATCCACTGCATCCGCCCAATTTTCGCGAGCTACCAAAAGATTCGTCAGACACGAAAATCCCTTCCGGAATCCGTGTTATACATTGCTAAGTAGATTAAATCTACTCAGATGACTCTCCAATGAATCTCTCACCAGTTTCTCGAGGAGTTTGACTACTACACTCGTCAGACTAACTGGCCTGTAATTTGCAGGCAGACCCCTGTCCCATGTTTAAAGATGGGACAGATGACAGCTTCCTTCCATTCGGAAGGCAATGCACAACTGTCAAGCGATTTCTGAAACACAATAGCGAGCGGTCCACTTAGTTCCGCAACCAACTCATGCAACAGTTTCGGGTGAATTAAATCAGGCCCAGAGGTCTTAGAAGGGTTCAGCCCTTGTAACAGCCTACGAACTGCAGTCTCCGCTACAATAAATTCAGATAGTTCTGAACCCTCTGGGGTCCTGCAAACCAGCTCAACGCCTGTCAAAGAGGTTTCCCTTACAAACGCTGCCGCATATTGCCCACTGAGTACGCAGGCCTTGTCATAATCCGTATGCGCATGAGTACCGTCATCACGCATCAATACTGGAATTGACATGTTCGAACCGCAGCGCCTTTTCACATAAGCGAAGAATCTTTTTGGATTCTCTGAAGCATCGTCTGCTAACCCTTTTTCAAAATTGAGCCGAGCATCCCTTAGGTGTTGCTTACACCTATTTCTAGCTTTACGGTACCTGTCATAAGTATCGGTGGACGGAGCGTCTCGGTAAGTCCGCCAACCTCTAGACCTCTTTGTGAGCAGATGCCTGCCAGTGGGATCTATCCAGGGCGGCTGTGCTCGGGCCTCCTTTCTCCTTGTGACTGGTATGAAGGGAGCAGAGACCTCTGTGAGGTAGGACTTAAATTTATCCCAGGCAACCTGGACAGTATCGTCGTCTGAGATCTCACAATGGAAACCAGAAGCCTTGGCTCTCATTGATTGATAGTCTGCTTGCCATATGTTCGGGCGAGACTCAACCGTACTCTGGTAGCGTCTAGACAGAGTACAATTGAAGAGCAAACAAACATGATCACTGGAACCCAGTGGAGGTCCGTAAGTAATGTCATCAACAAAATCGAGTGACTTAGCGAATACAAGGTCCAAAATAGACGGCACTTGGGCGTCCATGTACCTAGTGGGGAGGTCAATGAACTGGTGCAAAGATACTTGGAGCGTAAGTTCAAGTAGATCAGCGCCAAATGTGCCTGACGCTGAGTCGCAAGAAAGATCTGCCCAGAAAATCTCTGGGAGGTTGAAGTCGCCCATCACCAAACACTTATTTGCGGACTGGGAGCGAATGAATTCAAGTACCTCTTTGGATACGCTCCCAGGGCTTCTATACACAATTACAACTGTAACCTGAGCCGAGGAGGTGCTAATAACAGCCGATAGAGCTTCAACACTTTTGTCTGCCGACTGAAATAAGCAAGTCTTCAAAACGTCCAGTTTACAGCTCACATAAAGAGCGACGCCCCCTCCCTGTCGGCCAGCAGAGCGATCGCATCTAAATAGTGCGTAGCCAGATAGATGTACTTCACCATCCGTGATGTCCTGAGACAGCCACGTTTCAGTGAATGCGAGTATATCGGGATGAGACCCATCTACAAGCAGACCTAACTCGTACACCTTATTCCTTAGGCTGCGCACATTACTTAGCACTATCTGAAGTTTTTCGTTAGATCCAGACCTGGGTCGTGCGCTACCAGTACTGGCACTGGTAGGGCGGAAAAGGACCGCCGGCTGACCACCCGAAAACCCACTAACCGGAGACCTTGTTCACCGGCCGCTCGCCTGCTTTTGAAGTCCTTGATGGCCTCCCTTAGCTTCAGCCTATCGGCTAGCGGAAGGTCCGGCTGAACGCTAATATTTGTACCTTTCAGCTTAAATGCAAACCGCATGAGAGCATTGCGTTCCTCCGGGGTAGAGAGTACCACACGAAGTAGCAGCTGTCGCGGGTTTGGTACGTTAACTGGGACGTTCCCCAGTCTAATCAGCTTCCTGACAGTAACGCCTGGAAAACCAGGCGGAAGAAGCTTCGTTACGCACATTTTAAACCATTGAAGGTCGTCCAACATGCGATCAGCGGGAAGGACAGCAGTAGATTCAGCCGCGTTACGGAATATAACGCTACTATCTGTGAAAGAATCGCCACGACGGGGTGTATTAACCCCACGGGTCTTTGATTCGGCACTCGGAGCAGGTGGCTTCACTACTGGTGATGGGACTGTCTTTAGCCCCTCCGATGATGTAGCAACGGCAGCGTATGTTTTTCGCTCTATTGTCGATGTCTTACTTTTGTTAGGGTCATCGATTTCACCGGAAGGCTTTATAGCAGATTTTATCTGCTTTTTCTTCTTGATAACAGGAGTAGGGTCCCGTGAGGCTTTTTCGCTTTGAGCAGAATCAAGCACACCTTCAGAATATGTCTTCTCGGTGAGAACCAAGATTTCCGGCAACTTCGGCTGATAAGTAGTGCGTGTTGTGATCTTCGCCTTCGCACAACCTTCAGACGGTTTGCCAAGTAACGACACTTGGCTTGTTTCCGGTGCCGAGACAACTTTTTGTTTAGCAGAGAGCTTACGAGGTTTCCTGGCTCTTCTTCGCTTAACTCGAAGTGACCCTTGAACCAGCAATTCGGCGTCGATCAGCGTAGGTGTAGATACGACGTCCGAAGCTGCTTCATTTTGGTGGTCGGTAGCCATCTGGACCGGTGACATAATGATAGGTGCCACAAGCTGATCATCGGTGTAAGCGATCAAATCTGCTTTGTTGGAGACCGGAAGCGTCGTCATAAGCAGATCAATCTTATAGCGAAGATCAGAGAGCATCGAGAACGAACGCTCTACATTTCGCAGCCGGGTATCAAGAGATTCATCTCTCGTACGAAAGGCTGAGCGGCCTTGCCGGCGGCTGCAGCAATTGGCACAACTGAACAGCAACTTTTCGCTAGAGGCCAGCGCTGCGTACTGTTCGGTATTTAGCTCCGTACAAAGCTGATGGTACCATCGGTTGCAGACATCGCATTGCATACCGCCTGAATCGTCAGTTACTGGTACATTGCAGGTTGGTCCGCCACATAGTGCGATAACCTCAGAATCCGAGCCATCAGGAACAACAGCCTCGGTGCATTGCGAGACCGACATAGTGGAAAACAGAGTGATTATAACACGTATACAATAGATAAACGACCACAATAAAAAGGCAAAAAACTGAGTGCAAAACGGGGTTAAAACTGGGAAAAACTGGAAAGATTACCAGTAAGCGCCAAAGACGCTTTGACCAGAACCACTTTAATCGATCCAAGATATCTTGGATCAGAGGAAATTTGACAATAGTCAAATTTCGTTTCAAGTGTTTATTCAAACACTGTTTTCCACGTTAATTCAACTAAAAATCTCGATCAGTATGGCACGCCAAAAAGTCAAGTTACCGCGTAGCACTCACTCGGTCAGTTTTTGCTTTTAAACTAATCTTGAGATGCATCTTGGCGTCATTGTGATCCCAGATCTAAAATCGACTGAAGATACCTTGAGGAAAGTCGCTTCTGCCAACAGGATGTTTTTCATCCTACGACGATCCTTTTCCCGTTGGACCCCGGGGATGTTCTGGCTCCTGTTCACTGCTCATGAGTATGAACTGCCCGCTGTCTATCCTCTCTAAATTTGTATGTAACTTGTTTGAAAAGTTCAGCGGAGATAATCTGAATCCATTCTGGAGTTACGAAACCCGCCTTACTTCCTCTTTAGCGACTGAACTTGTTCTTCGTAGCTTATTGTCTAGATGGCTGGCATGCTGAACAACCTCGGGGTGCCAGCTGGGTGGTTCGGGTTTTTCCCGTTCCAGCGAATGGTTCGGCGGCAGTGTTCCAGGACGTGGTGGGTTTTCGCCTGGCAAGCGTTCTCCCTATAAAGAGCCACGAATGTCCGTTTAACAACACTGCGACGTGGCGGATGTGACTCGCCACTAAATGAAGTCACTGCCCCTTGCCCCTCCCTGAGAGGCATTGTACTTTAAGGGTGCGTTGGGTCCTTGATCCTTCACGGACCGAAAGGCGTATGAACCATCTATTTGGTCACCGGTTCCCAACGGGTTGCGACACCCTCACATCGCCCTGCTGCCTTGTAGGTTAGATCTTTGATCAAAGGCTCGGGGTAGGGTCCCCTAAGACAACCCTCTACTTCGGCCTAGGCAACCGGGTAGTATCATGCCCACTGACGAATCCTGGACCACACCGCTTACTACTGCTACTGCTATGCCTATCTGTGCTAACTCAACTGCTCAACCTCCACTCAAAGATCACCCCACCTTCTCTCCTTCACCTACATGTACTCTTATGTCTTCTACGGTCACCGTCACGAACGACCCACGTCTCACAGCTGATGGAAGTAACAGCCCAACTCCCGGTTTTCAATGTTCTGCGA
This sequence comes from Dicrocoelium dendriticum, assembly GCA_944474145.2. Lineage (NCBI taxonomy): Eukaryota > Metazoa > Platyhelminthes > Trematoda > Plagiorchiida > Dicrocoeliidae > Dicrocoelium > Dicrocoelium dendriticum. The sequence goes on from OX104064.1 coordinate 70,709,253, forward strand.
TCGCAACGGCCTCTCACTCCACCGAAGCTCCAGCTCTTCTTCGACCTGGTTCTCCATTCATCCTCGCAGCGTTTAATGTTCGAACTTTGACGCAGATCGGACGACAAGCATGTCTGGCCCGTACTCTTGAAACGCTTTCGGTGGACATCTGTTGTCTTTCAGAGACTAGGTTACAAGACTAGCGCTGTCCTCAGAATGGCCTCTCCGGTAAAGTCTGACGCCAAATACTACTTGCGGCTTTCCGGAGACCCAGAAGCTGCCGTCTCTGGCCAAGCTGGTGTTGGGGTTGCACTGAATCAGATCTGCTTGACTGGATCCCAGTCAATAGTTTGCTATGTGCAGTCAGACTAAGAGGTTCATGTAACGTAAGCAGGCGTCGAGACGTTATGCGTGCCTTGTTTGTCGTCCCCGCCTACACCCCCTACAGACTGCAGCCCGGATGCAGTTAAAGATATCTTTTACCAACAACTACATGAATTTCTGCGTTCCTTCAAACGGACTGATATAGTCATTCTAGCCCGGGACTTTAACGCACGGGTTGGCCGCCTTCCACCAAGCGAGCACCACCTTGGGGGTAGTTTTGGTCTCGGTGGCAGTCGATCAGACAATGGGGACAGACTGCTTGCTCTTTGCTCTGATCATCGCTTGTTTCTTTCGAGTACTAGTTTTCGGCATTCGAGGAGACACTGCTACCTGGCCCCCGCCCTCACAACCACAAGAGTGCTCCCAGCTTGACCACATAGCAATCAGCTACACATGGCTCGGCAGCGTAACGGACTGCCGATCGTACTGGTCAACTTTTCTAGACTCCGATCACGCATTGGTTCGTGCTAAGATTTGCATGCGTTTCGGAGGATCACCTAAGCGCCCCCACTACCGACCAGACGTCACGAATCTATAAAACCCTGCGATTTTAACCAGGTACCAAGCCTCACTGTCAACCTTGCTTGGTTCAACTATTGATGGTGATCTCGATTCGCAGTGGGCGCAAATCAAAGATGCTTTAGTTTCCGCCAGTATCGACACTTGTGGAGTTACCCGTCACCCACTGAAGCATTGGATTTCCGCCGACTCCTTGTCGCTGATGGACAGACGCCGCTTGCTCCCAACGGATTCCAGACACAGTGAAGAACGCCAATACCTTGGCGCATGAGTCCGCAACTGGACCGCGAAGCTTGGTGGTGTGAACGTGCTAGGGAGATGGAGCTTGCTAGTCTCTGGTAATACCAGAATACTCTTCCATTTCATTCGAGTCACCGTAGGTGTTCGATCTGGTATAAATGAAACAATATGCGAAGAGGATGGCAACTTAATCACCAATCTTCAACGACGGTTGGAGCGATGAGCCGAACATTTTGGCTCGCAGTTTTGTTGGCCCCCAGCTCCATCTGCTACTTCTGGCGCCCGCGCTGGGACCGAGTTGTCTACCTCCACAGATCCTCTCTCTTCCCAGGAAATCGAGCAGTAGCTCCGGCACATGTAGCGCTATAAAGCCCCCGGCCCTGATGGTCTTCCTCCAGCTCTATTTAAAGATGGTGGCGCTTCGCTGGTCCGAGAACTCACCGCTTTGTTCTCGAAAATTTGGTCGAAAGAGAAAGTTCCGTTATCATGGGGTGAATCGATAGTCATCCCCATCTTCAAGAAGAACCTCGCACAATCTGCTCCAACTATAGAGGAATAAGTTTAGTCCCCGTCGTTTGCAAGCTGCTGGCGTCCATCATACTTCGCATCATCATCATCATCATCGCCGGTGGCCGAGTGGTTGGCACGTTTGCTTTCCAACCATAAGGTCACCGGTTCGAATCCGCGTAGGGGTGGGCGTCCTCGCGGTATACTCAGCCCGCGCGCGACTGGTGGTGGTCGCGCGGCAGCGAAGCGCCGTTACGGCGTATAAGCTGACACATTTCATTTTTTTTCATCATCATCACCATCATCTTCATCATCAATCATCATCAACAGCAGTACATCAGCCATTTGAATTGATGCTTCGCTGCCATTACAACCATGAGCGCCTATGAAATAAAGAATAAGAAGAGGGAGAGAAGGGGGACTTACCTGAAAACTTTAATGCCCTAAGCAAACATTCAGGGTCAAGGCGTCTACACCTTGTGTTAACAACATACCGTCACAAACAGCTGGCTATCGCAGGCTATCCCCAATACGCGTATCGTTGCAACGAGAAGAACAAGCTGGGTTTCGCCCTGGTCGCGGTTGCATCGATCAAATCTTCACACTTCGCCAGATCCTCGAGCTCCGCCATGTGTATCAGAAGTCAACGATTGCTGTGTTCCTGGATATCCGTGCAGCCTTCGATTCTGCCGATCGTACAGTACTGTGGCACTGCCTACTGAGGAATGGTGTCCCCGAGAAGTTCGTCTCCAAACTGCGCGCTCTATGTAGTCTGACTTCGAGCAGGGTTAGGGCTTATGGCAAGCTTTCGCCTACCTTTGTGGTCTCCAGTGGAGTTCGACAAGGATGACCTATCTCTCCGTTCCTATTCAACTTTGTCATTGAGGATGTCTTGAAGAACGCTCTAGGTGACTCGTTGAACGCTGGTGTTGAGCTCATCCCAGGTAGTCGAGTTGTTGATTTGGATTATGCTGATGATACCGTCTTGCTACGTGACGATCCACACGTCGTCCAACTTGCATTAGACCGCTTGACGATTGAAGCACCAAAGTGCGGTATGTACTTGTAATGAACACGGTTTATTCCAGTAATGAAGGAAGAAGACAAAAGCCGATAAGGAGGCTTTACTTGATTAATAATTCGGACGTATGAGCTATAAAAACAGAAACATGTATTAGAACGGTAAATATGCCAAAGCATGGAATACGGCAAAATCAAAAGCACCTAACATTCTCCCTCGCTAGGAAATCGTTGCTGAGTAGTTGATGACGTTTGTAAAGATGAGTTCGGCGCAGAGCGGTCCGTGTTAGGAAGGGAAATTGGATAAGAATAACATGCGTGATGCGAATGAAAGAGCTGTCCAAAAAGCGACGTATAATAAATGAAGAGCAGGATCAAGCTTCACGATTTCTTAGATCGTAAGGTCGGGTTCGTTGTTGTTGTTGTAGCAGAGTAGTCTCTCTTCTAGTGGTAGTATCATCAGGAGGTGGGTCGAGAGTTGCTGGCAGAGTAGTAGTAGGAACCATAGCATCCGGTGCATTTAGCACGTGGGGCGTCAGAGGGACATCGTTGTCATCGGGAATCTTGCCAGCAGCAGGAGCCAAGTGGCGAGTAGAAACCGTCTCCTCTCTGCCATCGGGAAGTCGGACAAAAGCATAATCTGGGTTGCAATCAAGTAGCTCAATTTCTTCAACCAATGGTTCATATTTCGATTGACGTGAAGCACGCTTCATGAGTACCCGACCAGGCTCGGATAGCCATGTAGGAAGGGATGTGCCAATAGTTGACTTTCGGTTGAATCGAAATAAGTGCTCGTGTGGAGTTTCGTTGGTGGCTGTACACAGCAACGATCGGATAGAGTGAAGAGCATCTAAGAGGACCGACTCCCACTGTCCGATATCCAGGTTTTTTGAAGATAGTGAAAGCGTAATAGCGCGCCATAAAGTTCCATTGAGACGCTCAACCTGCCCATTGCCTTGCGGGTTATAAGCGGTAGTCCTACTGGTGGATATTCCTTTATCGTGCAGAAACTTTCTTACTTCTTCGGACACAAAAGAAGGACCGCGGTCGGAGTGTATATAAGATGGCATTCCGAACAAAGCATCCGATCACTGTTGCAGAAGTCATATCAGAGCAAGCAAACGCGAAGGGAAACCGAGAGTATTCGTCAATCACAGTCAGGAGATACTTGTTTCTTGACGTAAATGGAAGTGGTCCTTTGAAATCAATGCTCAACCGTTCAAACGGTTGTGTAGCTTTGAGTCGACCAACAGGGGGTCTATAGAACCTAGGTTTGATTTCGGCGCAAGCTTTGCATTGTGAGGTCATCGTCCTGACATCGTCCAAGGAGAATGGAACTTTACGAGAACGGATAAAATGCATCATACGAGAAACACCAGGGTGGCACATTGACTTGTGTAGTTCGTTAAGTTCCGTACCACTCAGAGACGCTGAACAATGAATTCTGGAGAGCGTGTCGGCTGCGTTATTTCCGCTACCCGGTCTATACATTATATCGAACCGATAACTTGATAGTTCCAAACGCCAACGTTGGATTTTATCATTCTTAATTTTTCCTTTGTTATTGTCACCGTACATGAATGTCACTGATCGCTGGTCAGTTACTATCGTAAAAGGATTGCCAAGGAGGAAATGACGCCATTTTCGCACTGCTTCGACTATAGCGCAGGCCTCTTTTTCGACGGCGGAGTGGTGTTTTTCGCTGTGAGATGGCGTTCGGGAGAAGAATGCTACTGGTCTGCCATTTTGATTCAAGGTAGCGGCGATTGCAATGTCAGATGCATCTGTTTCGACTACCAATGGTACACCGAGTGTGATAGTCACGACTGTAGATCGTTCTAATTCTTTTTTGAGTTGTTCGAAACAGTTCATTACCGGTTCGGGCAGCGGGAAAGTTTCATTGTGAATCAATGGATAGATTTTTTGGAAAATTTTGGAATCCATTTCGAATAATATGCAAACATTCCTACTAGGCGCTGTTGTGACTTGGAATCATGCGGTGGCATCAACTCGGCCAAAGGTCGTAGTCGCTCCGGGTCGGGTTTGATAATGCCCTTGGATATTTCGTAACCGAGCAAGGTGATTTTATTAACGGCAAAAATGCTTTCTGTGTCGTTAAAAGTGATGCCGCAATTTTTGGCTACCGTCAGGAAGTGTTTAAGATTTGCGTCATGTTCCTCTTTGTTTCTACAGCACACCGTAACGATGTCAACATATGCAAAGGTATCTGCAACTCCTTCCGTTTCAGAAAACTGTCGATAGCTCGTTGAAAGCAGGCGACGCCGTTGGTAACACCGAAGGGAATATGGCAAAACTCGTAAAGTTTTCCACCAGCTTCAAAGGCAGTGTATTTACGTTCTCCCTCGTTGATTGGTATTTGATGGTAAGCACTCTCCAAATCTAGAGTACTGTACACATCGAAACGAGCGATTTTATCGATGAGGTCATCGATCCTTGGAAGCGGGTAGGCATCAAGATAGGTAAATCGATTGATAGTTTGGCTATAATCCACAACCATACGCTTCTTATGTCCGCTCGTAGTTACTAACACTTGCGCTCGCCACGGCGACCTCGAAGGTTGGATAATGCCATCTGCCAGAAGTCTTTTGATTTCAGGTTGAATGAAAGTTTCATCGGATTCGCTATGGCATCTAGATTTTGTAACAATCGGCTGGCAATTTGGAGCAAGGTGCCGCCATTAGGCCACAAGTAGTAAAAGGTCTGGATCCATGAAACGATATCTCAATTTTACGATGATATTTGAGGAAGTTGTGACCAAGTAATACGTCAGAGCAAAGGTTAGATAAAACGGATAGTTTCACATTGGAATAACAGGTGTCTTTGTGTCGAATGGAGCAAATAATATGTCCTTTGGTGAAACTAGAATGTGTAGTGGAGGCCATAACGATGTGCTCCCGAGAAGTTTCGATATGAAATTTGTTAAGTTTTACAACTGAAGCGGAAATGTAGCTTTCAGAGCTCCCAGTATCGACAAGGGCTTGCAGCGGTATGTCATTCACAAAGATGTTAGTAACGGCACTGCAAAGGCTGCCGGGCGCGGCAGCAGCCGTCACAGAAGATAAAACCGACATAGAAACGTTCGAGCCGTGATTTGTGCTTGGCCTGGATTTGGAAACGCTCTGGAAATGGCATTTCTTTGTACACTTTTTACATGTCGCATCTCTGGCGTGACATCTTGATCTAGGATGTCTGGCGTAGCCTCAAAAGAAACACGTTGACTGGGAGGATGCAGCGACAGGTTCTTCTTGAGAAGATAGCTGCGGCTCAGATGGGGTTTCAGTTTTCATCGTGAAGATCTAGTGATTTTTGTTCCAATAATCTGCCTGATGAGGTTAGCTTGTAGACCGCTGATAAAAGCACCTCTGATAGCTTGATTCCTGTGTTCGTCGGCAGTGACTGGTAGAAAATTACAGTCACTAGCAGCGGAATTTAACTTCTGAATGAATTGGTCTAACGATTCACCGTTTTCTTGCCTGGCAGTGGCTAGGATGTGACGTGCAAAAATTTCGTTTTTGGGTTTTATGAAGATATCTTGTAGCGTTTTGACGGCATCCTCATAAGAAGAGCACTGAAAAACCACCTCGAACAGGGCAGATGAGATATAATTCATTATATAATTCATTGTAATTCATTATAAGTCATATATATATATATATATATATATATATATATATATATATATGCTGTCTAGATCGCGGGGATGTGGTTTTCACACAACATCGTTAGAGGCAAATTTGGAGCTTAACTGCAGGATCTCTTTCCACTCATTTCCTTTAGTTTGACTCTGGGACACCATTAGAAATATTTTAAACAAAGGGGACTTCGGGTCCGTTATGATGTCACTGCTTATGAGAGCGGTGAAAGCCTAACAATCTACCCGTGTATATCCTTGATGCGCAGTCGGAGGAATGTTTCAAACATCGATTGGATTCTTAACTGCTGAGTAAACTCGAACCTTGTTGTTTCTTGTGCCAATACAGCGGTTCCGTTGGTACCGACTAACAATGTCCACCTTGATCCCTGTGACGAACGGGAGGCGATGGAGCTGACAAAGGATTTTTCCTTCTTCATTCCAAAGATCCACTGATTTAAATATACAGTTTTTCTATTGGTTCCGGTTTCGCGCAAAATCTGCAATGTTGAGCTATTTGCCATCCACATTGTTGGGCCCAGCCTGGAAGACGTACAGGTCCACCGATGCATAAAAGAATAAATGTCAACTGTGCGACCTAATGACTCTTCGCTGCTGCGCAACCACCACCAGTCTTGTGTGAACTGGCTATACCGCGAGCTCGTCCGCCCCTATGTGGGTTCGAACTGGTGATCTTATGATTGCATGCAGACCACTCGGCCACCCACCGACAGGGCCGACGATGATGACACAGGTCAGTAATTTCATGCTTTGCCACCAACTTGTTGGATGACCTCGCGTTCTCTTCCATTTCAATCCCGTGCGAGCAGATAAAGTGGGGCGTAGTAAGAGCTCGCACGGCATACGTAGTATGTGGTCAAGTCACCTCAATTGACGCAATGCAACAAGGCGATTAAATGGAAGACTCATGTCTCCCCAGACGCGACGCCGGACTTCCTCGTTGCGAACCCGGTGCTGTCACTACACACGGGCTGTTCTTCGCAAACATGTATTGTCGAAGACTGAACGTCGATGCATGTCGCCCGCGCGAATCGGCCAGAACTCACTTCCATGCAACGCGACCGCGTGGGCACAAGCGTCGTAGACCCTCCCTTTTATGGAGAGGGATATGTTTCGACGACGCCACAGATTAGTGAATGCCGACCGTCCTTTGGCGATGTGTAGAGACCTTTCTAATAGTGCCATCGGCATAAATACAGCATTCGACGTTGACAAAGTTGTCCACCAGCTCTAGCTGTGTTCCTTCAGTGGTCGGTGAGGGGACAGACGACTCCCAGTTCTGGAGTAACGCTTTACATTTCGAGGGAAAAAGCGCATTTCATACTTAGACGTTTTAATCGCCAGACGGTTCAAAATAAGCTGTACACCCTGAATCGTCACCTAGCAGCGCGATATCGTAAGTATAGTCTAATTCGGTCGCACGATTAGCAGAAACAAGCTAAAGCAAGATTTTGGGAGCTTTCCAATGATCTCAACAGACGTCCACAACTTCGAGTTTAAAGAGAAATGGGACAAAGGATAGTCCTGTCGCACATTACTATTGATAGCGAAGGGTGGGGAAAGGTTGCCATAGACCCTCATTCTACCTGACACTTGTAAGTAAAGCGCCCGAATGATGGAATTGTACTTTTCGGGACTCCATTTCCTAGCAAACATTGCCTTAAGGCACAGTTCAAATATCCAGGAAGACGACAGTTTGCCTGTAGTAAAGGTAGTCGTGTTCATGGATTTGACGTGGCGTGACAATTTTATAAGCACATACTCGACCGGGGCGAAAGCCAGCTTGTTCTCGGTAAACTAACAGATCAGAGAAAGTCTACGGATCAGTTTTGAAGCAATCCGCATAGGACTGATTCCCCTGTGAGTGGCATATTATGTGCGTGCATCTTCCTTTAAAATAGGGACAGTTATTACTTCACCCAAAGGGGGTGGAATCTTCTCGTGCCACATCTTGCAAAACAGCACTGTCAACTGCTTGACAAGTGCTAGGCCGTCAAACTTGAACACCTCTGGAGGAAGTTTGTCCCAGTCGGAAGATTTGAATCTCAAGATGTCGAATCCCGACGAAGACCGCTTCGTTAGTTGGTTCCAGTGAAGTGACCCAAGGCATGCAATGGGGATGTACTTGGCATACAAGCGGCGATGGTGGATTGTTGAATTGAGAGTGCAAATGTTCCACTCAACGCTCTGCTTATCTTATGTTAGTGATTCGTGACGACGGGTCCTGCATAGAACGTAGGCAGAACCAGCTCAGCGTTTGTAGGTACTCTACATTCGATTTACTAACCGCGTGCTTGCATGCTGAGTCTCTATTTCAGATGGTAGGTTTGCTATATTGTCCTAATGCTTTTTTATCTCATTCATGTTTACCTTAACTATCTTCTATCAACTTGCACACGTTACTTAAACTACCTGTAGTTAACTTCGATAACATTTTCGCGTTTGTAGCATTTTCCTAAAGTATATTTGCTGACGTCTGGAACTTATCGCGGATTTGTCCGTAACCAATATATTTTATACGCTCATTTAGGGAAGCGTTGTCACCGCATCTATACGCATTACTCGATTTATTTTACTTGATCTTATCCTTTCAAGTGATTGACTGTTGCTTGATATCCCCGATGTGGCTGCGCTTGATGTGAATGTTGACAAGGTGCCTACCTGTCTATTACCCACTACCTTGTCCATACTGGCTCCAGGAGACAGTTGGTCGTTGCTGGAGGGGACGTGGTGCACTGTCCTTGTGGCCGTGCTAGGCTCGAAGAGCGGTTCCATGCACTCAATGTGGAGCGGACTACGGTCCAGCCACCATCTTATGTGCGCTTCATTCCATAAGTACAGCGTGCTTGTGTTTGCCTGTGATGGAGTGTGGACCGGCTCCGTTGATGAAACGTGGCTCCCATCCACATGCCTCCCGGCCTTATTCCTTTGGGTTTACAATGGATATGGGGTGTGTGATGCACCGCAAACCACCCATGTTCCCTCTGTAGGCGCAGGTGCCCTGTGGCTGGCCAGTGACAGTCAAATCCGAGACCGGATGCCGCTAACCAATACGTGACCCTTCCGCTTCGCGTATGGTCTCGCTGACATAAGGTCTTCCTGGGCCGGTGAACCGAATGAGCTGGGAGATCTTGCGGAAATTGCTAGAGAGAGCAGTGCTCTCCACTTCCGAGGCGCGGTGAGACCACAAAGTCTTGCGGTCAGTACGCGGATTTTAGTTGCCGATTGAGAGTCTGATGCATAGAATTATGAGCTGACTCTGGTGACACATTTCAAGTGCGGTCAAGCTGTTTTAGTGAGCGAGCTGAGATCCAGCTTTTCAAATGGTGTTGGGTGAGACCGCGGAGTGATTGACCAGAGGAAAACAACGTTTCGTGCAAACAAGCCCAAAGTTGCTCAACATTATGGAGTGGACTACATGTGAAAGCATCCGATAGTTCAGCTTGATAGCTCAGTTGGACCGTTAGGCCCACAAACCTGTTTGTCAATCTTGCGATAGAGTTGTTTCCCGAGCCAACCGAAGCGCATACAGATGTTCGCATAAACCAGCGCTTGATCGGAGTCAAGACTGACCTGCAGTCCTGTATACTACCTCGCCAACGGAAACTAATCTCGATCTGGGACCAGAACTGTGTTGATGACGGACAGCGCCAGGTTGCGGAACTCCTCTTGTTATCCCTGAAATTGGTACTGGAGAGCAACAGGTAGTTGTCTTCACATAATGTGAGGAGCCGGTCTCAGTCTTTCGTTAAGCACTTGATGACCAAGTTGGCGTTCATGTGAAAGCGGGTGACCGACCCGTGCATTAAAATCGCCAGCAAGAATAACCACATCCGACTTGTCCACCTTACTCAAAAGTAGATGAAGTTCGGGATAAAAATCGTCCTTGACGGAGTCGCGGCTGCAGTCAGTTGGGGCGTAGGCAGAAATGACAAACAAGTTGCATGTCATTGCGATGCCTGTTGACACGACATGATCTCCGAAGGCGAGCTGCGCATATCCGACTGTTAATTGGGAACCATTGGAGCAACGTAGCTTCGGCTTTCTTACTTATTGCTGCTCCAACACCAGCCAAATTTGCTGCAGCTGTTTCGTCAATGGATAGACGCAGGTAGTATGTGGTTCCACGATCAGAAAGGGAGGTTATTCCTAGTGCAATGCTGGGATCCTGCAATCAGGTTTCAGGAACGCAGCAAAACGTCCATGAAGAGATACTCCACGGTACGCACCAGGCCGGCCTGACCAATCTGCATAAGCGT
>OX104064.1:70719933-70766677 GCA_944474145.2 Dicrocoelium dendriticum
TGAGCCTCACACGTTCTAATCTTGATTGTAGATCATGGGAATCGAATGCGATTGATTGGCGTGCATGGCGCGATCTAATCACGAAGGCAGTTGCTGAAGTGCGGGAGAAAGACCTCATGCATGCAGAGAAGACGCAGCAAGTGCGGAAGCGGCAAGCACCGATGAATTGTACTCCATCGATATATATATATATATATATATATATATATATATATATATATATATATATATATATATACAACCGCACTTGACCCACCGTTCGAGTCATTGGCTTGAAGAATGTTCACGTACTTCTTAGGCTTTCTTCTTCTTAATAGACTGCTCCTGAGAACTGCTCGGTGAACTCAGTCCAACGCAGCTCGTACGTCTAAGAAGGCAAAGGTTGTTGGTCCGCCGAACGTTGGTCTACGCTCGAGTATTTGGCGGAGCATAAAGATGTGGTCGATACAGCTCCTGCCAGAGCAGAACCCAGCTTACTCTTCGCATATCTTCTGTTCACGCTCCTGGCTGAGACTTCTAAAAAGCAGGACGGCGAACACTTTAGATGCGACGCAGATGAGACTTATTCCTCTGTGGTTAGCACAGCCTGACCAGGCACCCTTTTTGAAGACGAGCACGATGTACGCTAGACTCCAATCTGCCTGGATTGCTTCGGTGTTCCAAACCTCTTGTAGAAAGGAAGTTAACTCCCGAACAAGTAATGGACCTCCGTTTTTGAAAAGTAGGAGGGAGTTCCTCTGAGCCAGGGACTTTGTAGTGCTTTAGGAGACGAAGCTCATGAAAGTCCTTAGCCCCAGATGGTGATGAAACGCCTACACACCGGGGAGCTCTCTGAATGGGAACACATCGGTGATATTGGCCAGTTAAATTGCCGCACAAAATGTTCGGCCCAACGCTCAAACCGGCGTTTATGGCAGAGCTTTGGCTCGCCATTAGTTTCACATAAAACTTCGCTTACAGTCGGCGTTCTGCCACCAGTAAATCGAATCATGTGGAAAAGCTTTCGGAAATTCCCTGTGTTAGCCGTCTGTTCCGTCCTCCTTAATGTTAGAGCTACGATGTATTTCCCCTGACGTTTTAACAATTCCGGAGAAGTTAATGATGATACTACCATGCTGATCGTGGTTCAGGGGAAAGAACTTGTACACTATTCCTTCGCTTAGAGCCAATCACTTCCTAAGCACATGCCAGCTTCTACTAAATCAATCTTAGCGTTCATCTGCTACTGATCGGTCGCACTTCTGGACTAAAGCATACAATTGCGGAGTGAATGGTCAAACACTCAGCGCAAAACCAGAAGGTTGTTCCGCCCTCGCACCTCTCGTTGGGATAGATTGCAACACTTTAGATGATACCATTTAGAACAGTACTAACAAACTGCCCTACAGACGCCCTTCGCTTGGAACCCTTTTGGATTCGCATTCACTTGGTTGCTGCTACCATTCGGCGTCGTGTCCTTACTTACCCAACCCAGTGAGTTAGTTGATATTCTGTACTTTTTTGACTTTCGTCGTTGCGCACATTGGTCAGACAAGTGTGGTTATAAAGGTCAAGTGAGCAGAGACTGGCGGCTGGTGCGGCTGCAGAGCCCGTGCGATGGGTTACGTAGGTGCACCGGCTGACAGTGTCATACAAAATGACGAGTGACTTCTATTATCGATCCATTCCGATTGAATTTTGGGTGTACAGTAACGCCCCGAAAACTAGGAGACAGCGACTGCAAATTGTATTGGAGAAGTACACTTTCCATTTAACTCGATCGCCTCAGCGACAAATCTGTAAGGAACGCAAACGCTGATCAGACGCTCATTTGGTAAGAGTAATTCAAAAGGTAATTGACCACCTTATAAAGCTGATAGCTCTGAGTCGAATGAGTGTAAGCCGTGTGTGGGAAAACGGAGAAAAATGATTCACAAAGGGACAAGAGTGACGAATCAGTGTGACCGCACGAGAGAGTGCAACTAACTTAATTGCTGGGAGTCACGGTAGCTTCGGAGCCGTCCCACCGTCCTTCAAAGTACAAATCATTCATTTGAATAGGGTGAAACTGGACGTACATGCTCGGCCGGTGGCCGAGTGGTCTACACGTTTGCTTTGCAATCATAAGGTCACCGGTTCGAATCCGCGTAGGGGTGGGCGTCCTCACGGTATACTCAGCCCGCGTGCGACTGGTGGTGGTCGCGCGACAGCGAAGCGCCGTTACGGCGTACAGCTGACACATGGTTGGCGGCATCCGGTTTCGGATTTGCCTGTCACTGTGGCAAGCCACAGGACGCCTGCGCCTACAGAGGGACCATGGATGGCTTGCGTTGCACCACCCACAGCTCCAACCACATACCCCATATCCAGTGTAAACCCGAAGGAATAAGACCGGGAGGCATGCGGATGGGAACCACGTTTCATCAACGGAGCCGGCCCACACTCCTTCACAGGCAAACACAAGCACGCTGTATTTAGGGAATCAACCGCACACAAGGCGGTGGCTGGACCGTAGTCCGCTCCACATTGAGTGCATGGAACCGCTCTTTGAGCCTAGCACGGCCACAAGAACCGTGCACCCCGTCCCCTCCAGCAACGACCAACTGTCTCCTGGAGCCAGTATGAACGATGTAGTGGGTAATAGACAGGTAGGCACCTTGTCAACATGCACATCAAGCGCAACCATACCAGGGATATCAAACAACAACCATTCAATTTAAACGACAAGCTGAAATAAAATAAATCCAATAATGCATACAGATACGGTGGCATAACTCTTCGCTAAATTACCATATGAAGTAAGTTGGTCAGCAACAAATCCGTGATAAGTAAGAAATGTCCACAAGTTACTTAAAATGCTACAAACGCAACAAAATTACCGAAGATAAGCGCAATTAGTGTAAGCAAGGTGGCCAGTTAATAGAACATTATTCAGGGAGGCAGAACAAACCAAATAAAGCGGAATGAAATTTATCCAGCTTAAAAAGACCTAGTTTAAGTGTAAGTTGGTTTAGCCCAACTGCGGTGAAGAAGCATCAAGAATGCAACATTGCTTGGCCCGTTGTCCGTTCCACATTGGATGGAACCACTTTGAGCATAGCACGGTCACGAAGACCTGCACCCCGTCTCCCCCAGCAACGATATGTAGTCTCTTGGAGCCAGTTGTCGAGTTGGCGGTATTCGACAGATAGGCACCTTATCTACATTCGCATCAGGCGCATCCAGATTGGGGATGTCGTTTAGCAAATACTCAAAGTGCGACATCTGCCGCATTATTGGTTTGGATTAGTAAATAGAGCCGGAAGTACCGTATTTACTATGCGCCACTGCTTACCTATTCGACTTAGTGGTCACATCGATATTGGCCCCTCGCGGCCACGTTGACGGCTCGGCTGAGGCATACACACAACTGCATATCCTACAGCACGAAGTGCATGAACTCAACGCACCTGGCTCCCTCAACATCTGACGTTTGCATAACCAGTGTGTTCCTTACTGATGCACCCGGATAACGGCATTGCTGTAATCACGTCATTGGCGTCGATGCACTACCATTTGCTTCTAACACAGTCGTCGCTCACTCAGTGCTCCCACCAGATATGAGCCAAATTGTGAAGGCACCGGGGGCTCCCTGTCTATCCGTCAACTTTAGAAAAATAACATACCGCTATTGCTGGACACTTTTATGTGAGTGACTGTCACACTGTTCGACTCAGTCAGTGGATCCATTCTGTTCGAAATACTTGTGTGTATAGGTGTAAACATTTTAGCTGCCTCGTATTCGAACACCACAGGCTGCGTCTGGTGGACTTGCCTTTCCCGAAAACAAATGGCGTTCGTCAGGGCTTGCCAATTTTCCCATCTTTCTTCATCTTTTTCGCGGACTTCAGAATCACAATGCAGGTGTTCTGGTGCTGCCTGCTGGAAAGCTAGTTGATCTCGAAAGGCGGACGATCTTGTCTTAGCCATGTTGGAGCGACCCAGTCAACCCTGAATACCCACTCTTGTGTGGTCCCCTAATTTAGCATGCCCTTCCCACCTTCAAGGTGCAAGCTGATGTTACAAGACCACCAGTCACTTGATGACACCTTGACAGCAAGGAACTCGAGTCAGTTGCTCTCTTCACCCACTTTGGCAGCTGCATTAACAAGGATGTGTGCAGAACTTTTTATGCAGTTCACGTATTGCAACTAATAGAACGTCTTTTTGAAACTCTGCAATCTATGGTGTCAGAAAGGGGTTTTCCTCCATCTGAAAGGCCCTTTTTGCAACACCGCAGTGAGAGCCGTCTTATTCTATGAGAGCGAGATTTGGTCTCTTCTTTTTGAGAATTTGAGGCGCCTTCAAGTCTTTGATCATTGCTGTCTGCAAGTCATTGCTGGTGCCTAACGGCACCAGCGTACGCACGACAATGGTGTGCGTATGCGAGTACTGGGCCGTGATAACCAAACCAGTTCTTTAGAAGAACTGAGCACAGAATAAGTTGCGTTGGCTTGAGCACGTACTACTTGTACTCGGTCACCACTTACCCATGAGGGCTTTGTTTTATCTGCCAAGTGTATAATGGCGCAAGGCTCGTGTTGAACAAAAGTTGACTTGACAGCGGGAAATGAAGTTACTGACGACCAAACTGGATGCCATCGGTCCGTCTCGCTTTCCAGACTGTATTCCCTGTGACCCACCTTGTTCTTGGCTGGCGGTCGACACCGTCTGCCGTCGTCTTATAGTCGGGCTGTCTGTTTAAAATGTGTTTGGTGCTAATTTGTCTGCAGAGTAGTGACTGGTTATGACACGATGCAGTGAAAGCCGCAAGGAAGCTGTCTCGCTGGTGCCGGCTTTACACGATGGTCTCCAGCTGCTTGTGGCGGTAATTTCTTGACACAAGGTGTAGGTGCCTTGATCTTAAATGCTTTCGGGCATTATGGCGGTCAGACTTTCCAGAAGCCAAATCATTTAACCCCTATCTTAAGCGTGTCTCGGTTTTCCAGCGTACATAACACCCCGCTTCACGCTTTATTTCAGTCTTTTCCCTCATAAGTCGTTTCACTGTTTCAAAGAATCTGTTCTGTTCACTACCTACGGCATTTACTCTCTTGACTACTATTCAACTCTGCATATTCCCCCAGCGCAGCGGACGGTAGCTACGGTATCAGCAGTAGCTGATCAGCGGTTTCATTACATTTAATGTATTCTCCCATCAGCGTTCTCATGAGTTATTTTTCCACTTCCTCAGCACAACTATCTAGTGCAGTTCTGGAAAAAATGAAGTTCACTGTGATTATCTCATTTCTGTGCAATTTCTATGGTAGACCTCATCAGTGTATCTTTCCTTTGTATCTCACTATACCGGTATTCACATTGCGTCTGGGATAAGCTCTGTTGATCTCGACTATGCGGCGACGTCGTTTTGCTGCTCAACAATCCCGATTGTGCCTAACAAGTTTCTGATAAGCCTTACGTTATATCCCCGTTATTGGTTTTACTTCACATTGCTGTTGCAGTAATACCGGTTTCGAAATTCTGATCTTGATTAGCTAAAAACTAACGTTAGCCGACCAGTTCTCCATCGCTGATAGACACTTCGGTAATGACATGAGTTTAACTGACGATATGAGCCCATCCACTGCGAACGTTGCAGCAACCTCCGTGAATCTGCAACACCTAAAACTACGCATGATTTCATTACGAAAGTCGTCCTTCTCCACTGCATTGATCTTTGACCTCTCCTTCCTGTGGATCATAGACATCATCAGCTCTTCGTTGCTCACGAAGCATTTCTCGTGTGCACTTGAGCGCTAGACCGCGCTCGTCGTCTGTTCGTCGGATCGGTACTGCGTGGTTGATTTTCGTTTCTAGGTCACTGAGAATGAACTAGTTTTGCTTACATGATGTCTTTATGAGAAACGCACGAGTTCGACCCCCTCCCCCAGTTTCTTTAATTATTATTATCGGTTTGTCTTGTCTTCCGGGCTACGGTACTCAAAACACTACTGGATTTGACATGCGATCGACACTGGTGGTGGGTTTTGCTGTCCTTTTTGATTATATTTATGTGAGATATATGGGGAGCTAAACTGATTACAGACGGGAAATAGTGAAGTCTCAAAGAATATGTATCGACACTTCTACGTCATCCCCACACCATGCCCAGTCACAAAAAAGTAACCGTTTTGTTACGTCGTAGCTCTGTTAGGTTCGCCTTTGTCTTCCCTTAATTTTTGTTTGTGTTGCTGCGGATTACCGGTACAGAGTACCAGGAACCTAGTTAAGCAGTCATTTTGAAGTATACGTGTGGATGGATTGCGACGCGTAATCTCAGCATGGACCACGATTCCGATTAAAGTGAACCTTGGCCAATTTGATCACTGGGACCGTAACTGGTGAAGCGGATAAATATTGGGTATTGCTCGTTCATAACGCTGCACCCCATGACCGGTTTGACTTCATCAGATAAAGATAGTTGGCATCGAACGATTGTGTTATTACAAAGTTGACCGCTTTGATGCTTACCTATATATTGAAGTAGTTATGTCTGCACACTTATTGTCTAGCCATTCCTCACTTCTATCTGGGTTCCAACACTGGCTTCTAGAGGTGCTTGCGATCAATTGCTGTATCGCCATTTGTGTGTGTGTGTGTGTCGTATCTGGACAATTTTTGACCGGCATCCCAGGATCAACAGTTTATTTTGGTTACCCGGCGACCTCGTTTCAAGCTAGTAACTTGGTAGTCTGCTTTATTGCGCTTCCCACTTTAACAGTTGCTGGTTTTGAATAATCTTTTGAAATGCCTTGTTTTCTATGCGATCATATTGTCCATATTCTTCCCATTTTCTCTCTTCTCTTCAGTCTTGGCCGCTTGCTCCATCGCCAATATTGTTAAGTCCAGTCTGGGGCCCGTTGGACTAGACAAAATGCTGGTGGATGATGTCGGCGACGTCACCATCACTAATGATGGTGCTACCATATTGAAACTGCTGGATGTGGAGCACCCTGCAGCTAAAATTCTTGTCCAACTGGCTCAGCTACAGGATGAAGAGGTTGGCGATGGAACTACCTCCGTTGTGATTCTAGCAGCTGCCCTTCTGAAAGGCGCCGACGATCTGATTTCGCGATTCGTTCATCCAACTACCATCATCAATGGCTATCGGTTGGCTTGTCGAGAGTCATGCAAATACATTCAGGAGCATTTAAAGTTCGACGTAAACAAATTGGGCAAACCAGGATTGATAAACGTTGCTCGCACTGCTATGTCCAGCAAGTTGATCAACCTGTACGTTTTTCCCCTTTTTCACGACATGATTCACAATTTACACCTTGTGCTTGAAGTCTTTATTTTACTCCACATTCAGGGATGCGGAAATGTTCGCCGAAATGGTTGTTGACGCTGTGTCTTCTATTGGCGTTTCCGGCCCAAAGGGGATGACCTATCCTGTCAAATCGATTAACGTGTTAAAGGCTCATGGAAAATCCATGTCAGAAAGTGTGCTCATAAAGGGCTACGCGCTCAATTGCACAGTTGCTAGTCAGCAAATGCCCCTCAGCCTGAAGAACCCAAAAATAGCATTCCTCGACTTTAGCCTGCAAAAGATAAAGATGAAATTGGGTGTTCAGGTTGGTTCCCACTTTATATTTGAGCTTGTTTTACCTCGTAATTGCAATTTGATGCATTGCCTACATTCACGGATCATCTCGTTAAACTTTATCACCTCAGCCTTCTCTACTTTGACCTCGATGACACGAAACGCGCTTTCCGGGACATTTGTTGTCTGTCATGCTTTTTTATTTGTTATCTAAACTGTTCTTACTCCCTGCACCTCTCTCGCAACTCGAATCTCAGACTTCATAGTTAAGATGGCAGCCGTTTACTTTCAGTGAAAAATGTGCTTGCTACATGAACGGTCACAGCGCTTTTATCTAGCGCGTTGGTCGGCTAGAAATGACTTGTGATACTTCGTTCAGCCAGTGGTTCACCTTGATTTATCACATTTTTCCATCTGGTCGAGTCCAAGCCGCATTCGTCCTGCCTTTTTGGAGCTATCTCTTCTTATTACTACCTGGTCGATTATGGCTTTAATTGTTTTCGTTTGTTCTTGATCAACTTGGCTTTATTACAAGCATAGGCTATGTCCTGACTGCCACACTCTCCACTACGTCTCCGTTCAGTCGTAGGCAAGCATTCTTCATAGTTTTTTGGTATTGTGGTTCGATTGTGTTCATGGGCACACTTCCAACATCTGATGTGATGAACTCAGTCTATTTTTCATTTTTCTGTCAACCGGCCCCGAGTCACGACCCCCGAATAACTTCCAAATAATGTACATAACTGCTGTGTGGGTCGTTGTGGCCCTTGAGGCCATCCTTGTCCTACGCACCATTTGTCAGTTACTTGACCCTGGGGAATAAGCAGCTGCCACCACCACCAATGGTCTAGGAACATAAACTGGTAGCGTCGAGAAGCTATTGGTCCGGTTACTGATGGAATCAGTGTCTGGCTTGGTGTTGATTACGATGGACTATGTTTGATTTAAATCGTAATTTGGTTACAACCAATCGCCATAGCTGTGTTACTTCAAGCCGTCTTCCTCATGTGAGCATTGCACACACTTTTCATTTTTGTGTCCACAAGTATACCTTCAGAGGGGTGTAATGTAAGAGTTATAATTATTTGTATTCATATATCTTGACTCTGTTCATTACCGTATCCACTAATATTCTAGGTCGTGGTTAAGGATCCTGAGCAGTTAGAAGCTATCCGCAAGCGAGAACTGGATATAACCAAAGAGCGTATCCAGAAAATTCTCGCTGCGGGTGCTAACGTGGTCCTTACAACCGGAGGCATCGATGATCTGTGTATGAAATATTTTGTGGAAGCTAATGCTATGGCTGTCCGTCGCTGCAAGAAGAACGATCTGAAGAACATGGCTAAGGCTACTGGTGGTCAAGTGATCGTGAGCATGTCCGACATGGAAGGTGAAGAAGTATTCGATGCGCAAAAGCTTGGCCGAGTACGTTAACACTTCTCAGTTATTTTTACTTTCTATTAACTTTATATTCCCTGATTTCACTCTTTTTTCCAAACAAATTTGTAGGCAGCAGAAATATCACAAGAGCGCGTATGTGACGACGAACTGATAATCCTCAAAGGGCCCAAGGCTCACCCGGCTTGCAGCTTAATTTTACGTGGGGCAAATGACTTCTATGTCGATGAAATGGAACGGTCTCTGCATGACGCTGTTTTGGTAAGCGCATCTTCCTCGTCATCTGCGTTTCGTCTAAATTTGTGCTAGCTTTCTTAGACGGTTGTTTTATGACAATGATAAAACGATTTTATAAACTACTTTTCTCGTTACCAATCTTTCGTCACCCAGGTAGACAGCTTGTAAGGTTGTGTTATGCTGCCAAACCACTCACTGTGATCGGTCGTGCAAGACAGCCTTCATCTCCAGTAGTCTGCATTTTGACAAACCGGCGTTTATAATGGGCAATATTCCGCGTTGTTTTTAATCACCTATTTTTCGTCTTTGGGTACAGCTTCCTCCACTTGTTTCACACTCGCAACGAGACTGGACCTTAACGTGGTGCGATGGCACGCGTACCTCCGTGACTCATTGAGCTATACTGGATGCTGCCTCCAGGCCCCTTGAGAGCTACCCCTACCATGTTGGTTAATGGTTAGAGGTCAGACAAACAGTCTCCTGGTCTTTCACGTTGGGGTTTGAAATTGGATAACGTCCATTTCTGTAAAACTAAGTCATTGCTAGCCCCACTCCCGCTGCCTTGCGGACAGACTTTTGAGCCAAAGGCTTTGGTTGAGTACCTTAATCATCCTCCTGTCTAGATCTGGACGTCTTGGCAGTATCTCAGCCCACATACAACCATGACAATTTCCCCAAACTCTAACCACATCCTGCATCAGCCGTCGCGCAGATTATCAAGGATCGCCTTATCTGCTGCATACATCAGGGCGGTTAAGCGAAACCATGCTATTGCTGGCGCCTTCCATCTTTCTTTTCCACCTGTTTCTCCTAATCCCATCCCGACCCCCATTACTAACCTTCTTTGTATAAACCAGTTTAATTGACAGCAGCTGCAATGCCACTGGAGTCCCGCCATCTGCAGCTACCTTCCCACACCACCCATCGGAGGCCTATCGGCAACAGTCCCTTATAAGGCCACGCTGTCCCGTTTCCCTGGCGGCTTTTAATGTTCGCACTCTAAGTCAAATCGGTCATCAAGCTGCACTCGCACGTACATTGGACTCACCAGGTATTGACATATGTTGTATGTCCGAAACTAGGATCAATGACCCTAATGGACTTGTTGAGTTAACTGCGCCCGGCTTGTCCTCTCGCTATTGGTTGCCCGCTTCCGGAGACGCCGATGCAGCACTCACGGGTCAAGCTGGTGTAAACATCATTCTAAGCTTCAAGGCTGAGTCACCGTTCGTTGATTAGATTCCGATGAATAACCGTTTGTGTGCGGCTCGTTTGACGACATCGACCAAGTTTGATTCATCAAGTAATACAAAACGCTGTTTGTTTGTGATTTCCGCTTATACTCCCACCTACTGCAATTCTACTGCTGTCAAAGACACATGCTATCACCAACTGAACGCACCACTATGCAGCGCGGGTGCGCTGATACACAATAAGGAGCGCCGGATGGCTCGTTGGGCGCAACACTTTCAAAATCAGTTCAGCTGGTCCCCTGCCCCCCTGAACCTCTTCCTTCTCAGGGGATGCAGGACGACCCATGGACAGTTTGTTTAGAGCCTCCGTCGGAGGCCGAGGTCCGAAATGCAATCACAGCTCTCAATTGTTTTCGTGCTGCTGGCCCAGATTCTCTCTCACCTGCACTATTTAAAGATGGAGGTGAGGTCCTCTGCAAAACACTGACCTCCGTATTAGAACATATCTGGAAGGATGAGTGTCCCGGCTAACTGGAGTGAATCGATTATAGTGGCAGTATACAAAATGGGCAGTCGCACAGACTGCTAACCACAAGGGTATTCGCCTAACACCAGTTGTGACAAAATTACTGACCTCGATTCTCGTTCGTCGCCTTACTGTGGAACGGGAATCTCGGATTAGGGAACAGCAGGCAGGCTTCCACCCAGGACGTGGCTGTATAGACCATATATTCACTCTGCGGCAGGTGCTAAAGCAGCGCCACGCATACCACAGACCGACATGGCTATGTTCCTCGATTTCAAGTGTGTGTTTAATTCAGTAGATCGATCGATTCTGTTCGAAATACTTGCGCGGAAAGGTGTTCCCGCGAAATATGTAACCATCTTACGTGCTTTATACTCAAACACTGCAGGCCGCGTCAGTGTCTGCTGTGACCTGCCGAATGGATTTCTAACCATAGGTGGCGTTCGTCAGGGTTGTCCGATTTCCCCATTTTTGTTCTATTTCGTCGTGGATTCTATCTTGCGGAATGTCACGATGCTGGCGTTAAACTCCTGCCTGGTGAAAGGTTCGTTGATCTTGATTATACAGATGATATCGTCTTGCTTTTCGACGATGTTGCGCCGGCACAATCAATCTTAAATAGCCTGTCTAAAATGTTCCCATTATTTGCTATGCGCTTCGCTCCCTCAAAGTACAAAGTGTTGCTGCAGGACCACCAGCCACTTGATGATCCCTTATCCTTGACAACGAGGAACCCGAGGTGGTTTATCGATTCACTTACTTTGGCAGTTGCATCAGTAACGATGTGCACACACTAACTAAAGTCAGTTCACGCATTGAAAAAGCCAGAACTGTCTTGAACCTGCGGCACGGTTGGTGACAGAAGGGAGTTTCTCCGTCTGAAGGGCCATGTATAGAAGTCCACACTGAGGGCCGTCCTGCTCTATGGTAGTTTGACTGCGCCTTCAAGTCTTTGACCATCGTTGTCAGCGAAATTTTGCTGGTGTTGGATGGCACCAGCGTGTCCGCAACGATGATATGCGTAGGCGAGTACTAGGTAGTGATAATCCTGCTAGCTCCTTAGTACAACAGATAGCCCTGAATAAGCTGTGTTGGCTTGGGCACGTGCTACGTATGCCCGGTCACCGCTTACCTAGGAGGGGTTTGTTTAATCTGCCAGATCTACAGTATTGAAAATCTCGAGGTGGACATAACTTGACTTGGCAGCGGGAAATGAAGTTACTGACAACCAAACTGTGTGCCCTTGATCCGTCTCCCCTTCCGGGATGGAGTCCACGTGCCCTGCTTTGTTTTTGGCTCGAGACTTTACAGGATTTGGCTCGCAACCGACAACGGTGGCGCGTTTGCTGTCGTCTCCTAGTCTGACTGCCTTTTTAAAGTATGTTTGGTGCTGAGCTATCTGCGGGGTAATGGCTGATCATGACACGAGGCAGTGAAAGCCGCAATGAAGCTGTCACACCCATGCCGCTTTAATTTGATTCGATAGCCAGCTGTTTGTGGCGGTATGTTGCTAACACAAAGTTTAGGCGCCTTGACCCTGAATGTTTGCTTAACATATTAAGGTTTTCCGGTGAGTTCCCCTTCCCTTTTTCCTATTATTCTTTGTTCCTTAGGTCATCATGGTTGTATGGCAGCGAAGCATCAGTTCAAATGACTGGTGTACTGCTGCTGTTGTTTTTGCCTCACTCGTTTATCACAACAAATAATCTTCCAATAATGCACTTTACTACTCGTGACATCAATTGACTGATTATTTTTTGACCTATTGGGTCGGCCACAAATATCCTCTACGTCATACTCTCGCTGCACCCCATTTGTACTCTATAAAGCGCACATCACATGGAGTGCGATGCAGGAAGATACCTCTAGCGGATCTCACTTCACATCGCCACCATTATTAGTGCAGAATTTACTAGGAGAATACAACGGACGATACGCCTAAAAAGCCATACTGAAGAGGTCAAAATGGAGTAAATTGCATCATCGGATGAAAAGATCAGCAGATTGCTGGTCTCTTGCGAATGCTTTAAATCATACCTCAGTGCAGTACCAGATGCCACCTGCGACTGACGTAGCTCATTCCGAGAACTTCCTTCCCAAGCAAACATTTTGGTCAGTGATTTAATCTGCTGCTGGCTCTGCGGATTTGTTTTCACATTCGTTGTACCTGTAGAAATTAAGTGCTCAGCTAGATACAGTTAACTACCATACTAAGGTTGAAATGCCGACAAAGTTCCACACCAGTCGGTTTGTTATTAAACACCAACCAGCATGCATTTTCACCACCCACCTGGTGTTCACAACAAATCGGCTTTGCTGCACAGTGACCGTTTCCGATCCACACACTACATCTGGATGTACCACGCGGGCCTCTGGTTATTTTGTCATCATCAGTAATGTTTATCAAACGTTCCTGTTTTCCTACATTACTGGTGATGTACAAACGGCTATTCCAGTTGAAAGTTGTTACAAGCTTTTGAACACTTTCTTACTATTTGGGATTTGTGTTTAATGCCACGTGTACCATTCGGGTCGATGCCACAGTATGTCTGACAGTGTTTCTTTTCATTTTTCTCGGGACATCTGAGCTTTATATTTATTCAACGTCGATATACGTGAAATCTGTTGAGTTTCTCTTGCGCTTCATATCCTTATCTTACGGCACCTCAGCGTCTTCCATCTGTTCTGCCGCTACTCACACATATGGTGTTCAATTGACTTATCTCAGGTGGTCAAACGCGTACTTGAAAGCAAAAGCGTTGTCCCTGGCGCCGGAGCTTGTGAAGCTGCGATATCAATATTTTTAGAAAATTTCGCCGTAACTCTGAGTTCACGGGAGCAACTTGCCATTGCCGAATTTGCCCACGCCATACTGTCTATTCCCAAACAATTAGCCGTCAACGCTGGCCTTGACTCAACGGAGCTCGTGGCTCGGTTACGATCATGTCACAGCTCTAGCCAGTCCGCAGAGGAACAAGCCTACTACAAGTGGTGAGTCACTTATCACCTTGCTCTACCGGGCGGTCCTCCACTGCTGTCTTGAACTGATTTTCTACTCTAAGCATGCCACTCACATTCCCCGAATTTGTTTCTGGTAATTAACAATATGACTCGTTTCTTCTTCTGGTCGTGGTCGCATGGCAGCGAAGCGCCGTTACGGCATGCAGCTGGTGATTGATTATTATTATTATTGTTATTATTTAAGCAATGTCATCGCATCGAATATCTCCCTACTTAACTTATCTAAGTGCGTTACCAAGTTTGTCTCTGCGTATGCATTAGATACTGTCCCCTACATCTCTGCAACAGACACCATATCTATTTCTTTCTTAATTTGACTGTAGTAATTAGCATTGCCATCTTTGTTTGTGGGATACCGAAGAACTGTCTCATTAGTGCCACGTTCAAACTAATGCCTGAAGCCTGATTTATCGTTTTTGCGCGTTGACATGATGAGCCGTCCGTCATTCCTATAAAAGTGCATAAGAGTCAGTTTCTACCTAAGTACAGTGAAACCTCCGAAGCTGACCACCTCTGTATCCTGAGCTCTCCAAGTTGCTATTTTTTCTTTCTTGAACCCTTACGAATCCACGCCTCTGTATATTGACCACTTTGGTCCAGTCCTTTGAGTGGTCAACTCACGGAGATTTTACTGTAATCTATCCATCTTTATACATCACGCGATTTGCTCTATCCTTTTTGTTACAGTATACCGTTTCGGTCCATTGAGTCTTAGCTTCCCCTGTCTTACACAACCCTCAATTGGCGCTGCACTCATAATTTACTTGTGTTCCTATCGTTTGCTCTCGGTTGCGCCTTTCCTCCTTGTCAACTGCATGCTCTTTCGGCTGCCACCTCCTGAAATGATAACGCAGCATAGCAAGATTTGTTAGCAGCAAGTGTCTATTTCGACTACATTGGACCTTTAGACTGTGTCGCGGTTTGCACAACACTCCAACCCATTGCTCTATATTCAGTGGTGTCTTCAGAGCTACTTCTATCAAATTGCTCTGTGGTTAAAGGTCAAACAAACTCAGTTTTATGACCCTTCAAGTGTTGCATGAATCCAGTAAAATAAACGAAAACCTACCACTGCTAGGGCTTTTTTTCCCGTCTATTCATCTTGCACTCCTTCCGATCCCTGTAACTACGTTTATCTGATCCTCGTCGGCCCGTAGCCTAGAGGTAACGAGCGTGTCTCCTAATCTTGCGTTGCGGATTCTAATCCGCGTAGGGGTGGGTGTCCTCGCGGTGTAGTCAGCCCGCGTGGTGGTCGCACGGCAGCGAAGCGCCGTTACTACGCACAGCTGACATTGTTATTTATTATTATCTGATCCTCAGTCTACGCGGGGACAGCCACACTATTAATAAACTATTAACGTTCGCACGCTTATCGTTGCAATACCCAGTTGGTACCCTCCTTCTTCACCGGCGAACTTCAACGTCCATTCCTTTAAAACAGTTGAGCCAATAAGCTGCACTTGCGCGTGCACTGAGTACTCTACATAATTTGATTTAGGAGTGCGAGGATCTCACACTGTCATCAGTTAACCGCACCTAACATCCTCTCGCTATTGGTGGCCTATTGGATTCAGCAATCACGGCTCAAGTTAGAGCCAGCGTGATCTTCAACTCCATGCTTGAATCCACGCTAGTTAATTTCCAATCCGCGGTCGCCCATCTACAGCCTCTCAGATAACTTCCTCCGTGGTAGGCATATGAGGCGGTTACTGACGCTATATACCGTGGTTACTGTCTTCTGCGGAACCAACTATGGTTCTGATTTCGGCCAGTAGTCTGGAGATTCGAGTGTCCCACTTGTAACACAGATCGGACCTGCTGGCCATCTCGTAGTATTCTTAATGTGCACGCGACTACTGGTTTTAGCTTGGCAGCAAGACGTTAATACGATATAACGACACACTGCTGCTACCATTTCCGCGATGCAGCTGAATGTATTTTTCTCCACGAATTTTCATAAAGTGGAATCACTTCACGTACACCCGATTATCTCTTATTCCCCCTCATAATCCCAGTTTCGTTTGTGCTCGTGTTTGTCCGATCCCGTGAGCAGCCCCGATCGCCCATTGTAACGATGAACAAATTGTTTGCTGTTTCTAATCCGCGTTATCTTCGGACATAACGAGTGCCAATGTATTACTTGACGTCGACTGACCTCTAGATAGCGTCAGCTCCAAATTACTCACACTTGCTGTGTTTTAGTTGATGCACTTCGGCTCCACTGTCGATTTGTCTTCGTTTGTACTGAGGAGCAAACAACTTCCTGGATTGACGACCATGAGTCTGTCGCCGACTACTTTCGGCCGATCTCACCGGTTGCCCCATGAAACCGCTTTATGCTCGAAAGACGTGCGGTTTCATTTGGATCGAGTCTTCGATCCCGTGTGTGAAACCGGGGGCGAGGGCAATCGTCTGCCTCAGTGCGCTCGATCAGGCGATTGATCGAGTGGACGAGTGCGTTTTTAAACACCCAGCTAATTGTCCAGAACCTCAGAATTGTGAATAGAACGCTAGTGTGCTGAGCCGGTGTGTCTTGTTTCTCTTGACGCGGCTGGGAGACCCAGACACGCAACACCGTGTACAACTAGTGAACTTCTACTTGTAATACCGGTGATCACCACCTCATCTAGTATCGTATATTTGGTGGCCTGTTTCACTCTTCAGCATCAGCAAGGTGTTTTTCCTTGGTTTCAGTCATAATATACCACATGTTTATTCTGGCTTTGATCGAGATACTACTTTTGAGCCGACCGAGAATTCTGGTACTCTTAGAGACAACAGCGGCGAGTAACAACCACAGGTTTATCCAGCATATCTGCAATGCCTATCCCAAGAACTACTCGGTCAGGATAAGCACCGGTACTCCGATTCACAATGAGGAATGCCACTTTTTCACTGAACAGAACCATTCCAGTAACTAATACTGGTTCCCTTCCTCCTAGTTGCTTCGTATTCAGGTGGCTTGGGTTGAAACGCCAACAATAGCTGCGTTCAGGTATTTCAACTTTGCTCTAGGACAAGTTGTTCGATTTGGTTTGGTGTACGTTTCTCGGTGTGTTCTCATGAATTACTTGCTATTTTTCTCCTCAACTTCTGCCCAATTACCTCTTGCTACGTCGGCCGTTTAATGCGTTTCTGACGAATAGTGGATTCACATGGATTGTCCTCTTTTTTCAACAATTTTATCGTGGATTCCACATTTTCATGTTTTCATCAAGTCTTACTATGCTGGTACTCAGGTCGAACTTGTGAGCGAACTGCTTGTTTCCCGTCGCAACGTGACTGGACCATAACGTGGTGCGATGGATTGCGTACTATTTCGAGCTATGGAGCCATACTGGTTAGCGCTCCCGGATCGATTGAGAGCTGCTGCTATTAGTTTTGTCGTTTGTTACAGACCAAACTAACTTAGTCTTCTGTTCCTCCAGATTCTGGATTGGTAATGAGATGGCCTCCGTTTCTATAAAACCGAATCCTTAACATATCCCGGTTCTTCGCCTCAGTAACACAGTCGGAAACATATTCTTATATCGTATTCTATTATGTTTTGTATCACGATTTTTCCTGAATCTTTTAATATTATGACATATTGGCTGAAGTGTGTTTCTCACTTTCAGCGAATGTTTAATGTATGTATGTATGCAGCTTGTGCCCCATGCTGAGGCTTATGTTTCATTCATCATGCTTCTTCACTGCAGTTTTGCTAGACCAACTTCCACTTAAACTAAGTCTTTTTAAGCTGGATACATTTCATTCCACCTTACTTGGTTCTCTCAGCCTACCTGAATAATCTTCTATTAAATTGCATTCGTTGCTTACGCTAATTGTCGTTAACTTCGCGTTTGTGGCAATTTTTAGTAACTTGTGAACAGTCTGTACTTATCGCGGATGTGCTGCTAACCAGGTTACTTCATTTGCTAATTTGGCGAAGAGTTATGTCGGCATAGCCGTATGCCTTAAGAGATATATTTTATTGGATAATGTCTTTTCAAGTGATTGGCTGTTGTTTGACATCCCTGGTGTGGCTGCGCTTGATGGGCATGTTAACAAGGTGCCTGTTTGTCTATTACCCACTACCTTGTCCATACTGGTTCCAAAAGACTGTTGGTCGGGGTTGGGGTACAGGCTCCTTGTGGCCGTGTTAGTCTGAAAGAGTGGTTCCATACACTCAGGGTGGAGCGAACCACGGTCCAGCCACCGCATTGTGTACGGTTGATTCCTAAATACAACGTGCTTGTGTTTGCCTCTGAAGGAGTATGGACCGGCTCTGTTGATGAAACGTGGCTCCCATCCACATGCCTCCCGGTCTTATTCTTTCGGGTTTACACTGGATATGGGGTGTGTGGTTGGTACAGCGCAAGCCACCCATGGTCCCTCTGTAAGCGCAGGCGTCCTGTGGCTGGCCACAGTGACAATCAAATCCGAATCCGGATGCCCACGAGCATGTGCCTCATGCGGTGCTTGATGTTCCATACATCATACTTCTTCAATGCAGTTGGTGCAGTGCCGAACTGCACCTAAGCTTGATCTTCTAACTTTAGACAGATGGTACTCAGCTAGCTTATCCAGTCAACTGCTTCTAGTTTGCAAACCTCAGGCATTCCTTTATCACTGGTGACACGATCATAAGTGCTGGAAAGCATTTACAAACCCCATGAACACAGCTACACACGCTTGCTTACACATATATGCATACATATCTCAACATATGTGACAATCTTATTGTTCCATTGTACATTAACTGACCACATTTTCTGCTCTTATTATGATCATGTCTGTGCACGCGTGTCTCGAGTAGTCGAGAATTTGCTCAGTTCTACTGTTCTTCTGCATAACCCTTGTTTATTTTCCATGGAATTCTTCGTTAGTTGTTTGAAGTCCCCGGTGTGGCTGCGCTTCAGGTGAATATTGACACGTTGCCTACCTGTCTTACATCGTCCACCTCGATTGTACTAGATCCATGAGACTGAATCGTTGTTGGGTGACGGGGGACACGGTCCTCGTAGCCGTGCTAGGCTCAATGAGTGATTACATGCACTCGGTGGGGAGCGAACTGCAGTCCAGCCACCGCCTTGTGTTCGTCTGGTACGCACGGTTTCTCAAATAGGCATTAATGCTTTTGCTTTGCTTGTTGAATTAGCGTGAGCCTGCTGCATTGATGAAATGTCGCTTCCATCCACATGCTCCTTTTCTTATTCCTTCGGGTTTACACTGGATACTCTGTGTGTGCATGGAGCTGTGTGTGATGCAACGCAAACCGCCCATTGTCCCTTAGTAGGCGCAGACGTCCTGTGGCTGTCTTATGGACGCTGGAGTGACAAGCAAATCCGGAATCGGATGCCGTTAACCATGTATATGCGAGTACAACTGCTTATCGCTTTGACTTGGTGGACAACAGACGTGGTTTCCTGTTATCCGATAAGTTGACCGTTTTTTTTCACTCATTTCCATTATGATGTTCCTACCGACAGACTTCTGTTGCCATGGCCTTTGTAGCATAACGTAGTCAACTGTATGCTGGGACCACTCCGATACTGCTCTCCATGTTCGGATGCGTTCTTTAATTATTACCACTGCTTTTTGTCGTATTCATCTCTTCCCACTGTTCTCCGGATCTTGAGTATAGATTTAAACGAAACAGCATCACAGACTGCATCGCAAACCTTGATCATTGTTTGTTATATAAGCACTCAGCATATATTAGCTATTTTCATCGATGTGTTGCTTGCTTTTCGTAGTCCTTCGGCCCTTTTCATATTCGATTTATTGTATGCTAGGCTCATCTGCTTTACGAGCCTGAATGTAACTCTTTGATCTCATCTTAGCCATTTTCTTTCCTTTGGTTCAGGTACGGTTTAGATTTGGATAACCAGCGCATCGCCGATTGTCATACCTTAGGTGTTTTTGAGCCCATGGTGTCGAAAATCAAGAGCCTCAAGTTTGCCACTGAAGCAGCGATAACCATTTTGCGCATCGATGATTTTATTAAACTACGCGAAGAAAAGGAACAGAGCCATCCCTACGACGATGAATACTAGGAAATAATGCTGGTCGATCTACTACTCTAATTCAACTTCCATTTTTAATGTTACTAAGCGTTGTATCTAAATTGTTTTGACCAACTTTGTTTTTTTCCGCCTACATTGCGCCTATTTGTTAATCGCCACTATCGGATTCTGGAATATAGTTAAATCGAACTGGCCTACGTTTTGGACCCAGTGAACCATCAACCTTTGCTCTATGGTCGTTAGGCCATACTCTGCTCGAAGAATTTGTTTGAATGATAAGTTGTGTGCTGGGAATTCATGAATCGAATGCATCTTCCGTGATCTCACGCTGCAGATGTTCATTTCGCAGATTCCTTCCCAAAGATATGCTTGCGGACCCTGCCTGAAGAAATCTGGTTGGGATTTCTTCGACATCACATCGGAAGGGACTACAGCTTAGTCCGCCCTCCTATCACACGCATTTTGCTGATACATGGCGTCGACAGATGTTAATTGTTTTTTCCGATACCACGAACATCGAAGCCAGTTTCCAACTGAAATCTCATTCCCCATTCGAACTATTACTCCAAATTCACTGTTTTCAGCGAAATTAACGGGGGCTACAATTCATGTGATTACGATATGTCAACTCTACCACTTTTTAGGTAACACTTCTGTCGACTTCAGTGGCTTCATCGTCAGTTTTCGCGGCACCCATTCCCGTTCATTTCTTTTCAAGGCCATTGAGACTGGTAGTTATGAGATTAGGTGATGCAGCAATGACGTTTCTGCGTCACAAAATGCATCGGTGGACCTTCATAGCTGGTACCTATAACCCGTTGGGTTCCTCAATTTCTTCACTATTTTGGAAACATGGTAGCAACTAACACCCACATTCCAGCTTCGGGGCTTGCCTGTTGCTCTCTTCGTAGAGAGTTCATTGGGAAAACCATTACAGTCCTTCGTGCATTACCCATGTTAAGCCTAGCAAATGTACACCCAATTCCCTACTCATAATCTCGTGTTATATCGATCCCAAATTCCTGCACTTCACTTCTTGTGTCAATGGGCACCTTAGTCAATGTCGTTTAACAATACGTGTGTAGTAGAGGAGTTTATAAGGATTTTTGTGAAGATTCGTCGCAGCTAGGCTCAGGCAGGCAGCCACTACACCCATCGGGATTCGGCGGGGTGCGCAACTCACGTGCTCCATAGGGCGAAACGGCCGTCTAGCGCATTCCTGGATGTGTACTTGCTGTCTTCCTGAGTCATGCTGCGACGAATCCTCAAAACCCGATAAATCCCTACTGCTTACGAATAATCAGTAGTCACCTTAGCATTTTACATGTCACTTCGATTGCTGGCGGCTTGCAAAGGATGTTGTGGCTCTGGGGCCCGCCCTGTCTTATGCACATTCATAGCGTGCATGATGGTGGAGAATGGGCTGCGCTATATCGCAGTTAGCTATCAGTCATGGCGGTCCGCAGCCGTCGCCCATGGCTCAGTGGCATAAGTCGCTGGTTCGTAGGAGTTAAGTCTTGGGTTCGAATCCAGCAGAATTCAGAGGGTCTGCGCTACTGACGATTCCCAATAGGACCAAACGGCCGTCTAGTGCTTTCCTGGATGTGTGCTGGCTGTCTGCCTGAGTCTAGCTGCGATGAAGCTTCACCAAAATACGTTAGCTATACAACCGGAACCACGTTAACGTTCCCAGTGCTCGGAATGGCGGAGCTTGACTTCAGCGTCAACCGAGACCTCAATTGAGATTGCGTATCGAAATCCAAGACACGGCAAGTACTCCAGGACCTAACAATCAACTTGCAACTGCTGTGTCTTGCGGTGTTCATGCATCTCAATGGCCTCATGACCATGACGATAGCCGCCGATCTCTGTTTGTTATGTCCAAACTTGGACGAAACGCGTCGTGGAGTGTAGTGATGTGAGAGAGCAATACCGAAACCCTGCGCTTCGGATACGATCCTAGTGATCTGAATGGTAGAGCTCGGGGTCCGAATCAAAGGAGGCCACAATTGAGATTTCGTATCGCAATCCAAGACCCGATAAACATAAACCATATTTCCTCACCAAAGCTCTGATGAAGCGAACCACCACACTTTAAGCCTGTATCTGCAGTCTTTCCTACCCATGTCCGGCAGCAACTTTGATGCGATAATAGATGTACATAGCTGCCCTGATTATTAAGTGGACATTGTCAGTGTGTCACGAATCATAACCGTGTTGCGCATGATGAGTTGAAACATGACTCGACCTTAATAGACTAGCTGTCTTTGCTGACAGACAGTCGCCTTGGCCTATGTTGAACACCGTCTGTTGTATGGTTGACACTTACTCTTATACTTGGAAATGAAGTTAAGGCGTCAATAAACTGGTCGTTATATTCTCATCCCATTTACTTCGAAACTACTCGTATGATTGTGCTAAGACTCATGAGAGCCGAATAAACAAAAGTCTCTATTGGGAGCACGCCGGTCAAGTACTTACTCTTCATCAAATCTTAAAACCCTGCTGCAAGCAACACATGACAGTTGCGTTCTTCAATTTGAAAGTAACGCCTGATGCTTTTACTGCGGCTGCTTCTTTTAGATGCTCAGGATTAAACGATGTCTCCGAGAAATTTGTATATATTCTTTAATCTGCAATATAATTTCTTAGGTTATCTATGGATCAACGAAAACTCATTACAAAAGTTGGATGCCTCGAAGTTTGTTGGTCGCTCTAGATCTCTTCGTAATGGGTTTTAATGCCTGCTATGCATTTTCGTTCCTCGGGAGCGTTCTTTGTTACATACTAAACCGTGAAACATAGAATATCCAGATAACGGTTCCTTTTGAATCGGGTTCATCTGCTTTCTGTCTACAACGGAATATCCACGTTGTGCCCCGCAGCCCTTACTCTGCGTCTTCGGAGTGCAAACGCCTACCACAAGACGACTGAATTATCTCCAACCTTCCTTACCCTCGAGCAAAGTGATTGATCGGTTACGTCTCTGGTTAGCCATGTCACGCAGCCGAAGTGGTTGTTGCACATCTTATTAAAACTCATGTACTGTTCCAATGCTTCTTTTACTTGTAATGACGATAGGACGTCAGCTTCTTAGTTGACGGATCGGTGTACAATGTTGCTTCGTGTTCAGCGTTATTGCATGATGACGTCCAAGTACTTGATATTCGGCCTTCTATGTCTGCGAAGTATTGCTCGTGTCAGGCGTGGGTATCAATTGACTGATGTTGAATTTCGTCCTTTAATGTTAAGGTGTGTCTGTTAAACTCAAACCAACCACTTTGTTTATTACACGTTCTTCGCATGCCTTTTCACTGATCGCTTTATTCTTAATTTGTTAGCTGATATTGCGCCTTAGGAGGGTACCCAGCTTGCCATTCGATATCATTAAAAGAACATGGAGCAACTTCACAAAGTACTTAATGCGGTTACCTCTTATCTTCCTTGCTGGGGCCTTAAGGTTTGCCTCATAAATCATTAGATACCCAATCCAACATGGTGCATTCGAACTAAACGACTTCGCGTTCGTTCTTGCGACTATCACCTGTTCCATCAATCGGCTTTCATGTGTTCCCGGTCTCCTTGAATTATCATTATTCTTCACAATTACTGTAAGCGTCAAATCGCTTGAAACCCTTTGGCAAACCAGAAACAAGCTCGCGCCTTCTAATAGCAACCTTAGAAGCAAAGCGCCAGCGCGATTGGACACGACCAAGGCAAAGCTGACAAGTCTGATGGAGACACACTCGCCTTATGCCGGTTGTGGAGAATCTGTCCCTATGTTGTCGTATAGTCTTCTCAGTATTTTGTCAGGGACTTATCATTCACACGAAAGAAATTTGTCGAAAGCGCCTAATGAAATCCCTCATGGAAGCAAATAACCAAACCGTGCTCTCGATAAGTGCGCCTTGAATATGTAAGGTGTACAACTTGATGATATGCAAATGGAAGCGCTAGCCTTGGGGATCGATTATAAAATTACTCCTAATAAGCATGTGTTGATTATTTGCTGAGGTACTGGTTGTGAATTTTTTCGACCAAATAGCTAAACTTCAGTCAACCAGCCATGAGGCTGTCAGTTGGTTTAGGAATAAACTGACCGACGTTACTCATGAAATCCTTGTAATACCACTAAACGAAAGTGTGCGATTGCAATTCGTCATTTAAAAGCGCTACGAGAGCTGAAGAATAAGTGAATGATTGTACTAAAACCGGACAATGGTTCAGGAGCACTTGTCATGAACGAGGGCGATTACGTACAAAAAATGCTAAACGTTCTAAGTGACTAAAGCAAGTCAACGCACCGACCGGATGGAAAGTCTGACAGAGGTAGTGGCTCGTATAACCCGACACCTTAAAACACTTCTCCTACCTCGTGTAGTTGACGAAACCACCTACAAGCACTTGAAGCCGAGCTGCTCATCGACACCACAGCTGTACGGATCACCAAGGACGCAAGCAGAACATGCCACAAACACCCATTTTGTCGATGGCAAATTCCCCGCAGCACAAATTAACTAAATAATGCTTTATTTCCAGTAGCTCGGGGCACGCCCGCGAAGGCATGATCATGATAAACAGGTATGCTCGGTAGTTGTATAAAAATGTGGCAAGTTACGCAGTAACATACTGCATATATATGTGTATTTTTAGTGGGCATGGTGAGTGCAGTTTGCAGTGTGACTGAATTGGTGAGTTTGCTGTGTTCGCCATCGTATGAATGGATCAAACGAACTCTTCTAACTAGATGATGTTCATGTAGTGAGGATCCTCCGGAAGGGGAATTTGCAGACTTTATTTAGTGGCGGGTCACACGCCACGTCGCGGTGTTGTTAAACGGACCTTTGTGGCTGTTTATAAGAAGAACGCTTGCTAGGCGAAGACCCACCACGCCCTGGAACACTGTCGCCGAACTATTCGCTGGAATGGGATTAGTCGAGGGATTACGGGGACGGACGTACCCCGAGCGTCTACTTAGTTTGGGAATGCATTCAATGCACTACCGAAGGCTTAGAGGAGACCTAATCCTAACCTACCGTATCTTGACTGGGAAGGTTGGTCCAGATTTGTCTTGGCTATTCAGTCCCGCTAGATTGTCTGTTCTACGCGGTCATTCGTTGAAGCTGGACAAACCGCGGTCCGATCGGATTAGGGCGGAAATCCGGCTGTCACGCCGAGTTATCGACCGCTGGAACATGCTTCCGGAAAGTGTTATCAGGGAATCTACGGTTAAGGGGTTTGAGCGGCAACTTGACGCTCTTGGGTGGCAACACGAAACCTTTCCATTTTCCTGAGTAACTCACATCTTCGTACTTCGATTTTCTTTTCTCTACTTTTCTTCACGTATTGGTATTATTTTCTTATTTAAGTGCACTTCCCTATTCTGTACCTTCGATTTCTCTTCCTATCCTTTGCTTACTTCACGTGACTGCCACAGCAGGGACTGCTAGGGCAGGAAACGTGGGCATTAACTGGTTGGCCAGGGTGCGATACGGGTGTTTCCGTTTTAGATCCATCAATAACTGAGCACTTCATCAATTCCTGGCTCAACGATCCACTCAAGATGGAACACTCACGGGATTTTCCTATCGTTCCAGTCCCCATCTGAACTGAACTGAACCCGAATCACCCAGCTGGCACCACGTGGAGGTTGTTCGGCTAGCCAGATGGTTAGTTCGGATCCTTGCACCACTGAGGCAGCACTTTTGAAATAATCGAAGACCAAGACTAAATAACCCTAGCCGACAACGTTACGTCCTCAGTGGACGTCCAGTCGTTATTTACTAGTCCCTTTGCTAGAGACAGTTGAGTGCATTTGCCACCTGATAGAAGAGAATAATTTCCGTCTGCCAATACCGGCAGACCTGAGACATTCTTTGTTACTTTGTACGGAGAATGTCCCTTTCCGATTCCAGCACACTTCATATCGACAAACTGAGTGGCTATGAGTAATCCTGTACTGGCTGGTTTTTTCCTGCTGGTGCTTGAAAGGAAACTGAGTGGAGAGATTTCTCAACTGCCGTATTACAAACGATATGTAGATGGTATCCTTGTTTTCGGTTCCACGAGGATGCAAATCGAGCGGTTAGTAGACAACCTTAATAGTGTTCACGCCAACCTGAATGTGACTTATGAATTCGAATCGAGTGGGCGCCTTCCATATCTTTACATTCACATGAGTCGCAGTGATAATGGGCTGATTAAGCGATCTGTATGCCGGAACCCAACATGGTCCGGCCAATACCTACACTTCACCAGCTTCTCACCATGACACAGAAGCGCGCGCTGGTGAAAACATTGTTCACTCAGGCCAGACCTATCTGCTCCAACGACTACCTGGCTGAAGAGTTTGAGCTGCTCACTAAAACGCTTATGAAGAATGGCCACCCTAAACGATTAATAGGCAAATATAGCCGGGTTAGACAGCCTAAAGAAATGGTGTTGACAGCCCCAAGGAAAAAAGTATACATCGTGCTGCCATTCAAGGGCGACACCGCAGCAAGTAGGATAACTAAACACATAGTCTCGGTCATTCAGCGTACGTACTGTGCTGCGCAGGCGGTAATTATCAACAACCCGAAAGTTACAGTTTCCTTCACTAAAGGAAGATGAACCCGTCGGTGGGAAATCACATTGCGTTTACCAATTGGTGTGTGCCTGCGACATCCTCGGCAGAGCCGAACGGGCTTTGGATTCCAGAATGAAGGAACACATACCAAACTGGGTTCAGCGCGAAGTTGCTCAGTCCACCTCCGTCGATACGCGCTCGCATAAGCAGCCGGCCTCCTCCATTGGCAGGCACATCTTGGCGACTCGTCACCGGGTTAATCCCTTATCGGCGTTCTGGCTCTTTTTGCGTCGTAAAAATTCACGTCTTTTGCTCTTTACCGAGGCCGTCACGGTAAGCAGAATTAGACAAGGTTTATGTGTCCAAAAGCAATTAGTTATCCCCGTACGGTTGCATTTGTTCTAATACCAACAACAGTGACCACGACCATAAACTTGATTGGCTTGACTGTGCCCTATAGCACTTATAAACAGATTTCTTTGTTGTTGTATTGGTACTGACTAGATAATACGCAATGATAGCGTATGCAAGTATTCCTCTTCCCATTTCGGTTTCCACCGGAAACAATAAAGGGAAACCGGCATTGGAATACAGTACTATTTCCAAACAATTCGAAACAACAAATGTGCAATACTTCAACAGTGTGTTCTTCCCACACAAGCGTATCAACAACTTTTGTTCAATCCGAATTAACAAACGAATTGTATGGTTTCCATTCAACAAAATCTATAGTCTCAGTGCACTAACTTATACGGGACAAATGGATTCAGGTACTGACCAATCATCAGGGAGGCTACCCTTCGCCGTGGGAGCTGGTAATCTGTGCGTTATGCATACGTTGATGACAGTATAAGGGGTCCAATTTTAATTAGGAAAAGTAACAAAACAAATGGTTACCATGTGTGTGGCCTCCACCCACATAATCATCGCGACCTCTTGTGATCGCTACTGCAATGCGAGAGATTATGAGCCACAATGTAACAATATAGTTTGCACATCGGTGTCCGCATAGCGCTAACAATAGAGATCGAATTATTCCAGATCCGCGATAACACATCGAGCGATGCTCTGTGAAGCCATAATGAACTTTTTTCTTAAGTATAAACTATGCCAATGTGTGCGCTATCGAATGCGATATGGCTACTTATCTAATTAAAAGAAGTATGGAATTAAATTAACACTGTATCATAGTATCTGGACCAAGAGCAGAGCACGCAAAATTTGCCTTGGGATAATGTTGTGTAAATAGTAGTGAGGATCTTTGGCGGGACGGGATGTACCACACAGTAGGGCATTCGGGATTTTGCTAAAGTTGCTGCTGTTTGGTGATATGCTGCACCGCGGTGCATTTCCTATGTGCCTTTTCAGCATTTCACACTAGGTATGTCGCGTGTAGGACGTTGGTCAAGCCTGATCTCGTCATCCCCACCAACAGTTAAGGAAAGGCTAGCGGCCACCTTTCGAAACTTAACCGTGAGGGGAACTGTGGCAGTAATAATACGTTATGCCGACTATGATAGTGGCGAACCAAGCGGGCGAGTTGAGTGAATGTGAATCAAACAGCCTGAAGGCTAGTCGATCGCCATCAAAGCAACCAGATGGATAGCGCAGAATTATTTCGGACTGACTTGAACTAAGCGTGCGTCTCAGCCAAGCAAACAGTAACAAGAAGCAACACACAAAATTTGTGATTGATCCTGTTACTTCTTTTGAGAATCAAACTAATCTTGTTATTCTACGAATAACAAATTTTGGTCGGTGGGTTACTGCGACATTAACTGTGTATTGGTTATAAGTCAAACTCATTTGACGAAGATCCTGAGCGCTATTGGTTGTTCTTGGCAGTTGGAAGACACCGCTTATGTACCGACCTCCGCCTTTAAGTCTGGTATCCTAAGATGACAGCAACAAAGTTACCGAAGTTAAGCGCGATTGGCGTAGGTAACTTGGTCAGTTAATAGATTATTCAGGTAGGCAGGACAAGTCAAGTAAATTGGAATGAAATTTATCCAGCTTAAAAAGAGACCTAGTTTAAGTGTAAGTTAGTTTAGCCCAACTGCGGTGAAGACGCATCAAGAATGCAACATGAGCATCAGCATGGGGCGCATTCAGCAACATAGAGACAAAGTTATACGTCATCTTTTGCTGATCAGTAATGCTGTTTGCTCTCTTTCCTTGCGTGATACACTGCACTTCACCTCATTCTCCAAGCCGCTTGCTAAATGTTATAACCGTGGTGTGGGCTACAGCCACTGGGTCAACAACACTATCCCGCGCAGGACGAAGTTCATTAGCTGAACTGCAGTTGGTTAAGCAAAACGCCGTACGACCGCAAGTTTTTGTACCTCTTTCTCGCATATTTATTCATGCCCACCCTATCGCATACCAACCAGTTTGCATTTTCCCTACTCGGAATCGGCGCTTCCATCCGTTCGACCCTTGGACTTAGGACTAATGCGCGCCTTTTCACTTCATTCGTCTTAACGATTTCGAAGGAGCTATAGCTTAATTCATGCTCACAGTCTCTTTACTTTCCGATTGAACATCCGTGCATTTGCTCTTATTCGAACACGCGCACTCCGGGCTCCCAGGCAACCACTTTATTAATAATTTCTTACACTCTGTGTGTCACAGTTACTTTGACAACTGCTAGCTGAACATCTGTATCTACACCGTCAACGATATCATCAACACGCCGCTCGCATCGACTGACCGAATTCCACTTCGCTGGCAACGACTTCTGCACACTACCTTTGTCGAGCCGTATCTCATGCCACGAACAGTGTTCCGGTCAGTCAGCAGGACTGCAACTTTCAATGGCAATTAATTGACGCACTGTGAATATTTCGATACAAGTGTGGACTGAAACCGGCGTTTTTACTTGCAGAGGTACCGTCAAAGCAACTTGGTTTTAATCGCCTTTCCGCTCACCCAATAAACATCCATCTGATCAGTAATACACCTAACCAAAGTATGGCCGCATTCAACAGGAGAAATAACGTATCCCATCTGTGCCTCAAGCCAGCCGAATAAAACGACCCGTAGACGGTCACTCTACCAGCTCTAAGCATACCTTGAAAAACGCCGCCAAGTTTGCCCCTTGCATTCATGGTTAGATGTCACGAAAAAATATTGCTTTGCTTTTAACGCTTGTTGCGTGGTGCCTGGGATACTAGCCGGTTATCAATGTCACCTAAGAGACGTGCCAAATGCGGGACAATGTAGAAGTTGAAAGCACCTGAACCCAACGTGTATCTTCCAAGCTACAAATGTTGGAAGCGAAACAAGATCCAGGAAAGCTGTATCACGGAACTCACCAAAGCAGTTTGTGAAAATGGACGTGCCATCAGTAAAAACAAGCGAAGGTTAAAACAACGGTGGCATCCAATGCAGCATGCCACTGAAAACACATGTTTTTCGGTACACTACAAGGGCCTCCCACTAGAAGGATGATGGCTGTAGTCGTTCAATGGAGCTCTTAGTGGGGTAACCGGGAGGTGAGGAGGAGTGCGAATTGTTGCATAAGCTTGAACAAGATGGGGTTGTAGCAAAGTTCGCTAGGTCCAGGCTTATGTTATTAATTATTTATGATGATCTTGTGGGCCAGCGTGCATCAGCTGTGGGCTTCTGGGCTGGCTAGTCGGAATGCCAAGTACTGGATAGTCCAAAAAGTTAACTGACTGGATCTTTCCTCCACTGCAGGCCCGACGGTGCGCTTAGGAAATTCAATCACCATCTCACCCCAGTCCACGGATCCAAACACTCGAAAATATTCGGGCGGCTCCGTAATCAGCGCGTAACCAGACGTGCGGCGACTAATCCATGGAGGGTTGTTGCATGGTGGCCCTTATCGATGCAGTTAGCAGCTGTGTGATATGCTCCGGTATGCAGGCGGCGGCGGCGGCGGCCTAAAAGGTTGCAACATGTATCGAATTGTGAAGGTTCGAAGGGCCAGCCCCGATCAGTTGTAATGCTCGATGGGTATCCGTAGTGCGAGCCTCAACGAACTAGGAAAGCCCGGGTAACAGCCCCAGTTGCGCAGGCAGTTATGGTAATGGCTTCTGCTCATCTGGTGAAGCAGCCGGCACATGCAAGAACCTATACGAATCCGTGTGAATGGGACGAGCGATCTACTAGATTTATATGTACACGCGAGAACCGAGAGTCGGGGCTGGAAATGAGCCTAAAGGACTACGAGTGTGACGATGTAGGTTGGAGCGCTGGCATTGACGGCAGGCGCGAGCGCAGCATAAAAATCTTTGTTTAACCGTGGCCAACCGAAACCTTCGGCGACCAGTAAAATGGACGCAAGATACCGGTAAATTTTAGTGAGCCAGTGCGTCGAAGTCTGCGCGTCGGAAGAAGACGGGCAGTTGGGTTCTAGTACAACCTTTGAAAGGGTCAGAGCGAACGGTTACTGCCGGGGATTGGAAAGGAGCAGGTTGCACCTGCAGCAACGTAGGTTTCAGGGTGCGCTGGTCTTCTTAATTTTGAGCCTGAGCACATGCAATTTCGGCAAGATTGGCCATTGACAAGGTCCCAAGATTTTGGGATTGACGCGTGAGAAAGCATTAGCAACAGGATTGTCCATACCAGAGGCATGACATATGTCAGCAAGGAACTGCTTGAAAAACTCCAAATGTCTTTTCTCCTTTTTTCTGTCGGAAGCATAGTTAAAGGCGAATATGCGGTCTTATGTTCAGTGTAGACCGTGAAAGCCCGGTCTTTGAGTTTGTGACGGAAGTGGCGATTGGCTAGGTAGGTGGTGAGCAGTCCTCTGCCAAAAGTGCTGAAGTGGGACTTCACTGGCATTAGCCGTTTGGAGAAAATCCGGGAGGCTGCCATTGGCTAGCACCGTGCTGTTAGTGGAGGGTTACTTCGCAACGTATGGGTCATCCGTCGTAACATAAATTGGTGCAGTTGATCCAGAATGAGGGTGGAGGGTTATATTGGAGATAGCATACTTGAGTTCGGTGAAGGCTGTCTGAGCTCTGTCAGCGAAAGCTAACTTATGTTCAATCCGGCTGAGGAGGTCAGTCAGTCGCTGAGTGAGTTGAGCGCAGTGGGGCACGAAGCGTCGATAGTTGTTGACCAAACCACAAAACGGACGGTGGTGCTTGAATGACGTCGGAGCTGGGGAGTCCTTAATGCCTAGTTCCTAACAGGATGGATGTTACTTCAGCTGATGCACCGCGGATGCCTAGGAATTCTAACGTTGATTTGCCGAGTTCGCAGTTACTCGGGTTGAATGTGACACCGTGTTGTGTCAAGCGCTGGAAGGGAGCTCGAAGATGGTCGTGTTGCTCTTCTTCCGATGAACTGCCTACTAAAATACACTTCAGACAGAAATACGCGGTCTGGACCACGAGCGACAAGGTGGATGAAGCGTTGGATGGTTCTCGCGGCGTTGCGCAGCTCTGGCAGCATGCTTAAGAATTCAAACAAACCGAAAGGAGTGATGACGGCTGTGAGAAGAAGGTTTCTCTTCTCTACAGGTATCTGGTGATAGGCGCGCCACATCAAGCATGCTGTTGATCGTCTTACAGGTGAGGCAACTGGTAGGCTCCTGCATATGTAGGATGGGGTACTACCTGGAACGGTCAACTGATTGAGTGCAAGGTAGTCAAAGCAATGGCGTCAGTCACCAGATTTCTTGGGGACCATCTGTCAAGGAGTCTCTCAAGGGCTCATGGAAGTGTCTGGTATTTCAATTTCCAGCACGTACTGTAGCTCCGTGTTAGCTACCTTTTGTTTCTCGGGCAATATTCGGCGTTGGATGCATGCTACATGTGGGCCATATATTCCTATGTGGTGCGTGACTTAAGTTGTCACGGGCGTAGCTGCGTTCATTAGCTGAACGAGCTTGAAATACTGGGAAAATAGGTTGACCTAGTCTGGAGTGGTCTGGCGAAATGCTTGGCCCGGTGCTATGGATGTGATTTTGGTGGTGATGCCACATACACTGGGTATCATCGCAGTGTCGAGTATCATCTGGCATTTCGCGTCTACAAAGTGGCCGAATTACCTGAAAAATCCAAGCTCGCTGCTGGCAAATGGCGCTACGGCCGCGGTGGATACCGAGCGGAACGTGT
Organism: Dicrocoelium dendriticum; assembly: GCA_944474145.2. Classification (NCBI taxonomy): domain Eukaryota; kingdom Metazoa; phylum Platyhelminthes; class Trematoda; order Plagiorchiida; family Dicrocoeliidae; genus Dicrocoelium; species Dicrocoelium dendriticum. The sequence continues at coordinate 70,752,538 of OX104064.1, forward strand.
ACCAAAGACCTAGGTCCAGCGTAAGCGACCAATGATCGGTGGTGACTGTTGGCGTGCCAGTGACGGCACAAGCTTGTCGACAACAAAACGATAGGCTCACGTGACACAGAAGAATGTCGCTGAGTTCCGTCTGATAGCAACCAGGAACTGGGTCTCTGCATCATAAGCTTCAATGGAGATGAGACGACTTGAGTCTTTGGCGACACCGTTGACCGCCATTACGGCCCATCCTGAGAGTTTCCTGCTTTGCGGCGAAGAAACCGCTAGTTTACTCACACGTACGGGCACATTTTACCAAAACGCGGGTGGTAAAAGTAAAGGCCTTTAATAGTTACGCGTCGAGAGACTCGGGAATGAGCTACAGCGGCTGGACTGCTTACGCCCTATGGAGAGTTTCTCGTCACGGCGTTGTAGTGACGCTATTTGCGATGATACTGCGTCGATTGCCGGCGGCTCAGTAGTCGTGTATGTCGCTGTGGCTGCGACGGGGCTAAGTCGCATGAATGTTCTATATTCCTTTGCTAGCCGAGGTCGTTCGATGACGCGGTCTGCAAGCTCAGCAACTGCTGCGAGAAGCAGTGTGCTTGCTACGATAAGGATGGTCTGTGTGTTTTCCGGGTGATGTTACATCCACATTTGCGGAGAATAGCGTCGACCATGCTGGATGTGCATAGGAGCTGTTGCATCTGTCACAACAAGACATCCTGTCTCCTAGCTACAGATCCCCAAACTATTTCTGTCGTCCGACCTTTTCAGCGGGCGTGATATGCTGGATGATCGCTTGCTTTATGGTCTCATATTTCGCAGCGGGCATGGGGCAAGGTATGAGGTCGCTCACCTAGGAGGATACACGTTGCGGAATCCAAGACATAAGTTGATAATAGCAATATTAGAAGACATTCTACAATTGTAAAAAGGGGATTCTAATTGCGAAAACCATAACAACGGTTAATTCACCTAAATAGGTGGAGAGGCTAGCGCTGCGTCACTAACGAGGTGCATGGATGGATTATCATCTGAACTATTCAGGTCAGGTCAGATCAAGTCAAACGGACGACAGAGGCTTTTGCCTAAGGAGCGTCCAGTTCTTGTGCCGGTAAGTGAAGCGGCCTCCGGCGCTTCGACGTTGGATTGTCTCTTCTTGCTTCTGCAAAGGAATGAAGCAAGAACAAGAGCAATCTTTGCAATTTCATGTCAGTTGAGAAAACAAAGCGATAACGAGTAAGGAAGCAAATGCACTGTAACGAGCTCACCAGCATGAAAATCCAAAATGGCGCATGGCGTGTTCTGAACCGAAGTCACCAATTTTTGGTGGCGTCTGGGATACAAGTCAGTACTTAATTACACGTAAGTGTCATATACAGGACAGTATAGTACTTGATTGCCACTGAACCCAACGTGTGTTGTGCAGACTACGAAAACGGGAAGCGAAGCAACCAGAGCGAGAAACGGTGCAGCAAGTTACTCACCAACACAATTTACGTCAACAGAAAACCCGTCCGTAAAACTAATGGATTTTTTAAAAACTAAAGCGGCGGCAAACTCTAATGTAGCAAAATACTGAACGCACCCGCTCCCCGGTATCCTACAACCCTGAACGCTGTTATGTGGGTTGGGTTATGTCCAAGAACATCGCAGTGTTCCAGCAGGCTGTATTTTAACTGAAAAAGAGGGCATTTTTAAATTTTATTCTCGCAAAATCCTCTGCTAGCTTCTAAGTTGTGGCCAACCGTTAAATGCAATAAATTTACTTATGGGTACCATAAACTCATTAGTTTTGTTTTAATGCACGATATTTAGATAACCTACAATGGGGAATAGCTTCTATTTGGGCCGTAAATACTAACATTTTGCTGTGGGTGCGTGGCATATTTGCTTAATAAGTGTATCACAGTGTAGTGGCTACTTGTCCTACCGACTGTAACAAGCAAATCAAGCAGCACCTAGGGAAGTAACAGCTGTAGTCGTGTTACACACCTTGAAAGGTTTGAGGAACACGTTGATTTTGGCAATCGCTGCCTTGACTTTGATTTGACAGACGGTGTCTTGTAACTTATAACGAGCCCGAATAGCTTGCCATAGCTTAGATGTCTACGTGCAGGATAGTCGACCTGGCGGTCGGGGTTAGCACTAGGATGCGCCGCTTTTGTATTCGCTTTGGAGGTACATATAATAAAGTTGGAATGATGCAGAGAGGATTGCTATGGCACCTGCTAAACACGACGTAGAACATATAAAAATTTTAAATTGTTATGCGTTGCATCTATAAATGAAGGATCCTCCTCGCTCCAACGCCTTGCGTGCATTTTATTCTAGGTTAGGATGGACGCTCAGGGCAAGCATTTGTGCAACATTGCTTATCATGACAATTCGTTTGCCAGGTTTCCTACATAACACGTAGAGGGGACATATGCAAGCCACCGCACTGCTTGCGTGACTTTTATTATCTATGTAGGCTAACAAGTAATAATCGCTGAATGTCCCGCAGCTTCAGGTTTAATTGGTTTCAAAGGATGGTCAGTGGTCACGCACAGCGTGACATCGCTCCTAGCGAGTTCCGTTAATCAGCAACACCTAGTAGCATTGTATGCGGTTCGCATGCTCGCTGCCCTCTTATCTACTGTGTACTTTCCCAATTTGGCCAGTATTATATTCCCCGCAGCTCCGGTTCAAGGCAAAGGCGACCGAGCCGTCGCTGACTTGCGACTTGGACACTGACACGCTACAAGGAGCAGTCCAGAGCCACATTACAAGCAACGTAAACAAAACTGTACCAACTCCGCGACACACGATAAATCAATCGTTTCCATATTCAATCTTCGTTTGGCCCATCCATACCTGCGAGAATAAAAGAAACACGTCACAATCGTAACAATAAGTTTAAATGGTACAGTACCGTTTAGCAGGCGTTACATTACGTCACGTACTGCGAAGTACTGTCCTCAGTACCTTAACGTCTGTAAAGATGGCCTCACCGTGGTGGTCCCGGACCGTGCTGAATGAACAGAGGCAGTCGCTTCAGGCATAGCTACAATTGGCCACAGAATGGAGCAGCAACTTCTAGAAGTAATGGCTGGAGCCATGCGGCGTTGGTGACTACAGAGTTCCTGGCCTGTGTAAATGAAGTTGCATAGAACTCATCAGAGGCCAAAGTCGACGATGGTAAAATGTACTTTACCTCACCCTATACATTAACGAACTTCAACTCAGTCGCGAGTGATGGCTTGTGAAAAAAAGATACAATAAGGCAGGGTTTTGCGTCAAACTCTATGGTAGTTTTAATCTTTCGCCCATAACTTCTCGTACCCTCAGCGCCAATAGACGGAACCGGTACGTCCACCGGAAATGAACTGTTTGCGATAAGGTGGGACAACGTGATTGCCGACATTACACGTTGCTCGGACGACGACTCTTGATCACAGTTTGTGACATTGGCAGACACTGGTCGGTTGGGTGTAAATTCGTGCCAGATAAAATCTGATTCATAGCATGTGGGACTTACTAGCTATTGTACTGCGTAAGCCATGTACTTACTTGGTGCAAGATGTTCCAGCACAGCATACTCAGTGGGAGAGGGATAAACACACAGTGGTAAGGGGGTAAGCTCCGTTAAAAGCTAACATGCGCAACTCTACCCGTTCAGTGGCGCAGGGAAGTAATGGAATGACCCTGGGGCGTGAAGGGTTGAAGATCTCGAGGTCACTCGTTAATGGTTGTACGGTCTCTGAGGCAGATACTGTGTTCGGATGGTCATCGCAGTTGTGATGTGATGTGAGCCATCAGGCTGCGTGTCCTTTGGACAAACTTCGCTACGAGTAGTAATAAATGCAGTGGTCCTTAAGCGGGCTAATAAGGTGGCGGGTTGTTCCTGAGCAACAAAATGCGTAATTTGTACCAAACCTTCTCTGTCGGTGTATCTCTTTGGATACCGGTCGAGCGCAGCAAGCCGAGGGCTTCTAAACTGAGGTAGCTCTTAAGGTAACAGTCGCGATACTTCGCTGGTGTTTCAGAACAGGTAGAAGTCACATGAAGATCCCAGCTCTCAAACTACTCTTCTTAATAAAACACGAACGGCCGAGGTGCTACCATAGATCGCTGCGCACAATTACCCACGCGCCTTTTAACAGACTGCCCACGGCACCAAAATCTAATAGTTCCCTTAGAGAACGTTCGAGACACAAACGGACCAGCGGGGTTCTGTCTCGCTACTGGGACATTGACGCGCTACAAGGAGCAGTCCAAATTCACATTACAGTTAACCTAAACAAAAGGCTGAATAACTTTCACAGGAGGGTAGTACCTCAATGTTCATGCTTCGTTTGGCCCATCCATACCTGCAAGAGTAAATGGAAAAAGTCACAATGGTAACGATAACTTTAGGATTTATGTGCTTCAGTCACACTCCAGGCACAAAACTACCCCCCAGTGACAGCGTTAAGCACTTGAATACTGGTACTTGCGCGAAATATTAAGTTAAGAGAAGCTGGGCAGTTTGAAAGCTCCGTAGCCACAACCCAATGTCTTCGCAGCACAACGCATACTCCGAGCTAAATGTAACATAAATATTACTGCACTTGTCTGACAACGTCTAGCATGTTAACCTACTTATCAGTTTCCAATCTTCCGCAATTCCGGAAAAGAAATAACACCTAAGATACATTGTATACCCGATAGCACCACATATCAATATCGTCCATGAAATTCCCCGCCGTTCACCACTTTCCGGTGGCACTTTGATAGCAGCGGATTTGCTTGGAGCTCGAGGAACTCCTTAGTCAAACGGAATCGGGCTGTAAGTTAAGTACGTTACAACTTAAATAAATCACAATATTTAGTACGAGGATACCTCAACAATCCGCGTTAAGTACTAAAATAACGGGATTCTGCAACTTGAACCAGAGGCTAAGGATTTTGCAGGTCACCGCACCCGCGACTGCCCAACCGAAGGTTGCTAGTCGGACACCATTACCGGGTTATTGAGCGTGTATCGTGCACTTGTATCTAGTACAAGGCTTGGCGGCCGACTCAAATCGGTCGATAGTACACACAAACTGGAGCCCCAAGCAACCTTTATAAATAAATAAATAAATAAATAAATAAATTTTATTCTCGACCATGCGAGACACACCTTTACAGGCATGATCATGTTTAGCTAACAGTGTGATCAATAATGTACAAAAGTACATGTCCGGCATAACAGTGTATGTAAGTGTATGGGTGTATATACGTATGTATTTGTGTATGAATGTAGCTTGTGTCTTTAAATGTGCCGCAGCATTTTTGACTGTCTGTTTTCGTCAGGAATGTTAGCATAAGCGATTGATGTCCTTGGGTTGGATAGCACTTTCCGGGTATTCACGGGCCAGTGACTTTATTTTGTGGCGAGTCACATCCGCCACGTCGCAGTGTTGATAAGCAGACATTTGTGGCTTTTTATAGGGAGAACGCTTGCCAGGCGAAAACCCACCAAGTCCTGGAACACTGCCGCCGAACTATTTGCTGGAACGGGTCAAACCCGAACCACCCAGCTGGCACCACGAGGAGGTTGTTCGGCTAGCCAGCTAATAGCTAATAATAGCTAATAGCTAATACTACAATAATAAGGCACCTCAGATGTCCAGCTAGGGAAATGTGACCTGAGTCCAGTTCATAGGAAAGCGCCGGTCGCGGGTCGAGCTTGTCCAGTATCCGGACGTGTAGGGTTTAAGAGCGGAAGTGTAAATGTATGTTTCTAACAAAAGGGGAAAAGCGTTCCGACAGGCAAACCGCCTAGTTCCCTACCGTATGGTTTAATATTTAGCATTATTTACACCATCCGTGTGGACCCCCAGTAAGCTACAACGTTGCACAAACCTATGCATTTGGTTTGCTCTACAGCAAACAGGGGAATACATTTTTTGGTTACATACTGCCATGGAAGCGGGGGTGGCAATATGTTTCGTGGCAAACGTGGGCTGGCTAGCTGAACTACCTGCTCCTGAGGTCAACTGGTTTAACCCTTTCCAGCAAATAGGTAGGTATCAGTGTTACAGGTCGTGGTACGTTTTGCGTAGCAAACTTACACTTTATAAAAGCCGCGCATGTCTGTGAAAGATGACTGCAGCTTTTCAATGTGACTCGCCACAAACTAAAGTCACTTCCACTTGCTTATTCGGGTAAGCACTAGCAATGCGCTGATATTGGTCATATGTCTGCTCATTGCTGACGTCCTTAAGCAGTCAAAACTGCAGCGACACATATACGAACCGAAGCAACACTGCAATACAACATCACATGAAGTTAATATAGGCACTCAGCAATACACATTCACTACTATGACTAAGAGGTAACGTTGTACCTTCCCCCAATACCTGTCTTATTAGCGCGATCAAACCTGCATAGGCTTGCCTTGTGTAGTTAAACTTAGTCCGTATTTTTTATTTAGTTAAGCTAACAATTAGAGGGCGTTTGTTTTGAGACGTATGGGCAAATTAACCGTGGTCGCGCAAGTGGTTTAACCAATGTGACAAATTGAGTAAGGTGGCATAAATCACTTGAGTTAGGGGCCATAAATAAAACCATGGGACATAGGAGTAGAAAATACAAGTATTTCCACGAATACGTGGTAGGTTGGTATTTGCTGGACCATGCAGTTGTTAGTTGTAGGGTCGGTGGCAATCTCCTAATTTGTAGCTGGCAACCTGCATGGTAATTTTATCAGTTGCAACCATTTTAGCGGAAACGGGAATGACTCGTCACCGGTTCGTCTCGCAAATGCACCCAGTATGAGTGCGCTATATGTTTCAATAATTCTATAATTTATGGAAAATGTACCAATGGTTTAGTAGGATAAAAAGCGGAGGCTTTACATGACACATGGGATGTAATATGTAAGGTACACATAAGGTACATATTTACATAAGGTATATATGGTTGTCCGGTTGCGCAGAAAATGTGCAGCCATCCACGCTCTACTTGTCATGGGGATGGTGAGTGCAGTTGTTCTTTGTGGCTGAATACGTCCACGGCAGGCGAAAATGCCATTCCCTTGTCCAATGCGGAAACTTTACGAATTTCTTACTCCGCCAAACTGAACCAAAATTCCTTCAAAGGTAATTAATAATTGAGTGTAATTGTCACCGTCAAATGCAAAATCTATGAAAGGCCAGCTGTAATGTCATTACTTCGAGCGCCATGGAGGAGCAACAAGGCTGTCCTTGAAATGACATGGGAAAAGCTCCAGTTGTATGGAGCCTCAGAAAGTTCTTCCGCAAATGTAAGGCACCGAAACCAAGTTTTTGAACGCCGTTGAGAATAAGCAAAGCTGTCCGAAGATGCAAACGTAATCACGACGGACTTGTTTGTCTTCCGTTGTGGAACAGGGCTCAAACAGGCTCTAACAGCCTGTCTATGCGTTGTTGCTTCTGTTTTGAACAACAGCCAAGCAAGGTTTAGGATGATGTTCGGTAGCGTCTTCAGAGGCTCCAACAGCTTCTAGTGTTTTAGGGGGCTTTAGTTACTTCTTCCATTTTAGCGCCACCTAAGTTGGCGGAAGCTTACCATCCAAATACAAAGCAAACGTAACACTGTTAAGTTTTCTACTGATAGCAAGAAAGGAATAAATAAATCACCACCTTTCAAAGAGGTGGTGTTCAGTATTGAGCCATCCACTACAATATTGTCAGTGGTTGAATATCTCTGGTTGCTGGGCAACCCTATGTGGACAAGTTAAACACTGTAATGCTGCATGCGGTTTTTCAGCATGTAATGGTCCTGAGTAAATTCAGTATCACATCGGCGTAGGTTAAGTCACCAACTGGCCCGACGTGGTGTCCAGAGCTCAGGGGAAATTCTTGCAAAGGTACTTCGCGTAAGGATAAATGGCAGCGAATAGATATGGTCACTGTGTGGACCGCCTCGTTCCAAATGGAGCTGAGCATTGTTGGATGTCAAGTAGCTGAGGTGTAGTACTAAGCAAAGAAAGCCAGTCGTAGAGGGGATGCACCAAAAGCCGTCGGCGCGCGTAGTAATGACTGACGCGATTTCTAAGTAAAGGCAGGAAATATAATGTAGAGCAAAAACAATTGGGGCGCATGAAGATGGAGCGTGTCTCAACGCCGCGTGGGGTATCGCAGGTGTTTCGCTTAATAGATGGTTGGAAGGAAAGTGTGGACCACACGGCCAAGTGGGGTTCGATGAAGCAGACGGTTAAAAGCAGAATTGACGGAAATAGGTCGAAATAGAGCAGGACAAACGGGCGCGTCTGCCGTAGGAACAAAGTGTTCCGTGCAATAGGATGTTTGAAGTAACGATAGAGAAAGTGAGGAAATAGTTGAGAAACGCAGTTGCAACCTGTAGGTCTAACTTAAATACCTCCCGTGATGTGACACGGTCAAGCCCCCAGTGCAGGGCCTCGTAGCTGACGGATGGCTGCGTGCATCGCCTCTTGGGAAACGGACCTCCTTACGTCCAGGTTAGTGGGGTAGATATTGCGCAGTGGACGGCAACCTTGCACTGGAGGCTAAGGAATAACGTTTGTCCAAATATCGGTAATACTAGGGACAAAGTCGTCTTCTTGTAAAAAAAACCGTTCTTCACCTGCCACCTACAACAGCTACCACCACGTCCTTAAACCTCGCATGATAAATGCATAAACAAATATTTGATTCTCTAATTCATCGAGGCATAGCAACTCAGATATGGTCAAAATGTACAGGCAATTAGGTGGCGAAGCAGATACGTTACAGTGAACGTACTTGGCTGTAGCCAAACGTATACAATTTGCAGAAACAGTCGAAGCCCTAACTGGGAGCAAAGTTATCAGTGGTGCAGATAAAATTGTTTTATATGTGCCTAGCGTGAATAAAAAGCAGAGTAAGTGGACTGGGGACGGTAAATGAAGGCTGAGAGTGTCTTTGTTTTACGTACCAGTAAAATATTACAAAATGCTTAGTCGGTATTCCAGAGTATAATAACGGGCAATGACTTTATTCAGTCACGAGTCACGTCCGCCATGTCACCATGTTAATAACCGGACTTTTGTGACATTTTATAGGGAGAACGCTTGCCAGGCGAAAACCCATCACGCCCTGGAACACTGTCGTCGATTGCGTTGTGCGGTCATGTACAACAAGCAACGCTTCTTATGAAGCAATCGTTCATTCAGTTATCCTCAGTCGAATGACTCCTCTGTTGGCTAGACAATGCAACAGTTAGGGCCCAACATAGACGTTGTGGATAGTCGAGGAGGAGGTATGCTTTTGCGAGTGAGTAGAATTTCCAGTGTATGGGGTCTCTGCTTCTCTGATTATGTTTATTTTTGGGGTGTGAAGAATTCGCGTCCAGCTACCCTCAGTGGACATCGGTGGTTGAGGTGTTGGGTGCAGATGGTTGGTTTTAAAGTAAAGGCACGGTCCAGGTAATTCCTTGTTGTTTGTTTCGTTCCATCTCAGACGGAGGTAGTTCCTCCGTTTATTCTCGGATGTCGATGACGTTCACGACCACAGAGAAAAGGGAAAGAGACGGCGAATGTAACCATATTTTTACCGTCGACGTTGCTTATTGTTCCTAATGACTAGTGGTAGCTTTCTGAGTTTGGTCGGCATACATTTGTAAGGGCATGGACTTGTAAAACGGTATCGAGTTCCATGCTTTACTGCATCTGTGTGATGTCGTCCGATAGGCAAAACGACCTGCTGAGATGCAGGAAATTTGCTACCTTATTATCATTTTGTACCGTCGCGCCAACCGTTGAGCCTCCGCGAACAAAAGGCTGGATGGGCTGGAAAATCAGCAACCTGTGCGGCAGAATGCGTAATTGGGACCGCGGATGCTGAGCTCTGGGAGGCAAAAGTGTGAAGCTCTACCTCGACTCCGATAGATTGGGTAGTCCCACTTCCAGGTTTAAAAGTGAATCGCTTCGTCTCACAACGTGGGCCAATGGTCTGATGTGCGCTGCATCCAAGTCAAATGGAAGAAGGTAGTACTCACCCCGGATGGTGAGGTTGGCGTTCTGTATTGTCTATGAAGCAAAGGTTGCAATGGAAGTATTAGAGTGTGTAGTATATCAAACAATCCTGTCTGTCAGTGTTGGGGTGCTAATAGTAAGGTTGTCCGGTTGCCTGCTTCTGGGGAATTTGTATTGTAGAAACCTATGTTGTCAAGGATAACGTGGTCGCGATTGTACACCGGCGTCCATGCAGCCGTGACAAAGGGCCTGTTGCATAAATATCAGCGAGCACAAAGCAAAACTCGGCACAATGCGCACGCCAAATTGCAGCGTGCCAATCGATGGGTTGCAGACGTTTTCTTATGTGTTTCTTCTATCACAATGGGCATGCTGTTTGTAGGTTGGGAACTAGAATAACGCGGTTTGGACAGGCTTCAGCAAGGCTTGAGGCGGCTACACATAGCCGCCTCTTCTCTGGCCGACCAAGCATAAAATTGTGCAGCAAGTTGTGCCAGCCAGTCTGCGTTGCATCCGACGGTGTGTCGAGTTCCTCGGTGTTGCTATACAGCTCTTTGGAATGTATGGGAACGTCGGCAGTTATGGCATATGAAATCGTGAATTCGCCGCTGCGGCGCAAGCCAGTTAGCGTAGTGGATTCCGGCGTTGGGCAGCGATATGGCACAGAAACCACTGCATCTCTTCAAAGTCCGAGGGTATAAATCGGCAATGTTATAGTGTACGCTGGTAGCGATCACGGGATGGGTAGCGTAGGGTTCGCGGAAATGTGACTGGGTAATAGGATTGCATGCCCTGGCAAGTAAGCATTTGCGTGATTGTGGATCTAGGAAGATGGACAGAGGGAATAAATAAATATATATTTTATTCCCTAAGTCCTCGAGCAATACCACATCTGGCATTATCAAACTTTACGAGCAATTATGTGGCGCAAAAGATACGTTACAATGCATGCAATTGGCTGTGGCCACAGGTCGTACAATTTGCAGAAACAGTCGAGGCACTCATGAGGAGCAAAGTCATCAGTGGAAGGTCAATAAAATGTTTCCAAATGTGCTTTAAGTAAATAAAAAAGCACGGTAGGTGGAGTGGGGACAGTAGACGAATGTGGAGAGCATCTTTGCTGTACATGACAGTAAAATATTGAATAACGACTTGTCGTTATTTCAGTGTGTAACACTGAGTGGTGGCTTTATTCAGTGGCGAGGCGCGTCTGCCATGTCACAGTGTTAATAAATGGACTTTTGTGGCATTTTATAGGGAGTACTCTTGCCAAGCGATAACCCATCACGCCCTGGAACACTGTCGTCGATTGCTATGAACGGTCATGTACAGCTGGTAAAGCTTCTTATAAAGCATTTGTTCATGTAGTTATTCGCAGCCGAATGACTCCTCTGTTGGCTAGAAAAATGAAACAGTCAGGGTCCAACATGGACCTTGAGGTCAGTCGCGGAGGAACTATGTTGTTGAAGGTAAGTAGACTTCCCAGTGGATGGGGTCTCAGCTTCTCTGATTAGGTTTATTTGCTGTAGTGTGAAGAACTCGTGTCCAGCTACCCTCACTGGACATCGGTGGTTAAGGTTTTGGGTGCAGGTTTTGAAGTGAATACATGGTCCTGGTTAGTCCTTGTTGGTTAGACCGTCCTAACTCAGACGGAGGCAGTTTCTTAGTTTGATTCCGGATGTTGAAGTGGTTCACGACCTCAGCGGAAAGGGAAAGAGAGGAAGTGGTGTCATGATGCATGTGGAAGACGGTGACATAGGAAAGCTGTTCTAAAGCTGGATGTGGCATCTGTGAAAGTTGATAACTTTGCTACGTTGGTATAGTATCCAGCAGATCCACTTGCCCCATGGTTTTAGCCAAGTGACGTAGGAGGACAAACCGTAGCTTGCGCCGCAGGTCGTCTATAGGCCTGGGTCCGGGGCTTGGGGTTTGGGTGTGCTTGTGGTACAGAGGGCTCCGAGGCCTGGGTTGCGTTCGGTACGGCGGGTGGGAGTGGAGCAGATTCATTGGCTAGGAAGGGGCAGAAGCAATGCACCTCTGAGCCGTGACCGGAAGCCTTAGTGCTTAATGTGATTCCCGGGTGGTGTAAAGGACAAATCTTACTCGCAGTCACAACAGGAGGAGCGGGAGGACCGGAACCGAAGGGCAGGGTAAGGATTGTGAAAAATGGGCGGCGTTCGGCTCGGCAGGGCTATCCCAGGTGAAAAGACTCCAGTCAGTGCTAACTGTTGACAAGTGGCTGGTGATGGCTTTTTGGCGTTTCGGTCGACATGACCGTGTGGACCGGAGTTTCCATTTTAGAAGTTGCAGCCTCTTAGTGGCAGATGTCCATCCTTTTTCGAAAACCGGTGTCTATGCTCTCCAGAGTGTCCGCTAAGTCTGTCCATAGACACTTGGCTTCGTCGCCACCCTAAGTACTTCCTAGTAACCTTGCTGGGTCCACCCTTCTAGCCGCACTGCCGATCTTTGCCTTACCTCCTCCAGGTATTCGTTAGGGCGCAGCCGCCACAACTATTGAAGTAAAGCTGCCCGGGATGGGTAATCCGTGGACAATTGGAGCAGCTGTCATAGGAGGGAGACGACGGAATTTAGAAAAGTCTGTGGATTAGGTGCTGGGCGCCATTAGGTAAACAGTAAACGGTTGTGTATATACTCCATTTATGCAAGTTTTACTGATTGACGCGCCTGACCATAGAGCTCAGTAAGCAATAACATAAGCTAAAGCCTATAATGCAATGAAGAAGAAATGGGATGAAGCCTAGTAGAGTGGCGCTGGACGCGTTAAAGAAAGGGGCTAAATGTTTCGTTGACCTTCATAGTCAATGGCGGTGGGGCACGGAATCAAGGGAGGAGAACATGAAAATAAAGGCAATAGGGTGGACAAGCAGTAAGCCGTACCAGAGTAAAAGACGAACTAGACCTGTAATCCGAAAAACTAGGATACGAACAAGGTGCACCTGCGAGTAAGGAATAGCATGAATGACCGAATAGAAGAAATGCTGCAGGATAGGAAACGTAGGTGGCGCCGAGTATCTGCAATCGAGAATGCGCGTAAAGGGAGAGCAACCGTAGAGATGCTAATAGTGGAACTAAAAATATGCACTGAGCTTAAATCCGCTACTAATAAGTTGCTCTAGTTGGCTGAATATGTTGAGGCTTAAAAGAACACAAAACAAGCGGGGGAAAATTTTTAACGAGCACATTCTAAAGGCGATGCCAATTTTGTAAACCGCCGCAGTAAAATAACAAATGTCTACTAAAATAATGATGGTTATTATATAGGTGAGAAAGGACAGCTTTAATGATCCAAAATAATTACAAAGCGATACTAGCATGAAAATAAATATATATTTATTCTCGACTATGCGCGGCATGCCCATGGACGCATGATCAGTTAGCTGCAACGTTGCAGGCATTTTTGGCAATTGTAACATTGACAGTAAAAAGTTATTCAAACATTCATGCTTGGAACAGTACGGTGCTGGAAATGTGTAACAATATTTGGGCTGTCGTGAACTCGGTACTCCTTTGTTATGGTATAACCGGTCTGCCATATTTTGCCGTCATACCTTAGCAGTCACAGGTTCAGCTAATAATAGGTTAAGAAGTCTGAATGATCCCTCAGATGATAATTGAGGATCACCATCTAGTGGCCTGCATATATACTAATTTCGTGCGTGCCGGCCGCAAAGCTCAATGGTGATATCGTAGAAAGTAAATAGACGAAATTATATGCGTGAAATCGTAGAAAGAAGAGACCACGGCATAAGCTGATGTAGAAGTTCAAGAGTATTGAACGTATCTAAAATAGTCCCGCTAGTCGACCTGCCGGTGTGAAGTTTGGGCTATAACCTTAATCGGTGGCGAGTCACGTGCGCCACGTTGCAGGGTTGCTAAACATACATTTGTTCTAGGGCGAACGGTTGCCAGGCGATAACCAACCACGTCCTGGAACAAAGCCGCCTACCTATTGAATGACAAGTTTTAAGTGCGTATGCTTCTTGTTGAAAGTTTATTAGCTGGGTTATTCGCAGTCAATTTGTGTCCCATTTTTCCGTTGGCTGATGCGTTAGGCGACTGCCCATTGCATTCCTTCGTCCTGTCCAGTTTTGAACAAATGGCTACGCCGATTGGTAGGTCACGAATTAAACATTTTTTGTATATGAGGTTTCAATCCTCTGCCGAACCACGTGT
>OX104064.1:70767175-70839449 GCA_944474145.2 Dicrocoelium dendriticum
TCAGAGAACAGCGCCCCGCAATTCGCATTCCCCCGCACGACTAGCTTCCGAAGCATGCCTTGCCCGAGCGGGACGCGCCACGCGAGCAGTGGTCGTTGTCCTTACAGATGAGCCGTCTGCCTCATCTCTCGGAGAGTGACCTCCTACCCCGGAGCCCCCACCCCTTCATGCGCCCCCTCACATCACCGCCACACTAGACCCATCACCACCCGCCCAAGCCCCGCGACATCTGCGGCGCTATTTGCCCGCAACCACGACCGTTTGACTTGAGAGGGGAACAAATACACCAGAGGCCCTGAGAACCCCCAACAAGCGTTCCCTCGCGCAAACAGTACTCCATAACTCCTTTGATTGCCACCCCCACCCACCCACCGCTCTAATATCTCCGGAACAACTCCGCAAGCAGGCGCTTGTCACTGGCTCTGCCTCCACAAACCCCCCCACCCAGCGAAGCGGGCATAGCACTTAACGCACAACTGCGGCACACTCGCACCTCCTCAAATACGACTTTCACACTCCCGGCCCAATCCGAACACGCACATTGGCCACTAGAAATCACCACCAACCCTCCCCGTAACACCACTTGCGACGAAGGATCACCGGCACCACTCACGGATACCCCTGCCTCAGGGCCTCCCCAACTTCTCCGATTACATCTAGAACCACTCCGAAAGCAAATCCACGCACCATGCCGGGATACCTTACCATATGCCACACTTGGATAGTTTGCTAAGCTCGACCCCTCACCATCAACTAAACCCACCGCGCGGTCAATATCTGCGAGTCTCCCCTGCCGATCCCCTTAGCAGCCAGGACAACCAAGCGACGAATACCCTATCCACAAAACCACAAACCTCCCCCCATCCCACCACAGCAGGAGTGTCCGCACCAGCTGGGCAGATGCGCCCAGGAACAAGATACGACTAGCGCACACAGTAAACAGTACCACAGCACGCGCTCTGAGGTAGCAACCCATCATCTCGTCCCCAGCACACATACAGTCACCACCCACCTCCGAGCCCTCAGACAGCGCACCATAGGGCTCCTCCCTCACCTCCACCACGCCATTCGAATATGTACTGTCTAAGCTTATACCATAAATCCCCATAATCATCCCTGAACCACAGGCCGGTGGAGGGCACCAACGAGCTTCGCACACGGATGTAATCACCCTCACTTAAACCACAGCTCTTTAAACAAACAGCACACACAGCTTACCACTTGTGTGTCTCATATTGCAATGCCAACCTGTCAAGCTCTTTTCTTCCTCTCTCTATTCTCTCTCCTGCGAATCCCGCATCAAACCACAGCCATTCAACTCCCCTACGCGCCGCAACCTTAGCGAACAACCTCCGACTCATCATCTTCCTCCATTTCTCTCCTCTCCCTAGTTTTTCCCTCCAGCTGCTCCCCTTTGCAAACATGTGACGTTCCGAAGAACTTCCCGCACTCGAACCGTCCCTGCCACTTCTCCATGTTCCACGAAACCACGCTCACACGCTCCGCTCTCTCAAAACAGACGCCTTCGCGATGACCCACTTCAACTGCTCAGTCCGTCCATCTATCAGCCTACGAATTCAAAAACGTCTTCCCGTGCTCTCTTTCGTAATTTTCTTTGGCACCCGTGCGACCATTCTCCTCCCTCCTCCATCCACACCAGCTTGACTCGATAGATTAAACAACCCACCCTCAAACGCCACCCCCCGGCGTCGTCTGTCAACCAATGACTCCCATCTCTCTGTCTATTGTCCACCTGTTATTGGCGAATTGTGCGTTTCGCATCGCGCATCGGGCCGACACACCACGAACGCATTTATCAAAATCTCAAAATGATACCTACTTAACCCGCCCCCGGTGTATCTGTCGTCGATGAACAGCTTCTTCTCACTAGAGGTGCAAAGGACCACATCAAATCCCACCACAACAAACCTGATAGTAATACGTTTCTCTCTTTCAACGTTTCGTCTTCACCAGTTGCCACTCAACAACCCAACATTCCTTCAAAGCCCACCTCCTCAAAGCCTCACACAAGTCGGCTCAAGAGAAACTGCCACCAGACAAGACCATCACCAGACCCCTTTCGCTCCCCTATCGAGGACCTACTTCCTCTCCTTAACGTACATCCGACCTCACCGAATGCAATTTCTACCGCCACGAGCTCCCCCCGACAGAGCCATGACCAAATTAAATATAACCACCTGTTAACAGAAGTACCTTAATGCCATCCTGTTCTCCATGGCCTGACGGCTAGACCGGTCCCCGCAGCGCCTTGACTGATTTCCTTCATCCCCCCCCAAATGTCAAATATGTTATAAACATGCAGAGAGCTGGCCCCCAAAGCAGTTTTATTGTTCCACTTCTTAACATCAAAATTTAAACCTTGTTGCTCCCTACCCAATCCCTGTATTTATTCTCTGAACCTTCACGTATGTCTGGCTTGATATGATCATAATTTCAAATATGCCCAAAACTAAAAAGCTGGCAAACTTGCATGAGCGCTAAGCGAGCACATAATTTTACGCACCGCCACCCGCGTCACCAGGCCACGCGACGCGGGACGAATTTCTTCTCCCAACGCAGTAGATTCAGGGAGATCGCAAGGTACGAAATTGAAGATGTTCTTTGTTAATCTCACAATCAAAGCGAGGCCCTGGTCTATATCACATTTTCTCAGTCGTAACAAGCACCTTGCAGAGGTCTGTCTTCTTTCTCTCTTTCGCGTGCGACTATGGGGTGTGTGTCAATCAATCGGCATTGTCATTGTGCGTCAGTCAATTAGTCGACAGGGGTGTGCGACTAAGTATTCGGAAGTGTTGCAATCCATTTGTCCGTCTACCCTACGAGGGGAGCACAGTTCTCGAGAGCAATTTACGCGTCGATTAGGATTACCTACGAGCCTGGACCTTAGTGTGGTGTAATGGTTTGCTTACCCCCGTGACCCATTGGGCTATGCTGGGTGGCACTTTCCAAGTGGCTTCAGAGCCACTCATACCAGACAAGTCAACGGTTAAGGGTCAGACTAACTCAATCTCACAATCCAATCCTCTTCGGGGGTTGGATAGAGGTTGATGGCCCCTTTCCTTCAAAACCTAGCCATTGGAGACAACAGGTTTACGGGTTATAAGCTCCCAGCCCAATTGGCGAAGAGCATTGTCTGAGGCGGGGATGGCACCTTCGCGTGCCCATTGGCTTCATCATCATCATCATCATTACACGTTAGCTGGAGGTGGAAAACACCTCAGCTATTGTGCCGCAATACAAAAGGCAAGAAAAAAGAAAAAACAAAACAACAACAACAAACAGTGGCGCGCCCGCGGCGTCCACAGTAACGGATGGACATCGTTCCGGAGAGCTAACAGCTGGCTGCCGTAAAAGAAATTCCTATTCTATCCAAACGATTGAGATCGTGGATTGGATGGGTGGAATGCTAAACAGGATGGGGATGGACAAAGGAACTCACAACACAAACGCCAATTGGGGCCGGCACCTAGCCATATCAGCAAGTGTTCCAACCAACGTGTTCACCGTCCCTTAGACCCCAACCAGGCAGATGGGATGCACCAACCGACGCCAACGTCGAAGTGAGTGTTTTCATTTCTCTCGACCAAATCATGGCTTGGCCTCCCCTCCTCCTCTTCCAACCGCACCCACAACGCGTAAACAAAGCACCGTCGTGGGAGTCGGTGTGCTGGCTATGCGCAACACGTGGCCCACCATCGGGAGCCTGGTGCGTGATATACATCGTGCTGAGGGCGGTTTCACACTTCGCTCTTTCCTGTTACCAAATACGCGACGCCGAACACGCTCATTGCTCACGCGGTTGTTCCCACCAGACCAAGAGCTAAGCTGCGAAGGCAGCGATGATCGAATGTGACGAGTCTCTTCATGTCTGTCGACCTGATGGGCCAGGGTTTCACAGACCATATAGGCAGAAGTTGAACAACGGACGGCGCTGCGTTGTAAACTAAACACACTCTCTGCCCTCCTTCCAGGGCGAGAGTCAATGCTCGCGCTGTCTTGCCCGCCACCAGGTGGCGGAGAACAGTTTAGGAGCGGCAAAAGCAAACCACCTCCGAGCTTGATGCTATACCCACGGTTTTCGCTAACCCACCACCCTATCCTCTGATCGGCCCCTCAAACAATCAAAATCCCAACGGGTGACTAAATATAGCTAGCCACACCACCCCTCCGGTTACTTGAATCCATCCCTCTGCAACGCACTTGCACTCTAGCTAGATATCAAACCCTAACCCCACCAAGCCCGTCCTCAGCGGCAGGGTTGGGTCCCGCGTGCCCACAGCTTGGAGCAAGTACTATACTGCCAATTATCCGATAGCGAGCCCAAAGCCCTCCCATAGCCCAAAACGAATGAACCCAAGCCAGTGCTAATCTGGCTCAAGTGCTGTTTGAGCAATGTTTTGAGCGACGAGCATGTCAGTACAAAGCGAGCCATTCAGCCCCGGCAATACTCGATCGTGCGCATACTGCCCAAGCTCTCAAGAAGTCGTCCTCACCAAGGGCGTACCTCCTTAGCCCCCACCCCCTCTTCTACACACGAGTCCGTCCGTCCCACAGCGAACGCTGCTCTGTCCAGAACTCGTCATCTGCAACCTACTCATACCAATAGCGAAGTTGAAGAAGGGAAAGGTGACAGCGGGGCTTCCTTGTCTCGACGACCGCGGTGATCAACGGAAGGTGGACGAGACGTTCTGCCATCTACACAACCGGGCGCTCGCAGCGGGCGGCCCCATGCCCCACACCTGAGATTACCTGGGCGCAGACAAGCGCCTTCTGAGTAACCATATGTGTAGTACCCACTATTTAATCCAAGAAAGGACCCGTCTCTGACCTTATTCCTCTCCAAGCGAGGCACCAGGTCCCACAAAAGGGGACACTCGAGTGCGAGCTGAGTCGAAACAGTCACCCAAATTTATAACTGCGTCAAAAACCAACGACAACGGTGCGGTCCGCCAATCAAACTATCGCAGTGCTCCGAACACATGACGACAACTGAGGTGATCGCCATCGTGGACTCGATCTCAACCTCTACACACACCGACGCGAACCTCGACGAAATAGCCGGTCTTCCTTAGCTCCTTTTCCATCCGCAAGACCTTGCTCCCACTGTCATTGGGCTATTACGTATCCCCCTTTCCCCTCCCCCCTCCCTCCCTCCATCCTCAACAATAGGCTCCCTTCTTCTTTCATCTCTACCTCCCCCTTTCTCCCCTACCCCCCCACCCGACCGCTGATGCGCGCAAGCCCCCCATCAACCCACATAGCTCCCCCTCCATAAAGTGTACCCCTCCCTCAGTTACATCATCTCAGCACAATGAGGAGCACCCGGCCCCAAAGCACATCCTCTAAGAGCAATTCCAAATCAGACGCACTGATCCCCTCCTCACTGAGCTTGCCACATTCTTAAAACGGGCCGCCCTTCCCATGAAAATTGCGACAATGCACGGACAGCGGTTCGGCAGTCCATGTCTGAGGAATGTCCTCCAACCTCGCTCCCTCAAAGTCTTACCGAGCCACTAAAATCTCCCGCTGTAGATCACTCCATCCTCACGAAGAGCGCGCCACAGGTTCCCACCCCACAAACACCACCCTGCTTGAGGCCCGGGCGCCCCCCTAGGCCCTGGAATCGTCATCCTTGAATCGGCCCCACCACACTCCTGACGGCCGCGCCTTTATGCCAAATCTCTAGTCAAACAGCTCCGATCCTCCCCACACCTTCTGACATCATCCTACCTGCCCCGTGCCATACGCCGGCACATCTTCCCCCCAACAGGAAGGCACAAAAACGGCCCACCCAAAGGAAGCCACACAGGGCCCCGCTCCCCTCCATCACACTTGGCCCGAACGACAGCACCACAAACGAATATACTCCCAGGTCCATGGTTCAACATCATTGCTACAACCAGGATGTTCCACGCCCAACGTCTCCCCAAGAATCGTCTTTGACCCAGGCTCGTGGGAATCCATCGCTCCCACACTCTCCCGCCTCCGCGTAATCCGTCCTCGCACCTCCAAAACACCGAAGTACCTTAACACGTACCACTTGGCCGCCATGTCAAACTTTGCCCCCTCTCGTCTATCCAACAGACGCGTATCCCAAAAACCACACCACTCCTCCTACGCGCATGACTTCACACAAGAGAGCCGGCACCCGTTGTCCAATCTCAAAAGCAACGATCGCCAGCACCCACCACGACCTACTTCGCCCCAGTCCCCCTACGCATCCTTTAAAAGCCTGCCCCATTCGGCGCTTTCTAACCGCCCCCCTCAAACCAGGTAGCGTCAGGTCAAATGGACGGCAAAACCCGCCCAACACTATTCCAGCACCTCTGTAGAATTACCACCATCGACTACGGCTTTGCAAAGGCGCCCCCCTCGCCCCGCACATACCAACCATACTACTAGCGCAATACCGCAACTTTAAAAAAACAACTCTCAGCCATATGGCTGACTCTATTCGCTGCCACTTCCTATAATCCCCTCAAAGCGCACGCTTGTGTTTCGACCAGGCTTTACACCGACAGATTTCCAACGAATTCCCCACCGCTCGCTGATCAAGCACTCCCCCGAGCTGCGACTCTCTGACACTCCCCAACATCCACCCCTCAAGCCACTATCCCGCACACCCTCACACATTACCTTTCCCATCACTCACACTCTTAGCTGGGATCTTCATTCACCACGCACCTTTTCCCTAGGAACACTCGCACACAACACCAAACCACCCCCACCCAACTCAATGCGCACCTACGCGCGCCAGACGTGTGTCCCCAAAAACATCCTCATCTGCCCTCATGACCACGTCGACAATTCTTCTTCTCTTCCTACTAGGTTTTTCTCTCATTTCCCCTCTCCTCTTCCCCGTCCATTGAGCAAGAGACTGCCATTTACTTCGCAGTTGCTGGCATCTATGCATGTAGATCGTCCATCAAGCCTAGAGTTCCATTTCATCTTGGTTCTTTTAATGTCCACACTAGGTCAGATCGACCAGTTGGCAACACTGACTCTCAGTCTTTACTCTCTTGGTATTGATGTGCTATGTGTCTCCGAAACATGCATACAAGCTAACAGCGTCCTGCCGTATCTTCGACTCCATGGTTCTGAATCTGACGACCATGGCGATACCGAGTCATTGGCTCAAGGCATTTACGTTGTTGGTATTGCCTTCAGCAAACATGCTCTAGGCAATCTGCTCGACTGGATACCGGTGAACTATTGCAAGTGCGCTGTTCGACTCCAAACTTCTATTTGAGTTAAAGAGCAGCGTCTAAAGCCAATGTGCCTTTTCACCGCCTCAGTTTATACCCCTACTGACGGCAGTTTGGAGGGTATCAAAGTCCCTCTCTGTCGACAACTCTCATCTCTTCTCCGTATGGCGAAGAATAGCGACATCGTAATTGTTGCTGGTGACTTGAATGCCCAATCTGGTCGTCTTTCATACACGGAACAACACCTGGGCGACCGCTTTGAAGTCCATGTACGCCGAACAGACAATGAGGATCAAATCCTGCAACTGTGCGCTGACCACAACCTTTACGTTTAACCAGCGCTGCATTCAAGCACAAACGTTCACACCGCGTCGTCCGGCGCCCACCGAATTCTACTATGTCCTGGACTCAAATTGACCATATTGCCATTAGCTACAAGTGGCGCACATCAGTTCTAGACTGTCGGTCGATTTAGAGCATGTGCCTAGATTTCGACCATGCTCTTGTGCACGTACGCTTGGCGCTTACTCTTCCTGCTTCAAAGAGGCGGCCATCTTCTAACCTACTTACGTCTAATTCGAACTCCCATTCTGCGGTTCAACAGTATCACGATTAATTTGCTCACCAATTGTCAGTGGTGAATTAGGTTGTTGAACTGAACGCTGACTGGGATCGTCTCAAGTGTGCCATGAAGATTGCCTTTTGACGCATGCCTGTGTATCCAACTTGAGGCGTCGTAACTGCGAATGAGTATCTGAGGCATCGATCAACTTGATCAAGGCATGGACAACAACTTCCAATGGGCACTGTTTTTCAGCGTGTCCGTAACTCTCTGAGACGACGCATCGCAATTAGTCATCGAATCGACCGGGAACGTTAGTGGATGGCGAGGGCCCGTGAGTTGGCGAAAGCCATCTGTTACCGAGACGGACAGCTTGATCCATTCTCAGCGTCGTCGGCTGGCCACTTGGACCGGAACATTTTGAAGGGCAGTTCAGAAGGCGTGCTGCGATATTACCGCTTGCCGAATCGCCTGAGTCATCGTGGACAGCAGATGTCACTCCTTTCGCTTTATTTTTGGGGAAAACAAGCAGATTCCAAGACTTGCATGACTTTCGTGCCTTGACCACGTTCCCAGTACCGCACACAAACAGGCCTCTCCTCCTGGAGCCCCCGACCCCCCTCCCTCGACCCCCCCACCCTCAATTCCCCCCCCACTGCCTCGGTCCCCACTCTGCCCCTAAACACAGCCAGCCCTTCGGCCCCCACGGCGCCTCCTCGCCAGGCCCCCTTTCTTTGTTGACTGGAAACGCTACTATTCTACTTTCAACAGCGGTTCCGGGCACACTGCGAAGAACAGCTGTCTTCAGCACCTGAGGCAATACTGCTCGGTGCCCATCGTCAAGAACGAGGTACCCCGCGTACTCTCTGTGAGGCACTAACCCAATCATTCCGAGCCAAAACCAATCAGCCTTAAGCACGATTACCAACATTCGCATCCTAAGCTCCTTCCATCTCAACACCGGTAGCACTTCCTCACGAACAACCCCCTACCTGCATCCCCCCGCTGAGAACCCGGTCTCTTACACTCGAACACGATACCAATGCCCAAGAGCCTAGCCTCCCAACTTCCCTCACCACTGAACTCGTGGCCTCCTCTGCTCCATACGCACCCCACTTCATTTCCTCATCGTTTACGCCCGTGCGTACTCCAGGGCAGCCGACCCACACACAGACACCGACTATGGCCCCTATATTCTACCCCCCCCCCCCACCCCTTGGGCCCTGTTTGGCGAAAGCTGCCTTACCCGCATCTCGCTACCGACGGCCAGGACTTGCGACACAGACTCGGACCCCACACCACCCCCAGTTACTATGCCATCTATTCACAGAACAGCCACTGGACCAGTACATGACCTCCATCTCACAACTTGCTAGCTGTCTGTCCACATCTTCTGGTGCATCACATCACTGAGACACTTACTTCGCGTGTCACAACTCATGAAAGCTACCCGTCATGGCGACTGCCTTCCAGAAACTCAACACCATAACACCCCGCCCATCGAAATCGAAGCACATGCGCCCCGGGAACTACCTCCCCACCCACTCCCCCCCACCACGATCCCATGCACAAACCCGACCACCCCCCGTCATATACTGCGGCGGCGAAGGCTCGGATGTTTGCTGTATGGATCCCAGAGACTCTGTGCTCACAGTTCGCCGACGAGAAATCAAACGCCTTAGCCTGTCTATACTACCGGGATCATTGGGAGCCTTAATTCGACCCTCACAAACTGTTGGCACGAACCCACCAGATGAGCAAATGCTTGGCTCGCCTCGCCCATTTGGTTTTTTGCGAGCAAGAAGCCCATCGGTGCCTCATCTCTCCTCCACGTCAGCCCCATCCCATCCCCCCTCCCAACACCTACCCCCCAACCCAACCCCCCCCCCACCCGCTGGCACCCCGCCCCCGACGCCCACCCACCCCCCCACACCCCCACCCCCCCCCCCACCCACAATACCCTCACCACTCCACAGCGGTCCGCTCTTCCACCCTGCGCAAATTTCACCCGCCGCTTTGCCCGTCTTGGCTAGTGCTCACTGTTCTCCCCGCCCATATGCTCCCACTCTGCACCCGACCTTCCTTCCGTCTTCGCATCCAACACTTATCACCACCCCCCCCTCAAGGCTGCACCAAAAGCATTGCTGGGGTAACCGTGCCCCGTCGCACATGCCACCCTACCCCCACTCCCCCAAATCGCCCGTCGACGCAATAGTGGTCCATCGGACGCCGAGTCCCCCCACAATTGACAAAGCCCACTTTCCGACCTCAGGCTGCATTAGCGTGCCGCCCGAGAGCCATTACCCCGATCGGGTTGGGGGCCTCAGAAACATCGGCCACACCCTGAATCGAAGACAATAGTCACGACATGGCGCACATCACGCAGTCAGTGTCCGAATCTCCTGCATTCCCACTATTTGCACTCTGGTGGTAACTTCCGACACTCACAGTCTGTGTTTGTAGTCTCCCCTCACCCATGGCAACCACCAACAACAACAAACCGCCCGGCCCCCTACCACCACCCCGCGCGCCCCACCATCCACCCCCGCGCCCCAACCCCCCCCCCAAGCACACCGAGCATGGCCACCCCCCACACCACAAAACAAACAACAACAAATCACCAACAAAAAAACAAACAACCATCCAGCGCCCGTCCCAAAAACAGCCACGCCGCACCAACGGCAACAACACGCACAAAACCTGCACACGCCGCCGGCCCAATCGGCCCATTACAAAAACGCCCCCCCTATCCACCCGATCACAGCCCCCGGCGGCCCATCCGGCCCCAAACACAAGCCCCCCCCCCGAAACAACAAACAAAAACAAAACCCCCCCCCCAAAACCCCCGCCCCGCGAACGGGCCGCACCCCACAACCAACCCCGCCGTTGGCCCCCCCTGACGATCCTCAATTCCACCACCCCCCCCCCTGCAACCCGCCGACGGCACGCGCACACGGCAAACACAGAGTACGAGATAAACACACAGACTCTGTGAGTCGGAAAAAAACAATTCCAAAAACAACTCAGAACAATGCAACAAAACGTGAATGCAAGCGAACGCCAGGCTCGCACTCCAGCCGTCTGACTGCGCCATGTTCTGCCTTGTCTTCCAATGCAATGGCTGTGCGCGACCATTCGGAGGCCCCCCCAACACCGCGAAGACCGGCACCGCCATCCAGCCATGAAATCCAACGCTTTGTCAATTCGCCTTTCACTGCCCAACTACCCAGTGCGCACGCCCACGCGCCGGGAGTGGCCCCATAGCTCTCCGCACGGCATCTCTCACACCCCCCCAACGTAGGTCCGCACATCACGGTCGTAATAATCAAACCCGTCACCCAGAAAACAGCGTGTCGGTCCCAACCCGAAGCATATGGCGAGAACATGCCACCTTCACACAACCGCACAAGACAGGCTCAAAATTCAGCTCAAAAAAACCCCCCCGACGGAGCGCACACAACCCAGCATGCGCTTCCTTATCTGCCCAAAAAACCCCAACCGGCAGACACTCAGCATGATGCCCTCAATCCCCGGTGCCATTCCCAAACACGAATGTGAGCAATACTCCCCCCGCCCCGCAATACTCCCCGTAAAGTCCCAAAATAACACTCACCACGGCTCAAGCACGTTCATAACCATTCTTCATTCGCAGCCGCGCCAGCGCCAACGCGAATACCTAGCGCCAGATCCTCCTGATCCATTTCAACACGAAACCAAAACACCAGCCTTAAATACCCCCGCACCCGCCGCAGTATCTCCCATCTTACCCCCTGGTCTTTCATGATAGCGATGACTCCTATCACAACCCCACCCGCCAACCGCGTCCTCCACGAGATTGGTCTCTGCGCAGCTTTCTCTGACGGAGCAAAAGCCATACCGGCGGACTGCTTGCTGACTCCACGCGCGAGAACGTCACAGTAAGCGTGCCAGTGTATCCTGCGTGCATCACCCCCCAACGAGGTGACACCAGCTCAGCAATCGTGAACTGGATCCATTACCTGCCCATCTCCCTCACGTGGCTGTTCTCTAGCCAGTGATACAGCTAATAACTGGTCGTCGTGAGGCTCCAGTCCTTGGCAAGCGCCCTCAAGCCGCCTCCTCGACTCCTGCCCTTAGAACCGAACCTTACTCCTCGCCGTCCGACAAAGAGTCGGCCATGCAGCTTCTCAAGCCACAGGAACAGGACGGGCCCACCTCAGCGCCGCGCGTCGGTCTCGCTCTGGTGTGTCGCTGCCCCTAACCAACCCCCCAACCCGCCCCCCCAACAACACAAACCCCCCAGACGAGACGAACCACATAAAACCCTAAGTCTGGTCGAGATAACACACACCCCCCCCCCCTCCCCCCACCCCCCCACCAGCCCCCCCACACCCCCCCCCCCCCGCCCCCTGGCCACCCCTCGCCACCACAGCGTGCAGGGCCGAGCAACACCACCGGACCTTCTCCCAGAGCTACAAACCCGGTCTTCATCGGCAACCGCAGGACGCCACCTTAGAACTTCGCTCTCCCGGAGTATGCTACAACCTCGCTGTCTGAGCCGCCCGCAAGAGCAATGGGAATGCAATGGAAACCACAGGACCCCCTTACCGCATGTCTCGATGACTACTTCTCTCACGTCCACAAAGTCACCTACTCCCGAACCGACCCCCCATCCTTGAAGATCGGCACGCCACCCAAGCGCTTTGACCCAGTACTCGCACAGACCCTTCTTCCGTGTCCCCCCGAACCCCCCCTGTCTTAAACAGCCACAGTCAAGCAACCCCGCGCTGTCCAGACTCGCAACACACAGGCCATACCACCAATCGTTCTCTCTCAGCCCCTAAAACTTCGCGCGTGAATAGTCTCGCCCCGAGGCCCCAGAAGCCTCTGTCACGTAACTCCAACCACGAAAGCCCTACATAATCCGATCCCTCTATTTCTCTCCAAAAGCCGACCAGGCAGCTGACACCATCTACAATCCCTTGCTTCCCCCACCGATGAACTCACAGCGCCCAAACCGCGATCGGCAAGCGGTAGCAGAGCAATCGCAGCACACCAGCAACCGCAGAACCAACACCCCAAATCCGCCCACCATCCTTCTACTGCAACAGGGCCCCTTCCATAAATGTTCTTCCGTCCCAAACAGTGCACCACTCCACGATCGACGCCCTGAGAATGCGATTCAGGACTGTCCGCTCTCGGTAAACCAGATCGGCTTTCGCTCCAGCCAAAACCTCACGCAAACGACGCCCCCCCTCAACCTTCGTCCCATCCACATAACTTCCCCCCCCCGGCATCGATTCTGATTGCACCTAATTTCCGATCCCGCGTCCGATCCCTCCAGAGAGCGCCTTACGTCCGACCACACCCGCCTGATACAACACACATGTGCCCATTGGCCCAGTTTGTTATCCCATGCCTTGATCAAGTTGAACACTCGATCGCCCAACCATTCCAGATCACTCATGGCCTCGCCATCTCCCGGCACGTGTAACCCGCGCCACCACGCCAACCACCTAAGTTATTGATGACCACCAGACATGCAGTTCAACAGGCACACACTCCTTCAACATCGCCATGGCCATCCACCTTGAGACGATCGCGCAGTACCAGCGCGTTCCACAGTTCAACAACCTCTACCATTGGTCACCACCTCGACCCCAACTTGTGCTCGCCCAGAAGCCAACACCAAACTTCAATACTCCGTGGATACACCCACTGTCTCCTGATAAACCCACCCCCACAGCAGAACACACTGGGACAAGACTTTCGACAACCTTAGATCGTAGTAGGTTAGAAGACTGGCCCGACCTCGTTTGAAGCAGCGAAGAGTACAACGCTCGCCAAGCCGTACGTGCACCCAAGAGACGCCATGGCGTCCCGCCAAAGCTAACGCCACCATCGCCTCCTAAAAATCCGACCCATGAACACGTCTCAGAACCACGACAACCATTGCGATCCCGCGTGCGCCCCCCACCCCACCCTTCGGCTAGCCAATACCATGCGCACCTTCCAATCCAGGTCCAATTCTTGACGTCCCACGGCAACCCACTACGTAGCAACATATCGCCGACCTGCGGCCGCCCCCGCTCACATACGCCACCCGGACCCGACAACGGCCCGGCGTGTGACACGTCTTCCCCGTCATGCCTTGACCCCCATGCCAAGCCAAAAGCCGCTGTTCCAACGTAAACGGCGTTCCTGGTCCAGACGCACAAGTGCTTGCAGGAAATCTTGACAACCTCTCCCCTACCCCTTGTCCTCGTTCTCACCCCCAGGCCTCTTCGCTCGCGACGATACAAAGACGACCCTTCAACCACAGCAAGGCTCACGCCCCCCACCTCCAAAGCACAAACGTGTCCTGATCCCTCCACCACCGCTGTATGACAAGACGACCAGACAATTTAGGGCTAACCCAAAACTCAAATGCTCCAACTTCACCACAGCAAAACACACAAACTTCAACGCCGTGTCTCCAGCTCTATATCCTCTCCCCATTCCGACCCCATCCACACCACCACACTCGCAGAAAGCCAGCACTCTGCAAAGCTTCCGTCCCGACAGAGGCACCGCTCAGTAGGGGTATGACAATCTGACGGCGGGTGAAAAGGCACTTGGGCTATTTAGACCCTGCTCTTAAAACTCAAATAAGAAGTTTGGAGTCGCAACAAGCGCACCTTGCCAAAGCGACATAAGTTCATACCGTATCAACAGTCGAGGCCAGATGGCCTAGACCGCCATGTTTTGCTGTAACGGCAAATCACCTCAACCATCGGAAAATTAAATGCACTTGAGCCAATGACTCCGGTATCGCCATGGTCGTCAGATTCAGAACCATGGAGTTCGAGAGATACGGCCAGGAACGCTGTTAGCTTCTGATATGGCATGTATTCGGAGCTAACCACAATAGCACATCAATACCACAGAGAGGATAAAGACTGCCAGACGTCAGTGTTGCCCACAACCTGGGTTCGATCAATGACCTAGTGTCGGCCACATTAAACAGACACCCCAAGGTGAAATTGGACACACTCTACAAGAGGCTCTCTGATGGACCGAATCCATACACATGCATAGATGCCCAGCACTGCGCATGTCTAAAATAACAATGGCAGAGGTCTCCATTGCCTCAACTGGGACCCTGGGGAAGCACCCACGGAGAGGTGGCAACATCTGAATCACGAGAAACACCCAGAGGAAGACACACGAAGAACTGCCTCCCCGCGAACGTGTGGCCCATCTGACGGGCACTGACTGACACTCCCGGCGCTCGCCCTCATCTTCTCACCCGCGACGGGCTTCTTTTCGTTCGACTATCACAAAAGCTCTAAACACTCCCCCACAAGGACTAGTGCACTGGAATATCGAGGGTCTAACTTTGAGGGCTACCAGCCGACGGCACCCATGCTTCACCAGTCCAGCAGCCCATCGCGGGAGGTGTGATTCGCAGCCTCGAGGACCCCTCCATCCTCGGACATCTGCGATCCTAAACAGCCTGCTACTCACAAAACAACACCACACCCTATTTTCTTGGCCGAGGATTCTAGAACCACATCGCACACCAAGCCATATAGATTTTCTCAACGACCACCCCCGCTCAGGCATCTTTACGACGCCGGCACGCCCCCATGCAATCCCAACGCCTCCAATTCCATCCAACACGTGGCCGGTCTGCGCAGCGTCTCACACTTTACCAGCCCCCCACGCTACCAACCTAACCAACCTGTTTGCAGGCGGGCGGCACTCCGCAAGCCCAAACTGCGAGGGCAGCCTAACAGAAGCGGACTAAATCCCATCTTTCGACCGCAAAACCCTGGCCTGGTCACTCACTCGGTGCCTCCCCTTAGAGCACAGCAATGGAGACACATGCGCCCCGCTGCCATTGGTAATCCATCCACCGTAGACCTTATCCAACTACACATCCCTCAATACTCCACAACACCCGCTCCTGAACACAGGCGCCAACCCCACCCGGCGCCCCAACCGCAGAAAGACCTGCGTGTTAGCGACGCCAAAAGCCCCCACCAACCTCCATCACGCGCCCGACGAGACTCGCTCAGGGCACATATCTTGCTCACTACCCCCACAACCAAAGCAACAGCGCCCCACCCAGAGGGGCCCCTGTCAAACGCTTGGAGCCGCTTGTGCGCGCTGACACCAACTTGCTTCCCAAATTTCAACAAACAACATCTACCCCTCGACGCTATAACTCGAGCGCGCCCGAGCGATTTCCCATCTCCTCGTTCCTCCCCGCGGGCATTGAGACCCCGCGCGAGCCACCCCTTGCTCCCCACCTCCTTCGCGGGCGTGCCGGGGCCGCTACCAGCGGCCCAACGATCACTCTCCTCCCCTCGGATCCGCCCCTCACATCACACACATCGGCCGCACGCAGAAGTCGAATGCCTACGAGACATCAAGAGCGTTGAACTACTGCATACGCCCACCGCCATAGGCAGCAATCACCGAGAATTACGTTTCTCCTCGGCAGCAGGGCCCTCCTCCCAACAATTTCCGGACCGATCGCGAATCCCGCGCTACACCGTGAGCATTTGACATCGCCTACACCCGCACCCCCCAGCCACCAAAGCCCCACCCCCCACGCCCCCACCCTCGACCCCCACCCCCCCCCCCCCCCCCACCACTTATGTCACGGGAGGCCCCGGAGCTTCCGGGAGACGACGTCGGCGCAATACCCATGCGCCGCACCCACTCCCCACCCACCCTCAACCCCCCCCGCACCCCTCCCCCCACCCCCCCCCCCCCCCCCCCCCCCCCCCCCCCCCCCCCCCTCCACCCCCCCCCCTCCCCCCCCGCCCCCACCCCCCCCCCCCCCCCCCCCCCCCCCCCCCCCCCCCACCCCCCCCCCCCCCCCCCCCGCCGCACCCCCCCCCCCCCGCCCCCCCCCCCCCCCCCCCCCCCCCCCCCCCCCCCCCCCCCCCCCCCCCCCCCGGCCCCCCCCCCCCCCCCCCCCCCCCCCCCTCCCCCCCCCCACCCCCCCCACCCCCCCCCCACGCCCCCCCCCCCCCCCCCCCCCCCCCCCCCCCCCACCCCCCCCCCCCCCCCCCCCCCCCCCCCCCCCCCCCCCCCCCCCCCCCCCCCCCCCCCCCCCCCCCCCCCCCCCCCCCCCCCCCCCCCCCCCCCCCCCCCCCCCCCCCCCCCCCCCCCCCCCCCCACCCCCCCCCCCCCCCCCCCCCCCCCCCCCCCCCCCCCCCCCCCCCCCCCCACCCCCCCCCCCCCCCCCCCCCCCCCCCCCCCCCCCCTCCCCCCCCCCCCCCCCCCCCCCCCCCCCCCCCCCCCCCCCCCCCCCCCCCCCTGCAGAGTTAGGATTCAGTTCAAGAAGGTGTCTCTTAACTATCTCGGGATTGATTTCGACTTGCTCGAGAGGAGGGTAATGCTTTGCCAGACCGACAGTGGGTACTGACGGTTCCACGGAGTAGGTCGAGGTGTACTGCGAGGTTAGTAGTTGAGCCTTCTCGTCATCTCCGTAGAACAGTGTATCCTCCTCCTGGCAGGATAGAGCAGGGATACCACTGCCAGCCTTTGTGTTTCGTTTCAAGTACGAGAACAGCTTCTTTGGGCAGGGTCGAGATTACATGACTAGGCTATGTTCGTATTGTGAACGTTTCTGGCGCTTTCTGAGAGTGCACAGATTTCTGATCACTTTGTACTTCGAGTAATCTGACATTACTTGTGTTGACTTGAATATGCCCCACAGTTTGCATCATCTGTTCATCAAGGCTCTCACCTCTCGGTCGATACAGGGGGGCCTTTGAGAAAAGGCCTGTCATTGGTGATAGGAACAACTTTTTCGATGACCGACATCATCTTCGAGCGTAGCAAGTTCCATGCTTCATCAAGGCTCAGGGATTGTGGAATGGTCTAGTCTGTGATGCTTGCCACTTTTTGTAATCTGGATGGGACAACACGCCAGAAGTTGCGACGGCGTGTCCCTTGATTATATGTGGCAAGACAGCATGCCCAAAAGAAGGAGATTGTAGTGTGATCACTCCGGTCGAGTGGTTGTAGAATCTTCGGGTCATGGACATCAAAGAGCGCTGGTGTGAGGACGAGATCTAGTATGTTTGGTGTCTGACCCGGTAACATCCGTGTTGTCGCTGAGGTGTGCTGGAGCAGACTGCATTCGTGAATAACGTTGCGAAAGCCAGCCTCGAAGGAATCTTGGTAGGGATTACAGTGAAGGAGGTTCCAGTCGACACTGGGTGCATTGAAGTCGCCCATTAACAGTCAGTTCTTTCCTCTTCCCTTAGATTTTACAGACTGTACTAGACGGACGCCTGCGCTCATTGGAGCTCTGTAAGCCACGCCGACCGTGTGTAGCTGGTAGCCGTCACGAATTCGGCACCACTGTATCTCTAAGGCTCCGTCATTGTCGCAGAGAGCTTCGATAACGTGTACCTTGAGGCAGGACCTCGAGTAGAGCATTACTCCAGCCCCAGTCCACCCACTAGAACTATCTGCTCTTGAGATTTGATATTCTAATATGCTACTCTCAGCGACCTGGATCTCTGTTGATAACCAGGTCTCGGAGAAAGCCAGTAAATCTGACTGGTGCTCGCTAATGAGAAGAGGAATCACGTCGAGCTTGTTTTTAAGGCTGAGTACATCGGCAAATATCACTCGCAGACCGTTATTTAAACATGCGGGCTGGGTAGCAGAAACATTGACTTCCAGCGACTTCTCTGGGTTTGCTGAACAACGCGAAAATCCACAATGTAGAGATCAGTTTCGCCGTTCGTTCGGCGAGTTCGAAGTTCGTTGACGGCTTGTCTCATTCTGACTATCTTCGGGGAGAGGTTTTTCAGAACAAAGGTTTCTCCTTTAAGATGCGAGGTACGGCTGAGGATGCCGCGACATTCATCCTCATCCTGACAGACGACTTTTAGCGGGCGAGTCTTGAATGGATCATCCTGCTTTCTACCTAGACGGAAAGCAGTGACGATGTTAGTACCCTGCTCGCCTTCATCGAACAGGATGGATACCATCCGCTTTGAAAAAAGCCTGGTCGTCAAAGATCCTTTCAGCTGATAATTCTTTGTCGGATTCAAGAGCATTCGTAATTATTAAGCAACGGTCACGAGGTGCTTTGTTTCCTCTTGAGAGACTTGGCTTTTGTGGGCTGATTGTCCTTTAATGAGCCGCTCAAGTTGGATAAGTTTGTAAATGATGAGCTCCAGTTGTGTTGGGTTAAATTTTACTTTAGGCCTTGAAACGGCTTTTTTCGTCTGTCTTTTGACCGGAGTTCCGCAGTCAATGAACGATGATTTATAACGAATAAAAAGCAGGTGCTTGACATGCCCGTATGGTGTTTAGAGTGAGAAAAGATATATCAAGAGATAATAGAGTCGTCAGTTTGGGCGATTACAGATTTAACTGCACTGCCGTATAAAGGGAGTTGGCAGTGAGAATGTATGCACACAAAACAATAAGGGGAGTGATTATTGGTCACATAACAGGTGGGAAAACAATAAAAAACTTAGCAAGGACATGGCTTACTCGTGTACAACTATCTTGGGTCGACGGGATACAGAAATCCAGTTTCTATAGTAGTAGCGTTTATCAAATGGTGTGCAAGGGGTTTAGAGTGACTCATTCTGTCTGTTGTGCATTATTGCCAGCATCTGGTGGTCATGTGCTATAGCACATAGTATAAATGTGACAGAGTATCGTCAAGGCGCTTTTTGTAAAGGGATAGGGTGGGTGCATTAACTACATGTTCCTGGAGGGCGTTCCAAGGATGTGACACTCGAAGGGAGAAACTGTTTAGCCGACATTCAAGGCGGCTGTACTGCGTGACCAACGTAAACTGGTGACCTCTTAGCGAGGTGTTTTAACTGAGTATCAGAAGGGAATGGCATGGGGTTTTGGGGTTTCTCAGGATCTGGTACACCATTATGAGATCGCCCCTTAGACGCCGATAAGGTCCACTGTATATTTTGAGAGTCTTCAGCCTGAGTGGGTCTGGGAGACTGGTCAAATCTCTGAAACTCTTCCTTGCCATGCGTTGTGCAATATCGATTGCGGTGAGATGGTGCTTGAGCCAGGGTTGCCACGCTTGCATAGCGTATTCCGCGTGCGGCCTCACGTACGCACTAAGCATTTTTGGAAAGACTGAAGGGTCAGACTTCCGAAAGCTCTGAGAAGAAGGCCGAGGTACTGGTTTGCTTTCTTAGCTGCCTTTTCAGTCTGCCTCAAACAACCGAAGTTATCTTGAACTAGCACGCCGTGGTCGCTCTCGTGAGAAGCCCGCTGTAGAATTCGTGGTCCTAGACGGTACTTGTGCATACTCTTGTGCCGTATGCTGAGAACTTTGCACTTGGTGACGTTGAAATGCAGCATGTTCTGGATGGACCATGTGTACGCTTTGCCCACTTCCTCCTGTAACACTATGTGATCCTCCACTGCAGCTATAGTACGCCATACCTTTAGATCATCAGCAAATAGCAAACAGTTAGAAGATAGCACACTCGTGGGATCATTTATGCAAACCAGAAACAGTCGAGGTCCAAGTACCGCGCCTTGAGGTACGCCGCACTGAACTTCGATGGATTCCGACAGGTTGCTTCTAACCCTCACATTCAGGTGACGTTGCACGAGAAAGTCTCCTATCCAGCCCAGAACAGGATCGCCGATTTCATATTCCTGGAGTTTGTGGAGGAAAATGCGATGGTCTAGACGGTCGAATGCCTTTGAAAAATTCAAGTAGGCCACGTCGACTCCTACACCAGCGTTCACAGATTCCGTCCAGCTTGTGCAAGCAATCAACTGATTAGTGGTACATGAGCGATTTTTGGCGAAATCCGTGCTGCTCCGGAACGAGAATTTTGTTGTTCTCCAGGTACCCCATCAAAGCCTCAGCTACTATGGACTCCAAGACCTTGGAGATCACAAGAAGTAGTGTTATCGGGCGATAATTTGCTGGTTCAGCACGACTGCCACTTTTGTAGATAGGCGTGATGATTCCGTGGTTCCACATCGTGGGGACGTGCATCTCGTTCAGA
Source organism: Dicrocoelium dendriticum (assembly GCA_944474145.2). Classification (NCBI taxonomy): domain Eukaryota; kingdom Metazoa; phylum Platyhelminthes; class Trematoda; order Plagiorchiida; family Dicrocoeliidae; genus Dicrocoelium; species Dicrocoelium dendriticum. Next base: position 70,787,962 of record OX104064.1, read on the forward strand.
AATCTTTGAAAGAAAATTGCTAGTGGCGCCGCCAAACTCATGGCAGCAACTTTCAACGCCTTCGGGCGAATGCCGTCCTCACCCGGGGAGCTGAACTCGCGCAGACGTCAGTCTCTTCAGTACAGCTGCGGAGGTGAACGATATGTGATTAAGCCCTGTTGGCGGCGTTATCTGCTTAGGCAGGATGTATGATGACTGCACGCTTTGGTAGGTACGGCCAAGTTGTTGTCCATTAAGGTTGGCCGCCTCTTGTGCGGTTTGGGCTAACCCGCATGCTGTGTGCAGAGCAGGAATACCGCGCTTAACACAGCGCAAATTGTTTACGTGTCTGTATAGCAGCTTTGGACTGGAGCTAAACTTTTCCACAAGACTTTGTTGGTTCTTAAGTTTATCCTCCTGGACGAGTTTGACACGGTGGTTCTTTGTATTGTGTAGACCTCCCAGGTATGGTCGTTCGGGGAGACTATGTAGGTGTGCCATGACAAGTCCCTTAATGCCATGCACTTACGTGTCCTGCTCCTTACGAAAAACTTCATCCTTTTAGGCCGGCAGAGTTTGGTTTCAGATTTGCTTGCCATGAGCTTGGTAAATATGTTGAGGTATTCTTCGCAGGCCACATAAGAGCTTAATTCGGCTAGGAAAGACCAGCTTGTTGCATCAATGAGGTCGGACAGGTCGTCATAGTTGGTTACATGATATTCCTCAGCAAACTCTTTAGGATAATTCGCGTAGCACATGTAATGCAACACTATCGTCGCATGCTCACTGCGGCCCAAAAGAGTATCGGTTATCACTCTCTCGACCATCGGTTCTTCATTGGTGAATATTCGGTCCACTATGGATGGCGTGTTAGTTCCCCTGAACCTGGTAGGCGTAGTGACGTGGCCGTAAAGCGAAGTCTGAAACCAGATCTTGCAAGTCTGCTTTGAATTGCTCTCCTGGTGTGGCCTGTGATACTAGAGAATGTAAGTTGAAGTCGCCGGTGACTAGAATGTGACTGTACTTCCTGTTTATCACTTGCGTCAACGCAGCCATCAAGTTGCAGTCCATCTCAGGAGTAGACGATGGTGGGCGGTAAACAACAACCAATAGGTCAAGATCGTTCCCACTCAGCCGGAAATTACACCAAATGGCGTCAGGTACGTCAGTTTCCGAATCGTTTATGGGTTCGCATTGCATGTTGTTAGAAAAGTAGAGGGCTACCCCACCACTTTTGCTGGCTCGATCCTTCCGGACAACGGACATGCCCGTTAGCGCGATTTCAGCATCCGTTACCTCACAGCGCAACCACGTTTCGGTGACAGCGTTGAGGTCCCAAGCTGCTGACGCGTGTCGAAGTCTTAATTCAGCTAATTTGCTGAGTAGACCTTGGGCATTTGTATGCATGCATGAGAGCTTCTCGGAGACCAGAAGTGTGTTAGATTGGATGGATGAAGCAAGTGAGTTTACGCCGACCTGTGAAGAGTCGGCAACTAATCGCTTTTGGATGGGTTGCAGACTCTCGAGACGAATTTGGCACGTAGTCAAATATCAGCTGCCCCGGATCCCGGTGTTTGCTCGTGCTCTGCTGTGTACCTCCGGATATTATTGCTACTGTTGAAACCGTCCACGAGTCGGGTCCTGCAGTTGGCGTTTTGATTAAGCGTTGTGCCTCTACTGAATTGTCATTAGAAGGTACTAATGTTCCCACTGCTTTTAGACGAATTTCTGTTGACAATCTGCAACGGAATTTAGTGCAGTTCTTTAGTAGGGGTTTCTCCGTTAGTTTTGATTGTAACACAAGTTTTAACAGCCTGGGACCGCACCCCTTATACTTTGGTGATATGGGAGTCGTTGTCAACAAGGTGGCCACGACATTTTCGAGAGAAAGAGCCTCCCGGATGTGGTGCCATTGCTCGCGGTCGTGCATCTGAGCATCGTCGGAAGAGGAATCAGTAAGCTCAGGAACACTGTGAGCAATCACTGTTTTCTTACCTTGACTTCTTCTGTACCTCTTTTTGTTAGCGGGATTCACTGAACGTTCTTTCCGCTGGATTTCAGGTAGTATGCGCACTCCACTTGAGTCGTTGCGGAGACGATTCGCAGACAGCAGAACGGCCTCTGTCTCGTCCGCCGAGTTTAGTGTTACCCGAAGTAACCGAGGTTCGCCTTAGTGCAACGCGTTTGGGTGGCTCGAATTTCTTCTTAATTTCGCGGGATTAGCATGGACACCGATCGATGTACATATGGAACCCCACTGATTTCGATCTTCCGTCAACCTACCCTTGATTGTATTTGATTTGGATTCGGGGACATTTGTGCACACAAGGTTTAAGGCACCATGGTTGCGCCTGCTGGCTACTGGTATTGGATTTGGAGGCTTAGTATCCGGTGTTTTTGGTGAATTTGTGAACGGCACTGATGGGTGCCATCCGTGCTGCAACACTTTGGTTTTCTCTAGTCCGGGCACAAATCTTACCGGGGCTCTTTCCGGTGTTGGCTTGGCGGCATCCGATGCGTACGTTGCCGGGTTGTTCACTATTGCTGGTTGACTGTAGCTTACGGCCTGATGTGTAGCGACCAGACTAGTAGGTGCAGCACACAGTACAGAAGTTGAGGCAGGCGCGCTGCAGACAATGTTTTTACTTATAGGAGGGAGAGAGAATGGAGTTGATACTGCTTCTTCGGCCTGACTAGGGAATTCGGGGTGTTATTTTCACTCACAAGTGCAAGTCCGTTTCCTCCCATGGATGTAACTCCGGCGCTCACCAGTTGCACGACCGCTCCTGTTAATCTTTCACACCTCTTCAGTAGCACAGCTAGACAGCTAACAAATGGTATAGACTTGCATACTTAGAAGAACCAAAACGCCTCTGCCATGTTTGTTTTTGTCGACCCCGTCCCAAGACAGGTAGTGTGGTAGAATTTCAAACACATGGTACACACCAGACCATTTTTTACCACTTTAGCACATGATTCGCATTTGCTCTTCATATAAAACATGTTCACGGTAGGCGTGCTGTTTTAAAGGGTAGGAAGAGAACTGAGATACTGACGCACCGTCAGTCGGAGCTAGCGCAGGAGCAGTAGGTACGCTGAGGGAGCGTAAGCTCATCAGAAGTATTTTGTCGCTAACCACTGCTAGACAAGGGTCCCAGTGAAAGTCTATGCCCTTGGAGACAGTGTGCTGAAGACAGTGCTAGATATGTTGACCAATGTTACAGCCAATTATGTGCATCCATTTGTCGCAGAGTATGCATTGGACGGCCTTGAACGTGCGTTGACATTCTTCCCGCAGTCCACGCGCTTGTATGTCATATCTTTCCAAAGCAAACTTTAACTCTAGTCAAATTTCGTTAACAGTGTCTATTCAAACACTTCTTCACGAGAATTTCATCTAAAAGACTAGAAAGTATAGCACGCCAGAAAGAGGAGTTACCACGTAGTACTCACAGGAGCACAACAGTTCACAAACAGTTTGACTGGGTACGATGCCATTTTCACTTGAACTACGCATAAGAAAGCGCCTAAGTATTTGTGTTTTACTACTGTATTCATTACGTTGCTTACGTTAGTTTTCTGGCGCTAGGTTATAAAACTTTTACAGTTGTGTCGGCTTGTGCTTGCTACCGCCCCGACACACGTGAGTGTTTATCAATAGGTGGGCAATTATTCCTGGCAGAAGTGGATCAGTTAACTGGGTTTCTGCCGTAGTAGTCTGGAGATTTCTCGTTTTGCCTGTATAAAACCCTAACTAAACTTATTTCATTGTACACCTAGGCGATCGGTGTGATTTGTTGAGCTGATTGCTGAGTTCGAATGCGCAAACTGACTACGACAAGGCTCGTATACTTAGTGATCAGTATACTGGGGTCTTCGCTCGAAAGACTAGCACAGGTTGAAGTGGTTTCATGAGTTCCAGAATATGTTTGCTTAGCTGAGTTCAAGATAACGGAGACTCAGGTCTACGAGCTACTGCAATGCATTAATCCCTCTAAAGCTTCCCCTCCTGATTCAGTTCATCTGAAGCTGTCGCATGAACTGGCCACTGAGCTGAGTGCTCCTCTCACATGCGTGTTCTCAACATCGCTTGACAGCTGTATCCAAAATCAGAATGGAAGGAGACAATCATCTGTCCGATTTTTAAGGGCGGTGACAGCGCTCTGCCCGCCAACTACCGGCCTGTCAGTTTGACCAGTGTAGTAGTCAAGTTGTTTGCAAAGCTGATAAGGGATTCAATGAAGAACCACCTGAATAGATACAACCTTCTCAGTGTTGCGCAACAGGGATTCCGCAAAGGATTTTCAGGTCAGACTAATCTACTTGTAGCTCGTGAAAGCTGGGCCGAAGCGGTAGACAGTGGCCACGCTGTAGACGTGCTATTCGTGGGCTTTTCGAAAGCTTTTGACACTTCCACATCTTCGGCTCTCACTAAAGTTTAGCTCTTACGGTATATCTGGTCGCGTCCTTAAATGGCTATCTGCCTTCTTTGAGGGGAGGGAACATTGCGTACGGGTGGGGCGTAGCCTTTCGCTCAGGCAAGCTGTCCTTAGTGGCGTCCCGCAGGGCTCGGTATTGGGTCCATTGTTGTTCGCGATCTATGAAAATGAGTTGCCGGGAGAGCTAGGAGTGTCATCACTAATGTTTGCCGATGATCTTAAGCTCTGGAATATTGTGGATATCCCGGGGGGTTCCTGAGGCAATTCAGCGTGCCTTGGATAGACTCTGGAAATGGTTTACCTTATGGTTGATGCCCATAAATAGGGGCAAGTGTTCTGTTCTCCGAATCAGAGCTGCAAATCCTCCCACCCGATATGTTGTCGGCGGTGGTGGACTCCCTGTTGTCACTCAGCAGGTTGATTTAAGGGGCGTACACGCATCAGCACTTCATTCTGGCGACAATTGGAAGAAGGCTCCTTGCCGGTGGTTCGTATGATGTGGTTTATCCGCCGCTCTTTCGGAATCCTAACGGCCAATTTGTTTTTGAAGCTATTTTCGGCATTCGTCCGACCCCACCTGGAGTATTGTATCCAAACTTGTCCACCATGTCTTAACCGAGACAAAGTGGACTTGGAGAGGGTGTTACGAGTGGGTACTCAGAACAGGGTCTACGGGGACAGACGTATCCTGAACGCACTACCGATGGATAAGACGGGACATGATTCTCACTTATCGTCTTCTGACGGGTAAGATCGGCCCGGACTTGTCAACACTATTTAGTCCCGCTACGTTACCTAATCTCCGTGTTCATCCACTGAAACTGCCAAAACCACGGTCTGATAGGATTAGGACGGAGACTCGTCTGTTGCGTAGAGTTATAGATGGCTGGAATTCGCTTCCAGATCAGGTGGTCAGGGAACCTACGGTTAAGCGTTTTGCGCGCCGGCTCGATGCGCTAGGGTGGAAACACCAAATCTTTACTTTTTCCTAGCTGACTGACCTTCAATTTTAAATTCGTTTTTAACGTCTCAAATACCTTGGTATTCTAATTGCTTAGCTCTTTCCACTTTTTCTTTCTGCTTTCTAACTTTACCTTTTACTCTTTGTTACTTCACGTAACCAGTCCAGCACGGACTGCTAGGGCAGGATACGTGGGCATTAATTGGTTGGGCAGGGTGTGCAGCAGTTGTTTTAAGTCCACCTGTATTTCAAAGTCTGCCAAATTCTGATTCAACGATCCGCTGAAAAAGGAACACTCACGGGATAATCCTATCGTTCCAGTCCTGCTTGAACTTGTATTTGCTCATCGCCATTTTGCCTAGCCCTCGTTTCGGTTGCAACGCGCGACTGCCATGTGTGCTGTGCATCCTCCGTTCCCCTAGCTAGAGCGTCAATGGTGTCGCTTTTTATAGCTAGTTAACAGGAAATCATTTACTGTACCACTAACAGTTTCCCTGCAACCCGATCTGCATTTTCGAATCATTTCTCGGGCTCCCGCTACAGGCTACTTGCTAAATTGGTGACCCCGACTCCGGAAAAAATTTAAAGCCATATATACCGAACTTTTCTCCAGTGAGCTCGTTCCATTTGTATACGGTAGCCTACTTTTTGTGTAAATTTTTTCAAACCACGGTATCTGTAAACCCTAAGGTAGAGTCTCTCCTCAGCGTTGTATCTCTCTCTGTCGCGCCTTTCTGTGGTTCACTCATCTTGAGGCTGTTTTATAACCACAGAATCACTTCTGACAACGCGAAATACACCAAGCTAATGTCCTATCTCCCCAAGGAGATATCAATGCAGATTCGAGACGTTATCATTTCTCAGACTGAAAACCGCTATGAGGCTCCAAAGGAGGCCACGATTAAGCATGCCATGCACTCTGAGAATGTTCGCCTGCGCACTTCAGGGATCTGCAGCTGGGCGAGCAACTGCTCTCAACCCTGCTACGAGGGATGCAGCAACTCCTTGGTTCCTCAACCATGGTCGCGAACTATAGCTACAGCGGCTACCGGAAAATGCGCAAGGGATTCTTGCTAACGTGAGCTCCGTTTCTCTCACTCAACGAACAGATTTAGCGGATCGAGTCATTGAACGATCACAGCCACAAGCCGATGCCAACAAGGTCAATGCCATCCCGTCACAGGACACTTCTATCACTGACTTACAGTCAACTATAGAAGCCCTGCAGACACAAGTTGCGACACTTAGTCGCCAGGGTCAGCAAATTACTATGAACCGTTGTCGTCATAGCCGATCAAAATCGCCCTTCAAACGTTCCAAGTACAGCAACAGACAGACTTGTTGTTGGTACCATCAACGCTTTGTTACCGCAGCTCGTAAATGTATCAAGCCTTGCAACTTCGCCGAAAAGCGGGAAAACTTCTCGGCGACGGACGCGACCGGCCAACACCAAAGTCGCCTCATCCGCGTTAGGGATTTAATTTCCGGCACCGAGTTTCTAATCGACACTAGAGCAGTAGTTAGCGTTATATCCCGTAGCCCAGATGAGGTCGTCACACGCTCGCCGGCCAAGCTGCGTGCCGCCAATGGCACACCAATCGTAACTTTCGGCGAAAGGCTACTAACGCCCAATTTAGGCCTCCGGCGAACCTTTCGTTGGCCTTTCATAGTCGCAGCCGTGCCTTTCGCCATCCTAGGCACAAACTTCCTTCAACGCCTAGACCTTATCGTCGAGGCTAAAAGGAAGAAGCTTACCGACTCTAGGACACAACTCAACATTATAGGGACTAGTGCCAACGTGGATGCAATCACTCCCATTCGTGTCCCACCTCAAGCTTCGCAGACTTTTATAAAACTTTTCAACAAGCATCCTAAACTCGTTCGCATCCTGAGCGACTTGCCTCCTGTGACGTCAAACGTCATGCATCACATTAGCACTAAGGGTCCACCTGTTTCGGGCTGCCCTCGCAGACTAGCCCCGGACAAGCCCAAAGCTACTTAGGCGGAATTCGAGCAAATGCTCGAACTGGGAATAATCCGCCCGTCCAAAAGTCCATGGGCATCACCATTACACATGGTGCCGAAGAAATCCGGTGACTGGCGCCCCTGTGGTGACTACAGGGCACTTAACAAAGTTACCGTCCGCGATAAATACTCAATTCCGCACATGCACGACTTAACCTCAGCTCTAGCTCGTAAGTATATCTTTAGCAAAGTCGACCATGGTCGCACCTACCATCAGATACCTGTAGCGCCAGACGACATTGCTAAAACAGCAGTCATCACGTCATTCGGCCTATTCGAGTACCTCAGAATGCCTTTCGCCATCAGCAACGCTGCTCAAATTTTTCAACGTTTCATTCATGAGGTAACGCGAAGACTCGAAGGCGTTTATCCTTGTCTAGATGATATTCTCATCGCCAGCTCTTCTGATGATGAACATCTTTATCACCTCGACGCTCTCTTCCAACGCTTGACGCAACATGGGGTTACCGTCAACCCCGATAAATGCGAGGTTGGCCAAAGCTCCATCGACTTTCTGGGGTCACCGAATTTCCGCCTCTGGTATTGAAGCTTTGCCAGACAAAATGCGGGCACTGAAGGACTATCCTGCTCCTAATTTCTTCAAACAGTTACGCCGATTCCTCGGCCTTGTCAACTATTACCGACGCTTTATTCCTAACTGCGCAAACGTTGTTCAACCGACGAGTGACTTGCTCCGCGGCAACCAACGCTATTTTCATTTTCTAGACGACGCTAGACTGTCTTTTGAGAAGCTCAAAGACGCTATCTCAAATTTGGCGCTTCTCGCCCAACCAGACATATCTGCATCACTCTCCCTAACAACCGACGCATCCGACACTGCCGTCGGTGCAGTTCTTCAACAACTCATCGACCATCGATGGATACCTCTAGGTTTCTTCTCGAAATTTTTAGAACCTGCCGAATCGCGTTACAGCACCTTCGGTAGGGAGCTGTTAGCTATCTACCTAGGTATCAGACATTTCCGTCACTATCTCGAAGGTCGACATTTTACCGTCTTCACTGACCACAAGCCATTGATCTACGCAATCAATGGCGCAACGGACATTCTCCGCGGGAAATGAGTTACCTAGACTACACATCTCAGTTTAAGGAGAGGTACGACATGTCAGGTACTCTCAGTCCCGTCGCGGATGCGCTTTCACGCATTCATCAGATCTGCTTATCGCCTGGCACCAACATTGATCTAGCAGCCATGGCTGCTGATCCCGACTTAGACAAGCTACGACGCAACTCCTCTTTGAAACTACGCGAAGTTCCACTAGCTTCATCTGAGTGGACCATTCTTTGTGACGCCTCACAAACTTTACACCGACCCGTAGTTCCTACTTCGATGCGTCGAATAGTTTTCAACTCTTTACACAACCTGTCTCATTCCATCACACATAATATAATTTTAATATATTGTAGCCTAGTTTACACAGTCATACGGGGGAATCTCCAGGTCACTACACACACACCCTCCTAGAAGGGAAACCGTGGGTGACCCTTCGATCTACGTGAGGACTGTCCGTCCCGGGCCAGCCTTCTGCGAGACGAGGTAGTGAAACCTGATGCAGCTGCTGGGAGAGCACCAGGCGATCGGACCTTAGCGGGGTCCCACCCGTGTTTCCGCTAAAGGTGCCAAACAAGCAAAATGGGGGAAGTTCGTAAGCGTCAAAGATTTGCAACTTCGTGAAGGTCAAATGCTCGCTTCATGCTCGTCATCTCCTCCGGTTCATACATGGAAGATAAACGGAAACAGAAGCAGTGACGGTGGAGGCGAGGGCAAAAGTAAGAGTGACCCTTATCGGATGAGGTAGGCGTCAAGCAAAACGCAACTCTTTTTATGTGTTTTCAAAACGTGTTCTTCTTTATTGGGTTTTCAACACGTTTTGCGAGTTTTCAAATCTCCTGTCGGTTTTTTTGGCGTTCTCAAAAGCTTTTGCCGATTTTTTGGGATTTTCGTACGCTGTTGTCCAAAAGGGAAAAGGAAAGCAAGAAAAGAAAAGTGAAAGGAACACTAATCCCTTAATCGTGTTGGCCAGTGAACGCGCCTGTCCGACCTAGTCGACTTGTGCGGATCAGAGTAAGGCGTCCTCTTAGACGTGCTATCGGATTGCAAAGTTAGAGGAACTGCTGAAGACGTTGCGATTGGTTCCTTGGGAAGCGACGGAGCTGAAGTGGAAGGCTTGGATGGAGGGTGATGCTTATTGTCAGGGATGATGGAAGCAGGCGAATCTCCCATCGTAGGCTGGGTTTATTCGTCAGAAGACGAGCAAGGGTCTTCATCGAGTTCAGGTTCCACGTAGGCAACCTTGAGACGGTCAATCCTAACGGCTTCTCGTTTACCGTGACGGTCGATGATAAAGACGCGGTCCTTGCGCTGCAGAACCTTGAACGGACCTTCGTAAGGTCGCTCCAGTGGTCTACGGAGACTATTGAGATGGAGAAAAACGAACGGACAACACTGTAGGTCTTGCGGAACAAAAGATTTACGTCGTTCTCTAACGTCGGAAAGCTTGTAGTGACGCATGCTCATGGCTAGCTGACGTGCATAATTCACGTCGTAACGGGAAATTCTGGGACTGTCGGAAATGAAATTCCCAGGTAAAAGCAGTGGTTTCCATATACTAACTCAGCGCTAGACGTATGTAGATCAGCCTTTAGGGCTGATCGAATCCCAAGGAGGATCATATGCAGCACCTCAGTCCAACTTTGCGCATTGGCGGTGCTAAGTGAGGCTTTCAGCTGACGGTGGAAATGTTTCACCATGCCGTTCGCCTGCGGATGATAGACGGTCGTGCGAATGCATCGGCATCCACTAAGTTTAAGATCGTTAAAGGTCGAAGATTCGAATTGCGGACCGCGGTCTGTCCTCACTGTGGCTGGACAGCCGTGTGAAGCGACCCACCGCCCGACGAAATCGCGTGTTGCGGTTTCTGCAGTTACGTCAGGGATGGGAACGGCTTCGGGCCATCATGTGCAACGATCGATCATGGTCAAAATGTAGACCTTTATTGTTTACATGGCCAAAGGTCCCACTGTCTCGAGGTGGACATGGGCAAATCGCGCTGAAACGGACGGAAAGCGACCAAGCATAGCGGACACGTGCCGCTGAACTTTGGCTTGTTGACAAGTGAGACAGCTGCGTGCTCAGCGCGTAAGGTCGCTTTGCATCCCGGCCAAACGTATCTCTCGGAGACAAGTTTAGCAGTAGCTTTAATGCCTGAGTGGGTGATATTGTGGAGGATGTCGAAAAGGATACGGCGAAAAGTTTCTGGAACGACGGGTCGAGGTCGTCCGGTAGATGTATCGCATAAAATTCTACCATCAGATGACGGCAAAGGGTGTGGGGATATCTTCCAAGGAGAATCATGTAATTCCGAAAATATTTGGTCTTTTGATTGCGCAGCGTCCATAGCAGACAAATCGATTGCCTGCCCGGCAGGGCCGATCGCAGGTACTCTTGAAAGAGCATCGGCGACGACGTTTTGTTTACCAGAAATGTGTCGGATACCAGTCGAGAATTGGGCAATGAAATCCAGCTGACGGATCTTACGTGGTGAGTGTCGAGCTGATTGATTTCCGAATGCGTAGATAAGCGGCTTGTGATTGGTGAAGATAATGAAGTGTTACCTTCAAGGACGTGTCGGAAATGTCGAACGGTAGAGTAAGCGGCCAGCAGTTCGCGACTGTACGTGCTATACTTGACTTCGGTAGGTTGTGAGTGTCTAGAGTAGAAAGCAAGAGGTTTCCAGCATCCATTTGTATGTTGCTGTAGGGCGGCGCCAATGGCGGTGTCCGATGGGTCAACAGCAACACTGAGTGGAGTGTTGGATCGAAATGATGAAGCATAACGGCTTTGGGTAAGACTTCTTTGCTGGCCTTGAACGCTTCGGCAGCAGCAGCACAGCAGTCAGTTCCACCTGATCGTCTTTACGTCCACGAAGTGGGTCGGTTAGTGGACTTAGCAAATTGGCACAGTGTGGAAGAAGACGTCGATCATAGTTGAGCGTGCCGTTAAAACGGTGAATAGCGGCGAACGTAGTCGGGACCGGAAAGTCTCTGATGGTGCGAACTCTATCGTCTAGAGGCCGTATGCCATACTGATCAATATGGTGGCCAAGAAATTCGACGGAAGGCTGCTGAAATACGCGTTTGTCAGGGTTGACAGTGATGCTATTAGCGGCCAGCCTATCGAACAATATATTGTGATGTTCTGCGTGTTGTTCTTTAGAAGCGCTGGCAACTAAGATATTGTCGATGTATGCATAGATGAAATCTAGACCTCTAGTGACTGAATCGATAAATCGTTGAAAGGTCTGGGCTGCGTTGCGAAGACCGAAGGGCATATGCGAAAATTCGAATAGCCCAAACGGCGTGATTACGGCAGTCTTCGGTATGTCTTCCTCAGCGACTGGAATCTGATGCTACGCGCGAACCAGATCGATTTTCGAGAACACCCGGGTTCTGCGCAGGCTTGCCGTGACGTCCTAAATGTGATGAATAGGATATCGGTCGGGAACAGTAACGCTATTGAGCGCGCGGTAATCACCACATGGACATCAGTCTCCTGACTTTTTGGACACCATGTGGACCGTCAATGCCCACGGGCTTTTAGATGGGCGAATGGTGCCTAGTTCATGCATGTGCTCGGATTCTGCGTGAACAGTTTAGCTTGTCAGGGGTCATTCGCCTAACTTTGGTGGAAACAGGCGGACCTTTGGTAATGATGTGATGTTTTGCAACATCATTGGCGGATGGTAACGGTGCCATTGCACGAAAAACTTGCGCGAACTTGGTATTAAGCATCTGAACGATAGGTGAACTTGACTGGTTGGCGTACACAGGACTGATTGACTCAATGTCGGTCAGAGTACCTATAACTGCCAGATTTATTTGACGATTTATCAGACGGCGTTGCTTCGCGTCAACAAGCAAATCGAAGTGCTGCAGAAAGTCAAGGCCAAGTATTGGCGTCTGGACATCTACGACGAGGAAGATCCATTTGAAAGAGCATGGTAGGTTTAAATTGAGCCTTCGCGAGCGTTGACCATACACGCGAATAGTGGTGCCATTTGCTGCGCGCACTGAATTAGTCGCCTCTTCAATAACATCATTGGAATCAAGTGGGATAACACTGACTGCTGTTCCAGTGTACATGGGATAGCGTACTCCCCTACTGCGATCGGTGACAAAGAAAAGGCGACTGGGGCAGCCAGCAACGTCGGTCGCCCCTACGTGCTGGCCGGCCCGTTTCCCTGCGTGTTGCGCTTGAAGAAACAGGGCGGGCGACGTGATCTGACCTGATGACCAAATCGCCCATGGTACAAACAATAGCTTGAGCTAAGGGGAGATTTCGGACGTGGTCTAGGACGAGTGCGACTACTAGAACCATTTCGGCGGTTGGACCCGGAATATGTTAGGTTCTCTAGTCGGTTGTTATGTGCCACTACTTGCGCTCTTAGTTCTGCTGCCTCGGTACTGGAAGTAGACTGAACTTGAGACACGGGCGTCGGATTCCCAAATACGGTCGGTAATGTCGGCGAGCTGAGAAAGAGGCGCATCATTTGCAAACAGTGGGTTACGCATGTCACGTGGCAGGCGACGAAGCCACATCTCTTTAAGGAGAGTCGCCAACAGAGAGAGGCTTAGCTCGAGTCTGCATCTTGTGCAGCAACTGAGAAGGCTTTCGATCACCTAGCTCGGTTTCGTTAAGAAGCTGCATAACGCGAGCATGGTCTGATATGCCCAATCGCTTTAAGCCTACGGCCTCAAGCTCATCGTAACTCTTGATATTCGGGAAGCTCTAACATGTCGTCGAGGTCATCGGCGACTTGCGGAGGAAGGGCTGCAACAACACAGCGAAATTTGTCACTGTCAGACCTAACGCCATGTAATGAAAAAATGGATTCTATCTGATTAAACCAGGCCTTAGGATTAGTCTCTCGGAAAGGCGGGATAGGGAAACGGAACCCACTAACCTGATCGTCAAAATCTCGGTGAATGACCTTCATGGTGAAAAATATGGAGCTTATGAAAGTGAATGCAAACAGTAAAAAGTAGAAGGGTCGACAGACTAAGTTACCAGATCTGAAAAGAAATATTAGTATCAAATTCACTAAAAAAGTTATTCGGGGTCACCAATTATAGCGCGATGATTGTGCGCTATATATCCGGTACGATACTAGACAGCCAATCAAAGGCAATGGGCAGGACACACAAAAGTTAAGCTAGCGAAGAAGTTTGTTGTATGGGAGGAGAGTTAGCTAATGCAAAAATATAGGGCACCAGAAGAGAGTTAGCTAGGGAGGATGTAGTTGGGCGTCAATTGCTTGGACGGAGCGTGGTTCCCAGTCGAGTCGCTCGCGCCAAAGGCGGATATCGTGTTCATGTTTCAAACAAACGGGAACAACGTTCTAACATGCAGACCGCTTAATTCCCTAATACATAAGAAAGCTATAATTTTAATATATTTAGTATAGTTTACACAGTCATACGGGGGAATCTCTAGGTCACTACAGTGGCTTCCTGCAAGGCCGGTACATGCAAGTCAAGGTAAATGATACCCTCTCATTTCCAGTGTTTATGTCCAGTGGCGTACCACAAGGCTACGTTCTCGGACCGGAGTTGTTCAGGAAATATATCAATGACCTGCCAAGTATGCTACAAACGGACTCTGATCTATGCAGACGACCTCAAGCTATGGTCGGAAGTGTCCAGCCTCGAAGACGCCGACCGATTACAGGAGACGCTTGATCTACTACACGCTAGGTCTATCAAGTGGGGTTTGCTGGTCAACAAAGATAAGTGCTCTGTCCTTTCCATCGGTGCTGCTAAATCACTGGGCATCTATCAAATGAGCGGGCACCTACTCAAGATTGCCACAGGAAAAGGACCTGGGGACAATAGTATCCTCTGATTTCAAAACTACTCGTGACACAATAAAGAAGACTGCTGCGGCGAACAGGATGTGGGGCGTCATAAGGACATTCTCTAAAATGACGCCGCAGATATTTAGACTTCTCTTCACCTCCCACATCCGTCCAATCCTCGAATTTGAACTTCCGGCCATAGGCCCTCTATCGCAGCATGAAAGTGACAAGATAGAAAAAATTCACCGACGAGCCTCGAAATGTGTCCATTGGCTGCGCGAACTCCCGTATCCTGCCCGACTACAAAGGATGAACCTTTTTCGCTTAGACTATCGCCGACGTCGCGGAGACCTCATCTGTACTACGCGTATTTTACGAAGAGAACTGGGAAACGAGCTGGCTGTTTTATCAGCTAAGACTTGGCAGTTCGACTCGAGGTCACAGCTGGAAGCTGTTTAAACCGAGGTTCAAAGTCCGCTCAGATGTTGCTCTCTCTACTCGAGTAATTAATGACTGGGACCGACTGCCGGACCCGATTGTCATTGCGTAGTCAGAAGCGAGTTCCAAACGTTGCTAGATCTTCCTACTCAGTACTCCAAGATGCTGCGGGACTGATACTACATCCTGAGCTATGCCACAACTACTACGCCTGCAATCCTTGGAAGATCGGGAAGTGAAGATGACACGGGATCTCCTGCTCTACCACAATGAACCAGGTTTAGGTGGCATGCGCAAGCAGTAGTAATACCTGCGTCCGTTACTAGAACTGTAAATAGGCTTGGGGGTTGGCGTATTTTCCCAGGGTGTGCGGACGTATTTATAAATCGCGAGGTGCGGACGTAAAAGGGTAGGGTCTAAGTCCGTGCACAGCCATTGGTTCAAATCGGCCAAGGTCAAACGTCTGTGACCATTCACACCCCGCTCGTATGTCCGTCGTCAATCATTTAACCTTGCATTCTGATTGGAACCCTTCACAAGTCTCCCATCTGGTACATTAAGCTGCAGTGAGAAGACAAATCTCGTATTCAAAGTGGTCGTCGAAGTCCTTAACTATGGATTCAGGTCAGTGAATACTACGCGGTAACTCGGTTTTTGGCTGCCATACTGATCGAGCTTTACAGCTGAAATAACGTGGAAAACAGTGTTTGAATAAACACTTGAAACGAAATTTGCCTATTGTCAAATTTCCTCTAATCCAAGATATCTTGCATCGACTAAAGTGGTACTGGCCAAAGCGTCTCCCTGACGCTTGCTGGTAATTTTGTGGTTGTTCTTATTTTTAATCCCATTTTACACCCTGTTTTGTCTTTTTATTGTGGTCGTTTTACGGTTGTATACGTGTTTACAAATTCTGTTCTGTTTTCCACTTAAACATGGTCGTCTCGCGAAAAACCGAGGCGGATGAACCGCTTGCGTCCTCGTTTGTTGAGTCAAATGCAGCTTGCAGCAATTTTGCCTGTTCATGGTCAGTTACGGATTCATCTGGTGGTCTGCAGTGTGATGTTTGCTCTCGGTATCACAAAAGTTGTACCGGCCTCCGGGCGAATCAGTACAATATGCTATCATCCAGTGAAAACCTTCTGTTTAGATGTGCTAATTGTTGCGCTCAGAAAGCGAAGCTCCCGGTTTTCTTCTGTGCTGAATTCAAAGCACTAACATCCAGATTCATAGTTGTTGAGGAGGCATTAGCC
The DNA here is from genome assembly GCA_944474145.2 of Dicrocoelium dendriticum. Classification (NCBI taxonomy): domain Eukaryota; kingdom Metazoa; phylum Platyhelminthes; class Trematoda; order Plagiorchiida; family Dicrocoeliidae; genus Dicrocoelium; species Dicrocoelium dendriticum. Next base: position 70,803,932 of record OX104064.1, read on the forward strand.
GAGCTTGCCTCGCTCAACTCTAGTGGATTTGATTATGAAATCCCTGAATATTGTGAATGTGGACGCTGTAACGGACTATCCATCTGCTGACAGTCCAACCGTTGACGAGGCGTTCATCCTACCGGACGCTCCAGTTCACCTGGATATAACTGACAGATGCCTCGGTCGGCATTGTTGACCCGTCCCAAATGGAAGGCGAGTCACGGGCGTAAGATGGCAAGGAAAGCGCGCAAACCCTCCGCCCCCCAAACCAGGTGATAAAATGCTCAAGAAACAAGCGCCTGAGTTGTAAACACCACCTGGTGTTGCAATTTCCTCAGTGCTACAAGAAGTACCGTCGCCTTCGATCCCATCGATTCCTGTCAAACAACCATGTGGCGTGGATGGTAGGGCATGTGGAGTAAATACACCTCGTTGAGGCGATTATTACACAGATAGCAGTGTGATATTCAGAAACGTCACTGAATCCACTGCCGCCCTTCCCACCGAGCGCATGCTTGATGATCTTGGTTGGCTTAAAGTTTGCGTGATTAGGCTTTTACCACCAGGTTTCCCTGGCGTTACTGTCAGAAAGCTCATCAGATTGGGGAACGTTCCGGTTGGTCAACCAAATCCTCGACCCCGTCTGCTTATGGTGGTCCTCTCCACCCCAGAAGCGCGCAGGGCCTTACTGAGATTTGTCTTCAAGCTCAAAGGTACCAAGGTTAGTGTGCAACCAGACCTTCCGTTAGCGGATAGGTTAAAGTTAAAGGAAGTCATCAGAGACCTAAAACCCCGGCGTGTAGCTGGCGAGCAAGGTCTCCGATTGGTGAGTTTTCAGGTGGTCAGCCGGCGGTCCTTTTCCACCCTGCCAGAACCTATTTTACTTGCGCACGACCCAGGGCTGATCGTGCCGAAGCCCTCCAAGTAGTATTTAGTAACTTGCGTAGCCTGAGGAACAAGATGTGCGAGGTGGGTCTTCTCGTACACAAATCTCGTCCAGATACACTTGCTTTCACTGAAACATAGCTGTCTGAGGAAATCACAGATGGCGAAGTATATCTGCCTGGCTACGCACTGTTCCGCGCTGACCGCTCCATTGGCCGTCAAGTGGGTGGTGCAGCTCTTTATGTGAGTTATCACATCGACGTATTGAGGACCAGCGTTTTTCGGTCTCTCGACAAATCTGTTGGGGCTCTCGCAGTCTTGATTTGCGCTTCCTCGATTCAGGCTACGGTCGTGTTAGTGTATAGAAGCCCTATGAGCACTTCCAATGTAATCATTGAGTTTATACGCATTCACTCTGCGAACAAGTGCCTGGTGCTGGGAGACTTCAACGTCCCGGAGGTTTGTTGGGATGATCTATCTTGCAGTTCGGCTCTGGAATCGTTCGGTACATAACTGCTGGACTTAACACTGCAGGTACCACTACACCAGGTCGTGGACCTCCCCGCTAGGTACATGTGAAATCAGCAGCCGTCCGTTTTAGGTCTTGTTTTTGCTGAGTCACTTGACTTTGTACATGACATTAAATACGATTCGCCTCTTGACGCTAGCGATCACGTTTGCTTGTCTTTCCAGTGTACCCTTATCAGGCCTTGCCAAACTACTACCAGTTTGTATCCGAACATTTGGGCCGCGGCCTTCCAAGCGAATCGGGATAAAGCTAGGTCACGCCTTGTGTGATATCTGAGACTGCCACTTTTCACATAGCCTGGGAAAAACTTAAGGCTCACCTCGTCGACATTTCTGCACCTCACATCCCACTGGTTAAAAGAAGGGAATCAAGAGCGCAGCCTCCGTCGATAGATTTTTCGCGGGGAAGGGCCTGCTAAAGAAGCGGTCCAGATGCTGGCGAGCGTACCGAACAGCTCCGTCGAACAGCACGTTTGACGAGTATCGGTTGGTTCGAAATGAGTGCAAGCTACATCTTAGGTTGGCCCAACTTCAATATGAAAATGGCTTAGCTGATACTGCCTCAAAAAATCCCAAGAACTTGTTCGCTTACATTAAATGACGCTGTGGTGCAAACTCGCCCATACCACCATTGCTTCGAGGAGATAGGACCCATGCCTATAGCGATTATGACAAGACATGCGTGCTTAGTGAGCAGTACTCAAGCGTCTTTGTCCGCGAAACAAATACGCCACGTAAAGAGTTAGCTTCAAGTGTCTCTGAGGACTGTTGTCTGGATAAAATTTCTGTAACTGAGTCCCAAGTTCTCCGGTTGCTAAGAGAGGTAAACCCACCTAAGGCTTCCGGACCAGATTCTGTTCATCCAAAATTGTTGCACGAATTGGCAGTGGAACTCAGTGGACCTCTGACTTGTGTGTTTCAGAAGTCACTCAGCAACTGTGTCTTGCCTACCAAATGGCAGGAGGCTGTTGTCTGCCCGATTTTCAAGTGTGGTGACAAAGACCTACCGGCTACTTACAGGCCTGTCAGCTTGACAAGCTGGTCGTTAAGTTACTTGAAAAATTAGTACGAGATATAGTGGAGAACCATTTAAATATGTTTAACCTGCTTAGCGTCGATCAACATGGTTTTCGCAAAAGATTTTCATGTCAGACGAACTTGCTGGCAGCTCGTGAGAGCTGGGCTGAAGCCATAGACAGTGGACATGCGGTGAATGTGGTGTTCATTGACTTCGCCAAGGCCTTTGACACTCCCCCATTCGCGACTCTCACTGATGTTGAGGTCGTATGGAATATCTGGTCGCGCTCTTCAGTGGGTGTCAACTTTTCTGGATGGACGGGAACAGTGTATTCGTGTGGGAAGCAGTCTTTCGTTCCTACAAGCTGTACTTAGCAGCGTTCCGCAAGGCTCTGTCCTAGGTCTGCTGCTTTTCTCAGTCTAAGTGAATGACTTGCCGGAGGAGCTTGAGGTACCATCGCTCTTATTTGCTGATGACCTAAAGCTCTGGAATATCCTTGATATCCATGGAGGTCCTGTGGCTCTTCAACGGGCTTTGGATAGACTCTGGGAATGGTCTGTCTTGTGCTTGCTGCCCATAAACCGGGCAAATTGTTCAGTGCTGCGTATCGGATCGTCTGCTTCCTCCACAAGTTATGTGCTCGATGGGAGTGACCTTCCTCACGTGACTCATCAAGCTATCTAGGTGTCGTCCACTGTTCCACACTACACTCTGGAGACAACTGGAAGAAGGCGGCTAGTAAAGGGTTCCGGATGTTGTGGTTTATCCGTCGTTCTTTCGGGACCCTAACCGCTAATGTGTTTGTGAAGCTCTTCTCAGCGTTTGTGCGACCCCACCTAGGCCTATCCACCATGCATTGTCTGAGACAAAATGGCACTAGAAAGGGTGTTGCGTGTCGGTACTAGGTTGCTCGAGGGATTACGAGGACAAACGTACCCCGGACGCCTACTTAGTTTGGGGATGCAGTCAGTGCACTATCGAAGGATTAGTGGGGACCTAATCCTAACCTACCGTATTTTGACTGAGAAGGTTGGCCTTGATTTGTCCTGGCTACTTAGTCTTGCTAGATTATCTGGTCTCCGTGGGCATTGTATGAAGCTGGACAAACCGCGGTCCGATCGAGTTAGAGCGGAGACACTGTTATCGCGTCGAGTCATCGAGTGCTGGAACCTGCTTCCAGAAAAAGTTGTCAAGGAAGCTGCGGTTAAGGGGTTTGAGCGTCAACTAGACGCTCTTGGGTGGCAACACGAAACTTTTCCTTTTTCCTGACTAATTCCCATCTACTTCGATTCTATTTGCTTTACTTCTCCTCACTATTGGTATTATTCTCTTCTTTTAAACTGATTTCCTCTACTCTCTTACCTGCGATTTTTCTTCCTCTTATTTACTTCACGTAACTGACATAGCAGGAACAGCTAATTTAAGGAATGTGGGCATTAAATTGGTAGACCAGGATGTTTTCGTTTTAGACCCATCAAGAAGTCGGAGCACCCCTATTAACTCCTGGATCGACGACCCGCTCATGAAGGAACACTTACCGGGATTCATCCTATCATTCCAGTCACACTTGAACTTGAAAGATTTTACTACTCATATTCGCCTTCAGTGTTTTTGCGCTAGCAGGGTAGCAACTGGTCAGTTCTCGCATTGCAGAGTACAGGACTGCCTTCTTGAACCTACTGTAGTGACCTGGAGATTCCGCCTTATGACTTTGTGAACTATTCTATAATACCTTAAACTTATAGTTTTCTTATGTATTAGGGTATTAGGCGCTTTGCCTGCTGGAACGTGGTTCCCGTTTGTTTGAACTACGAGCGCGATCTCCGCCTTCGGCGCGCGACTCCATTACGAACGACGCTCCGTCCGAGCACTCGACGCCCAACTACATCCTCACTCTCTTCTGGTGCCTTATTTTTAGCCTTAGCTAACTCTCCTCCCATCCAGTGAACTTTTTTCTGGCTTACATTTGTGTCTTCTACCCATTGATTTTGGTTGGCCGTCTGGTCTCCTACCAGATATATAGCGGACGATCGTCGCGCTATACTGCGGCATCTTTGACGACAGAAAGTGGTTTCCTTCCGTCCTCCTGCTTTATCTTAGAAACTTGGCACCTTCGGTCTGAAAAACTGAGTCGCCTTCATGTCTTTGATCATCATTGTCTGAGAAACATTGCTGGTGTCTGATGGCACCAGCGTGTCGACAACGATGATGTGCCTAGGCGATTACCAGATAGTAGTAATCATTCTAGCTCGTCAGAACAACAGCTAGCACTAAATAAGTTGCGTTGGTTTGGGCACGTGCTACGTATGCCTCTTCACCGCTTACCTAGGAGCGCCTTGTTTAGTCTGCCAGGTGTAGGGTGGCGCAAGGTTCGAGGTGGGCAGAAGTTGACTTGGCAGCCGGCAATGAAGTCACTGACAACCAAACTGGGTACCGTTGGTCCGTCTCGCATTCCGGGCTGGAATCCACGTGACTCACCTTGTGCTTAGCTCGAGACTTTACAGAACATGGCTCGCAACCGACACCAGTGGCGCTTCTGCTGCCGTCTCTAAAGCCGATTGCCTGTTTAAAGTGTGTTTGGTGCTGAGTTATCTGCGGGATAATGGCTGATTATGACGCGTGGCAGTGAAAGCCACAAGGAGGCTGTCTCGTCGTTTCCGCCTTATCTTTGTACGATAGCCAGCTGTTTGTGACGAGATATTGTCTACATATGGTGTATGCGCCTTTACCCTGAATGTTTGCTTAGGGCATTAAGGTTTTCAGGTAAGTCCCCCTTCTCTCCCTCTTCTTATTCTTTATTTCATAGGTCATCATGGTTGTATGTTAGCAAAGCATCATTTCACATGACTGATATACTGTTGTTGATGAAAATGATGATGAATGTCCATTGACATCCCACGACATTCATGGACGATGCTCGGTTTCACTTCGCTTGTCCTGCAGCTGCGGAATGACACAACTCCGCGTTAGTTCTGTTAATAAATCCACTTACCCGTCATAAAAGTCAACAATATGGCGCAGCTGCCCATTATACACAAACCGTACGACCTTATCTTAAGATGTTCGGTCGCCGCTGGATCGGTCGCAGATGTCCAAAGAATTGACCTGCCAGGTCACCAGATTTGAACCGCTTTATTCCCATCTGGTTAATTGAAAAGAGGAGCTTACAAGAAAATGCCTATTTCACTGGAACAACCGAAAGGCAGCATTGCCCACGTATGTCGCGCCATCAACACGGAAACTTTGCAAAAAGTTATAGCTTGTTATTTAGCGGGTAGCTTGTAGCGGGAACCCGGAGAGCGATTCGATAAAGCAAATCAGGTTGCAGGGAAACTTATAATGGTACCTTAAAAGATTCTTTCTTATCTAGCTATAAAACAACGACACCGTTGACGCTCTAGCTAGGGGAACGGAACATGCATAGCACACAGGTCAGTCGCGCATTGCAACCGAAACGAGCGCCAAGCAAAAATGACGATGAGCAAGTCAAGCATTCGAACTCAGCAATCAGTTCAACAAACCACACTGGTAGCCTAGGTGTACAATGAAAGAATTTTAGTTAAAATTTTACACAGGCGAACCGGGGTATCTCCAAACTGCTACATAGCTCTCCCCCAGAAGGGACTGTGTAAGCAATCCTTCGATCTACGTGAAGACTGTCCGTCGAGGCCAGCCTTCTGCGAGATCATTTTGTGAAACCTGATGCAGCCGCTGGGTGAGAACCATGCAATCGGACCGAAGTGGACTCCCACCCGTGTCCTCCGTACGGCATCGAAACGTTAAAAAAAGCTTTGTAGGGTGACAGTAAAGTTCACGCAGGTGGTTGAGCAGGAAGTTCGTTCCGTTGCCAGTTGAAGTGCGGGACTCCAGCGAAAAATGAAACCAAGGTGCAACCGACCGACGGTGTATATGGAAAGCAAAATGAAAATGCAGCGTAAATGCATAGCAATCCACAAAAGAGTGCAAAGCTGTTTTGGGGTTTTCAGAAGGTTTTGCTCTTTTCTGGTAGTTTCAAAACGTTTTGATCTTTTTTCTGTAGATTTTGGAAAACGTTTGGTAAGAGCAGGAATTCCAGAGGTACGTTCTATGTAAAATAGTAAGTGCTAACAGAGTCCGACAATCGAACTGGAGGTTTGAGCTCCCTACCGCCTCGATTGTTAGTAGGGCAAGTAGGAGTGCTGTCGGTTGAGGTTGTAGGTTCCGCTGTAGCGAACCGACTAGTCTGAGGTTGCGGTGCTAGCTGTGATGGTGCTTGTTACACCGAAGAGTCAGACTTTTCGAGGAATGCTGGCTTAAGTTGATCGTCTCAGTCTTACCATTGTAGTCAATGGTAACGTATTGTCGCTTCTGCGTATGACACGGTACGGGCCAGAATAAGGAGATTGGAGTAGCCGGCGTACGCTGTCAGTGCGAACGAATACTTGTCTGCAAGTATTTAAGCGTTCGTCCACGTTGGTACGCAAGCTCTGTGCTCTGGGTTGCACAGGCTGAAGCTGTCGCATGTGATGAGATAGCCGCGCTGCGTAGTTGCCATAGTCTTAGGTTGTTGGCGCTTTTGCTGAGACGAGTTCACCAGGTAAGCGTTGTGTGCATCCAAAGACTAGCGAAGAAGGAGTGACTTTCAAATCCGCTTTGGTCGTGTTTCTTATGCCTAAGAGAACGAGCGGAAGTGCTTCGTGTCAGGATGTGTTGGATTGGGCACAGAGTGATGCTTTGAGTTGCCGGCGGAACCTTTCTACCATCCAATTAGCTGCGGGATGGTATTCAGTGGTTCTGTTGCGCTGGCCACCACGAACGTTGTGAAGTTTGCTGAAGGATCCGTCAAAATGTGATCTTCTGTCATTGATGACTACGCTTCGACAATCGAATTGAACTATCCGGCGTTCTAAGAAGGCTTGTGCAACTGTCTCAGATGAGCAGTTGGCTATCGGAATCGCTTCTGGCCAACCGGTGAATCGGTCGACACAGGTGAGAAGGTACACGTAGCCTTTGTATGGGGGCAAAGGTCAGACCAGGTCGACATGGACGTTTGCAAAACGAGAGTCAGGAGTGGGAAAGGTGTCAACTGGGCTTTTGGTGTGTCTGTATACCTTGGCGCGCTAACACTCTAAGCATGCACGTGCCCAAAGGCGGAAAACGCGGTTGACGTTGGGCCATAAGAAGCGTTCTGCTACGAGCTTCCGCGAAGCACGTATGCCGGGATGAGACAGGTTGTGTAAAGAGTTGAAAACTAGTCGACGCATCGAAGTAGGAACTACGGGTCGGTGTAAAGTTTGTGAGGCGTCACAAAGAATGGTCCCCTCAGATGAAGCCAGTGGATTTTCGCGCAGTTTCAGAGGTGTTGCGTCATAGCTTGTCTATGTCGGGATCAGCTTGTTGAGCGGTAGCCATGGCTGTTAGGTCAATGTTGGTGCCAAGCGATCTGCTGAATGAGTGACAGCGCATTCGCGACGGGGTTGAGAGTACCTGACATGTCGTACCTCTCCTTAAACTGAGATGTGTAGTCTAGGTAACTCGTTTCCCGCGGAGAATGTCCGTTGCGCCATTGATTGCGTAGATCAATGGCTTGTGGTCAGTGAAGACGGTAAAATGTCGACCTTCGAGATAGTGACGGAAATGTCTGATACCTAGGTAGATAGCTAACAGCTCCCTACCGAAGGTGCTGTAACGCGATTCGGCAGGTTCTAAAAATTTCGAGAAGAAATCTAGAGGTATCCATCGATGGTCGATGAGTTGTTGAAGAACTGCACCGACGGCAGTGTCGGATGCGTCGGTTGTTAGGTAGAGTGATGCAGATATGTCTGGTTGGGCGAGAAGCGCCATATTTGAGATAGCGTCTTTGAGCTTCTCAAAAGACAGTCTAGCGTCGTCTAGAAAATGAAAATAGCATTGGTTGCCGCGGAGCAAGTCACTCGTCGGTTGAACAATGTTAGCGCAGTTAGGAATAAAGCGTCGGTAATAGTTGACAAGGCCGAGGAATCGGCGTAACTGTTTGAAGAAATTAGGAGCAGGATAGTCCTTCAGTGCCCGCATTTTGTCTGGCAAAGCTTCAATACCAGAGGCGGAAATTCGGTGACCCCAGAAAGTCGATGGAGCTTTGGCCAACCTCGCATTTATCGGGGTTGACGGTAACCCCATGTTGCGTCAAGCGTTGGAAGAGAGCGTCGAGGTGATGAAGATGTTCATCATCAGAAGAGCTGGCGATAAGAATATCATCTAGACAAGGATAAACGCCTTCGAGTCCTCGCGTTACCTCATGAATGAAACGTTGAAAAATTTGAGCAGCGTTGCTGATGGCGAAAGGCATTCTGAGGTACTCGAATAGGCCGAATGACGTGATGACTGCTGTTTTAGCAATGTCGTCTGGCGCTACAGGTATCTGATGGTAGGTGCGACCATGGTCGACTTTGCTAAAGATATACTTACGAGCTAGAGCTGAGGTTAAGTCGTGCACGTGCGGAATTGAGTATTTATCGCGGACGGTAACTTTGTTAAGTGCCCTGTAGTCACCACAGGCGCCCGTCACCGGATTTCTTCGGCACCATGTGTAGTGGTGATGCCCATGGACTTTTGGACGGGCGGATTATTCCCAGTTCGAGCATTTGCTCGAATTCCGCCTAAGTAGCTTTGGGTTTGTCCGGGGCTAGTCTGCGAGGGCAGCCCGAAACAGGTGGACCCTTAGTGCTAATGTGATGCATGACGTTTGACGTCACAGGAGGCAAGTCGCTCAGGATGCGAACGAGTTTAGGATGCTTGTTGAAAAGTTTTATAAAAGTCTGCGAAACTTGAGGTGGGACACGAATGGGAGTGATTGCATCCACATTGGCACTAGTCCCGATAACGTTGAGTTGTGTCCTAGAGTCGGTAAGCTTCTTCCTATTAGCCTCGACGATAAGGTCTAGGCGTTGAAGGAAGTTTGTACCTAGGATGGCGAAAGGCACGGCTGCGACTATGAAAGGCCAACGAAAGGTTCGCCGGAGGCCTAAATTAGGCGTTAGTAGCCTTTCGCCGAAAGTTACGATTGGTGTGCCATTGGCGGCACGCAGCTTGGCCGGCGAGCGTGTGACGACCTCATCTGGGCTACGAGATATAACGCTAACTACTGCTCTAGTGTCGATTAGAAACTCTGTGCCGGAAATTAAATCCCTAACGCGGATGAGGCGACTTTGGTGTTGGCCGGTCGCGTCCGTCGCCGAGAAGTTTTCCCGCTTTTCGGCGAAGTTGCAAGGCTTGATACATTTACGAGCTGCGGTAACAAAGCGTTGATGGTACCAACAACAAGTCTGTCTGTTGCTGTACTTGGAACGTTTGAAGGGCGATTTTGATCGGCTATGACGACAACGGTTCATAGTAATTTGCTGACCCTGGCGACTAAGTGTCGCAACTTGTGTCTGCAGGGCTTCTATAGTTGACTGTAAGTCAGTGATAGAAGTGTCCTGTGACGGGATGGCATTGACCTTGTTGGCATCGGCTTGTGGCTGTGATCGTTCAATGACTCGATCCGCTAAATCTGTTCGGTGAGTGAGAGAAACGGAGCTCACGTTAGCAAGAATCCCTTGCGCATTTTCCGGTAGCCGCTGTAGCTATAGTTCGCGACCATGGTTGAGGAACCAAGAAGTTGCTGCATCCCTCGTAGCAGGGTTGAGAGCAGTTGCTCGCCCAGCGGCAGATCCCTACAATTTGGACACACGGCGCATGTTATTTGCAAGAGGGTAAAACGCAAGGTTTGGCGCCGTCTTTTGGTCATTTTTATCTTGTTTGTGAAATCTGAAAGAGTGAATGTGAAATGCGACCTTTGACATGTAAGACGAGTTAGATGAGTCCTCTATGTCAGATCAACATCTTCATCAATGCACGTTAGCTGAGGGTCGGAAACACTTTACATCTAATGTGGCACAATGCAAAGAGTTAATGTATTAAAAATAACACCATAAACGTTCAAAAATCAAGTTTTATGCTGTTATCTCATAGTATTAAGTTACTTAGATTCTGTTTGTAGGCGGAACCTAACGAGAGGGCGTCGACAAAAGAACTCACAACACTAACATCACTGAGCTCGGCTGTTCGCCATATCAGCAAGTGTGTCCAACCAAATGCGTTCATCGTCTATCGGACCCCAAGCCGGCAGTCAGGATGTACCAATCGATGCCAATTTCGAAGGGAGGACTTTCATCCCTCTTCACCAAGTCATTGCTTGGCCTCCTCCCATCCAGATCCCAAGCGCGCAAACAATGCACGTTGCAGGACTCGGTGTGCTGGCATACGCATAACGTGACCCAGCCATCGGAGCCTGGTGCGGTATATAATCGTACTGAGCGGTCCACTCGCTCCTCCTGCACCAAATGCGCGACGCCAACCGCATTCATTGATCAAGCGGTGCTCCCACCAGACATGAGATAAGCTGGGAAGGCAGCGATGGTCGAACGTAGCTAGCCTCATTATGTCTGTCAACCTCATGGGCCAGATTTCACATCCATATAAGAAGCTTGAACGGATGACTGTATTGTAAACTCAACTCTTCCGGGCGAGAGTGATGTAGGTTTGCATTAGCTGAGAAGTCAGCGACGGCTTCTTGCACATCAACCGAGAAGGAAAATAATTTTATGTGGGAAAGCGAAAGCAAGTTATATATCTCTGGCCGTACCTTTTCGGCCATCAGTTTCTTGAGGTGATTTCGTTCGGGTTGCCCTTCCTTTGGTTTCTAAACCAACTGCTTTATCCATCGCGTCGAGGCTGGACCTTAACGTGGTGCGATCGTTTGTGTGCCTCAGTGACCCCTCTAGCTTGGGGATAGAGTAAGGATGGCTCCTCACTCCATTAAACGGACTCTTTCTCGCCCAGTGCCAAAACACCGCTGCCTTGCGAAAAGCTTTATGAACCAAAGGCTTTGGTTGAGAACCCCTATCCGTTTCCTGTCTAGGCCTGGACAACCTGACAGTATTCGGTCCGCGCAATACAACTATGAACTTCTTTCAACACGATTACTTGGTGCTCTGGTCTTCGCTGAGGATACTCAACGTCGCCATATTTGCTTCATCGTGCAGTGGGGACAGGGCTTTGAATGCTCAGACCTCACCTTACGCTATTTCATCCTTAGCGTCCCGTTCCAACTTCACTATTATCACTCTGTTTTCGATATCCCAGTTCTTGCCCCCATCTTGTTTTAATAGTCGCTTGTCTTCTAATTTTACTCACACAATCGCAGCGTGTCGCTCCAGTCCAGCAGACAAGTCTGTGATCAGCCAAGCGGACAACCTCAGTCCATGCTTTTCCCTAATGAGTCCCCGATCCTTCCTAGGACTGGCATGCCTCAACTTTCGCACTTCGCTACAGATTGGCCAACAGGCAGCACTTTCCCGAACACTAGATACCCTATTGATCAAGATTTTCTGTTTATCGGAAACCCGCCTGCAATATTCGAGCTCCATGTTTAACCTGCCATCCTCCACATTCAACACTAGTGGCATATTCTCATTACGCCTCTCTGGAGATGACGCAGCTTCAAGTACCGATCAAGCTGGCGTCCGCATTGTTTTTAGTCCCTGTGATCGATGGGATCCCAGTCAACAGGCGGATGTGCGCTGTTAGATTGGCTTTTTCGTTCCAGGCTTCGAAATCGCGCGGGGAGAGACAGTGTCTGTTTGTCATTGTTGCCTACACCCCCAATAACTGCAGCATTGATTCTGTAAAAGATGATTTCTAGCACCAACTTAACGATCCCCTTCGTTACCTAAACGGTACGGATACTGTGGTGCTTCTGGTGATCTAAACGCCCAAGTGCGAATATTGTCCACTGATGAGCTTCATCTGGGTGGTTAACGTGGTGTAGGCTCCGTAATGATATCGGTGAATGGTTGCTGTATCTGTGTGAAGATACTCGTCTCTTTTTTGCGAGCACTAACTTCCGACACCACCCAGCTATGAACGTAAATCCATCACATCGCGATCAGTTACCGCTGGAGAGGTTGCGTCCAAAATTGGCGCTCCCGTATGTGCTGACCTTCGGGTGCGTTTTCGCGGACATCCGCCACGTCGCTGTGACCGCATGGACACCTGACAACTGGCGATGCCAGGTGTTCTGAACGCGTATCAAAATACGCTGGCATCCTGGCTGTGTAAGTACCCACTGAACACCGTTGAAGGTCACTAGTTGCATATCCGTCAAACGTTACTATCAGCACGTCTTCATGTGATAAATCAAATTGCTAACATAGACATTGGGTCTCTACAAAGTCTCTGGAACTTATGGATGCTCGCCGACGTATTCATGCCGGAGGCGGACACCGTGAGACTCGCAAAGATCTCAGGGCAAAACTGCATGCTAGCCTGAAGAAAGACCGCGAAGCCTGGTGGTCTTATCGTGCCTCCGAGATGGAAAAAGCCGCTGCCGTTGCTAATCGTAAGTTATTCCTTCCGATACGGGAAACATGCAGCTGGAGAGTGGACAGCCGATCCGCAACCTATCAAAACGCCTGGATCGTTGGGCCGAATACTTTGCAACACTTTAACCAATCTGAGTTACTGCTTTCTTTTTCGGACGTTGGGTGCCCTTCTCTCTGTTCCGTTTCCTTGTATCCGTCCTCACGCACAAGAGTCGAACGTGAGGTCAGACTGTTGCAATTGCATTAAACCACAAGGGCAGGTAGAATTCCCTCAACCATTTTCAACTTCGGCGGACCTGCTCTGGTAGATGATATACACATTACTAGTGAAACTATGGGCGCAGGAAACTGTCCCGATAGACTAGAGCCGCTCCGTCGTAGTCCTAATTTTCAAGGGAGGCTCCCATTCTGAATGCGGCAATCATAGAGTGATCAGTTTCATCTCAATTGCCTCTAGATTGATTACATCCGTCATTCTCCACAGACTGACTACAACTTGTGAAAACCAGAATCGTGAGGAGCAAGCCGGGTTTCGTTAATGTTGAGACTGCATCGCACACATCTTCACTTTGCGTCAGTTGTTGGAGCACTGCCAGATTTATTGGCGACCCGCTGTTGTCATGTTTCTCTACATAGGTGCCTTCGCTTCGTTGGATAAATGTACCCTTTGGGACTGTATGTGGAGAAAAGGTCTGCCCGATAAATACGTAAATATTGTCCGATCGCTTTGCGCGCATAGTTCGGGCAAAGTGCGAGTTTATGGCAGACTGTCGCCGCCCTACAATATCTCCAGCGGTGTGCGACAATGTTGCCCGATGTCAGCTTCCCTCTTTAACCGCCATTGACGAAGTCATGGACGCAGCGTTCACTGGACACGGTCTACAAAGTATGGAGCTATTTCCTGGTGAGTGACTTCTTACCTTGGGATATGCAGATAACATCACCGTTACCTGTGACAGCTCCAAGACGTGCCAAGCAACACTAGAGAGATTAGCACGCTCTCAATCCTTTTGCTCCCCATCGAAATTCTAAGCCCTTGTCTAAGATCGACAAGGGCTCATCCCTGCGCTGACCCTTGGTGGTGATCAACAACAACAGCAGCAGTACCTCAGCCATTTGAACTGATGCTTTGCTGCCATACAACCATGATGACTTATGGAATAAAGAATAAGAAGAAGAGAGCAGATGGACTTAGCTGAAAACCTTAATGCCCTAAGCAAACATTCAGGGTCAAGGCGCATACACCTTGTGTAGACAACATACCGTCACAAACAACTGGCTATCGTACAAAGGTAAGGCGGAATTGACGAGACAGCTTCCTTGCGGCTTTTACTGCCTCTCATTACCCCACAGATAACTCAGCACCAAACACACTTTAAACAGGCAATCCGATTAGGAGACGGCAGCAGACGCAACACTGGTGTCGGTTGCGAGCCATGTCCTGTAAAGTCTCGATCCAAGCACAAGGCGAGTCACGTGGACTCCAGCCCGGAAGGCGAGACGGACCAACGGTACCCAGTTTGGTTGTCAGTGACTTCATTGCCGGCTGCCAAGTCAACTTCTGCCCACCTCGAACCTTGCGCCACCCTACACCTAGCAGACTAAACAAGGTGCTCCTAGGTAGGCGGTGACCTGGCATGCGTAGCACGTGCTCGAGCTAACGCAACTTATTCAGTGTTATGTGCTGTTCCAGGGATCTAGCGTGATTATCACTACCTAGTACTCGCCTACGCACATCATCGTTGCGGACACGCTGGTGCTATTCGACACCAGCAATGCTTCTCAGACAGCGATGGTCAAAGGATTGAAGGCGCCTCAGATCTTCAGGCCGAAGGGACGAAGTCTCACTACCATAGAGCAGAACGGCCCTCACTGTTTCCTACTGTCTTCAGAAATGCCGGAACCTGAAGAAGGCAGCTCTGGCCCTTGCAATGCGTGAGCTGACCTCAGTTTCTATGCGCCCATCGTTACTGATACAGCTGCCATGATAAGTGAGTTGATCAACCACCTCAAGCTCCTCGTTAGCAAGCGTCAAGGGGTCATAAAGTGGCTGGTGGTCCTGCTGCAACACTTTGCACTTTGATGGTGCAAAACGCATACCAAATAATGGGGCCACTCTGGACAGACTATTCAGGGTTGATTGGGCCACCCCAACATCGTGGAAAAGCAAGACGATCTCGTCCGCGTAATCAAGATCAACTATTCTTTCACTATGCAGCACTTCAACGTCTACATCGTGAGATTCCGTGATAGAATCCATGAAAGAATTCACGACGAAATGGAACAAAAATGGGGAAATCGGATAACCCTGACGAATGCCACTTGTGGTCGGAAAGCTATCCGAAAGGACACCGTAGACGCTGACGCGGCCTGTAGTGTTCAAGTATAGAGTACGAAGGATGTACACATATTTCGTGGGAACACCTTTTCGCGGAAGTATTACGAACAGTATCGATCGACCGACTGAATCGAGCGCACTCCTGAAATCGAGGAACACAGCTATTTTCGATCTGCGGTATGCGTGGCGCTGCTCTAGCACCTGCCGCAAAGTGAATATATGGTCTATACAGCAACGTCCTGGGCGGAAACCGGCCTGCGCTTCCCTAATCCGCGATTATCGTTCTGCAGTGAGGCGACGAACGATAATCGAGGCCAGTAATTTTGTCACAATTGTCGTTAAGCGAATACGCCTGGAGTTAGAACACTGTGCGACTGCCCTTCTTGTATATTGCCACTATAATCGATTCGTTCCGATCAGCCAGGGCACTCCCTTCCAGCTACGTTCGAATAGGGAGGTCAATGCTTCGCAGAGGACCTCACTTCCATCCCTAAATAGTGCAGGTGGGAGGGAATCCGGGCCAGCGGCACGAAAGCGATTAAGGGCTGTGATCGCGTCTCGGACCTCAGCCTCCGACGGAGGCTCTACACTAACTGACCATGGCTCGTGCTGCATCACCTGAGAAGGAAGAAGTCCGGGAGCAGGGGGCCAGCTGAACTGATCTTGAACGTGTTCCGCCCAACGAGCCATACGGCGCTTTTATTGTATCAGTGCACTCGCGCTGTCTATGATTGTCTTATTGACATTTGGTTTTCTGGGACCAGTGGTTCGGATCAGTTGGAAGAGCTTGCGCTAATTGCGTACTGCTCCTGTCTCCTTCATTTCTTGAGCCCGACTGGTCCACCAGGATTCCTTGTCAGCAAGTAGACTCTGCTTTAGTTAACGCCTAAATAGCCCGTCTGGTCACGTGGTGCTCAGAGCCAGCCGGGAGGTTTCTTCTAGATTCCAACAGGTTCACCGACCTCTCGGATATCCAGTGACTGGTGCGGTGACAATGGATAGTGCCACAAGCAGATGCTCCTGCCTCGTGCATGGTGGCCGAGATCCTATTCCACAGAAGCTCAGTGTCATTAGGACAAGACAGCGGAAGTTCGGTACGCACTGCTTCTTGATAGGCTTGCCTGACCGAGGACTGAGACAATTTCTCAGTTGCCAATCGGAGGGGACGCTTGGTACGCCTCCCGGTTAAGTACATATGGGAACGACAACGCACCAAGGCATGCAGAGTCAACACAAGTACTTCAGTATGAGCGGCAATCCAGGATGGAACCACGCCATCTGTAACTTATGGCTAAATGGTCAATTTGGGTCCATCGCTGGTCAGCTACAGGAGGACGCCAAGTGGCACTTCGGCGCCCACTGTGTCCAAAAGCAGTGCTGCTACGAAACAGCTGGTGCTCCGCACACAGTTGCAGCAGATGCTCACCGTTGTCAGTCCGTTCGGAGTTAAGCCCACAATTACCACCCAGCTGAGCTTCTAAAGAGCTCAGCCGTCCTACTTGTGCGTTCATATCACCTGCAAGTACTATAATATCTGAACTAGTAGCACTGCGTAGTAGCGCGTTCAGTTCGTGATAGAATGTGTCGTAGACAGCATGAGAACTGCAGTCGGTGGGAGCATAAACGGAGATCACGAACAAACAGCGTTTTTTACTGCTTCTTGAATCAACCTTAGCTGATGTCCTCAGACGGGCTGCACATAAATGGCTGTTCACCGGAATCCAATCGAGCAACAATGGCTCAGCCTTAGAGCTCAGAATGATATCTACACCAACTTGACCCGTAAGTGCTTCATCGACGTCTCCGGATGTGTGCAACCAATAACGAGAGGATAAGCCGGGTGCAGTTAATTCAATAACCCCGTTAGGGTCATTGATCCTAGTTTCGGGCACACAACACACATCAATACCCATTGTATCAAGGGTGTACACGAATGCAGCCTATTGACCTTTTTTAGGGTACGTACGTTGAACGCTGCATGGAAACGGGACAGCGTGGCCTTATTAGGGACTATTCGCGATAGGCGTCCGATGGGTCTTGTGGGAAGATGACTGCATTTAGTTCTACTCCAGTGGCACTTCGATTGCTATCAGTTATGCAGGGAATTATAGAAGGTAGGTTGGTAATGGGGGTCGGGATGGTAGTAAGAGAAACAGGTGGAAGAGAAAGAAAGGAGGCGCCAGCACTAGCATGTTTTCGCTTATCCGCCCTGCTGTATGCATCAGATAAGGCGATCCTTGATGATCTGCGCGATAGCCGATGCAGGATGAAGTTTATCTTTGAAGAAAATGTCATGGTTGTATGTGGGCTGAGATACTGCCAGGGCGCCGAGACTTTGTTCAAAAGCATGTCCGCAAGGGAGCGGGGGTGTTAATGATTTACTTTTACAGAAATGGATGCCATATCATTTCAAATCCCCAACCTGGAGGACCAGAAGACTGAGTTTATCTGACCTCTCACCGTTGACCAACCTGGTAGGAGTAACTCTCATGTGCCCGGAGGTATCACCCAGTATAGCTCAATGAGTCAATGAGGTACGCAAACCGTCGCACCACGTTAAAGTCCGGTTTCTTTGCGATGAATCAGCTAGAAGCCGTTTTGGAATTCAAATACCTGGGCAGCTACATTGGCGTCCATGTAATGGAAGGTGAGATTACGAACCGTATAGCAAAATCTCGAGGTGATTTTGCCAATTCCACCACCTGTGTCGCCGACGCGGCATCACTAGCCGTGAAGGACAGTGTTTATACAGCGGCTGTACGTTCAGCCGTCTTATACAGTAGTGAAACCTGGCCCATGAGGTTGACAGACATAATGAGGCTAGCTACGTTCGACCATCGCTGCCTTCCCAGCTTATCTCATGTCTGATGGGAGCACCGCTTGATCAATGAATGCGGTTGGCGTCGCGCATTTGGTGCAGGAGGAGCGAGTGAGCCGCTCATTACCGTTATATCCCTGCACCAGACTCCGATGGCTGGGTCACGTTATGCGCATGCCAGCACACCGAGTCCTGCAACGTGCATTGTTTGCGCGCTTGGGATCTGGATGGGATGAGGCCAAGCAATGACTTGGTGAAGAGGGATGAAAGTCCTCCCTTCGAAGTTGGCATCGATTGGTACATCCTGACTGCCGGCTTGGGGTCCGATAGACGATGAACGCATTTGGTTGGACACACTTGCTGATATGGCGAACAGCCTACGTCAGTGACACATGTGTTTTCTTTTTCCATCCTGTTTCCTTTAGATTCCCCTTTCAATCACCTTCTAAATAAATTAATAACATGATATTTAACGTTATATTACTTGTATTAGTGTTTTTCGTGTGTTTTGTATTTCGGCACCCTACCTGAGGTCTGTACCTCAGCTAAGGTGTGTTGTCGATGATGATAATGGATAGGACGAGTCTTTGGGGCAAAGGTATGTTTGTTTCTACATTTTTGGGTGCGCCTCCTTCCATCGGGAGGAGGTTTGTTTATTTTGTAGTGGAAACCATTTGCTCACTAAGTTGTGTTGCAAAGTAGCAACAGCAGAAAGTATATCTGCGAAGTCCAATTTTGATCTTTTTGGGCCTCTCAATTGCAACCTTTGAAGAATCCTGATAACGAACATTTTTTCAACTTTGGTAGATTACGGAACGGCGCTCACAATCTATCGCGGATAATTTTTAGGAGTTTGCGTTTTACTATTCGGTTGCTACCTGGCCGTATTCGGACAGCAACAAACTATTAAGTTGTAGTAGTACTTTTCTACAGAACGACCAGTAGCTTAGTGCATCCGGAAGGATTGATTAATGAATGTGCCTTTGCATTCGTATAAATTTGCGGAGTGACTTTCTTATTTATTTCTTGTCAGCGCCAGTCAACCCTTTGAGTCCTGAATTACTTTACCTATAGCTCGACATGAGCTACCAGAACTTACTCCACACACTGTGGAGTGATGTATCGGAGTTATGGCCTTTACTTAATTGTTGACAGTAGGTTATTGTACGTAATCTTGCGAGTACCGGCAGTAATGACGCTTGTACTGAAGCAGTAAACAAACTGGTTTTTATAAGTACCGTCAGGACACAAAGGGTTAATAGCACCCTCATTAATCTACTCCATCACGAGTGCCAGAATGCGTTTTTTATTGTTTTTTTACTAAGCCCTGTCTACAGACCCTTGGTGAGGTGTCTCTCTTCTACACCGCTTCAACTCTGGCTACTTTTACTCGCGGATTATTGCGGGTGTTGAGTTGGGGAGGCTTGTCCGCAACGATGAGGTACACTGGCGATTACTATTCGTTGACTATTAGGTCACTTTGGTAAAGCAACGAATTGGCTTGGACAAATTGGGTTGTTCCGGCTACGCGCCAAGTGTGTTGTTTTGTTTGCTGCATTTCGGATGGTGTAAGACTCGTTTGGCATCTACGGATCTGGCGGCGGGAGGTGAATTTACTGGTGATTAATCTGAGTATTATTTATTCGGTTCACATTGCACACTTAAGCCCATGCGGCCTGCCTATTACTCATCTTAATACCTTGCAGGACATGGTTTGGAACCGGTTCCGGTGATGCGTTTATTGTTGTTTACTAACCGGGCTTGTTGCACCTCAAAAGGCAACTCTTATCTTTTGCGTACAATTTCATTGCTGATCACTTGTACCTTATTCTTTCTTGTTTTACCCCACTTACACTACGCCCATGTTGGCCTACATTCAACTAGACACTTTCTCGCTTGGTGAGTCACGGCTGACCGCTTCATTTGTTTGTAGCCCATCACGAGTACAGTCCACTGTGTCGGACTTTTCTGATTTCTAGTACCTGCACTCGATTACGCGCATGGTATCGGACCAGTATTTGCTAATCCTATAGGCGAACCCAGCGGCGTCGATCTGCTTCCGGTGGACTGACTTCGGGATTTGGAGTATGCAGACGACATCGCCGTAATTTGCACTTTCTCACAGACCGCCCAAAATGTTCTGCGTAGGTTGGAGATTGTCTCCCAGTTTGGAATGACCTTCGCACCACCGAAATGCAAGGTTTTCCTGATTAGGCGTTACTCCTGACCTTACCCTTCTAGGTCATTCATTAGAAGTGGTGGACACGTACGTTTACCTCAGAAGCTGCCTCAGCGCTAATGGTTTAACGGATGAGGTTTTCTTGCTCGTCTCCAAGGTTTGGGTTGCTTTTGCCAATCTCCGCCATCTCTGGCGCTGAGGTGATCTGAGTCTAGCTCTGAAGGGCCGAGTTTACAATGCCACAGTAAGAGCGGTTCTTCTCTATGGCTGCGAGACTTGACCTGTTCGCGCAAAGGATGTTGAGAGTCTGTCCGTTTTTGATCACCGCTGCCTTCGGAGCATTACTGGTGTACGATGGCAACATCACACTAGGAATGAAGATATTCGACGAAGGATTTTCAGGTCAGACAGACTTTGCCGGCCACTGAGCACTATAATTTCTCTTCGTAGACTTCAGTGGCTTGGGCACGTATTCCGCATGCCTACTCATCGCTTACCTCTCCGTGCCCTCTTCTCGCACGCAGAAGTCGGCTGGAAGCGATAGCAAGGTGGCCAACGTATGACTTGGGCCAGAACCATGAAGGGGCTAACGTCAAAGTTAGCCGTGGTCAGGCGCTCTCGGCTCCCTGGCTAGAGTGCGAAGGATTCGGAACGCAAATGACTGGAAACGCTCTCGGATATTGCGAGAAATCGTGCACAATGGCGGACTTGTTATGACTCACTATTCCCATGAACATCAGCTTTTTCCTCTATCTTCGTATGTTTATTGTATTTTCCATACTTTGTGGCACTATACCAATTGTACTATTGGCCGTTTTGAATGAATGAATGAATGAATATATATATATATATATATATATATATATATATATATATATATATATATATATGCGCTGTACCATTTGGGGCCACTACAGAAGCGACGACGGGTCCTGCAGAGAATTACGACGAGCCGGCGCAGCGTTTGTAGGCAGGCTGAATTCGATTTATTAACCGCGTGCTTGCATGCTAAGTCTCTTTGTTTCAAGTGGTGGGTTTACAGTTTTTACCTTAATGCTTTTCTTTCTCATATAAATATCTCTCTGTACTCTATTCCATTAACTTGCGCACATCGCTTCAGCCATTTGTATTCGATTTCCGTAACATCTTTGTGTTCGTGACATTCCGTGAACTATACTTCCTGACCTCGTGCACTTAGCTAGGATTTGTTTGTAAACAACTTATTACGTATGCTATTTAATTAAGGTTTATATCACCGTTTCCTTATGCATTAATCGAGTTTTTCTCTTTTTCTTTCTCTTTCTCTCAAGTGTTTGGCTGTTGTTTGATATCCTTGGTGTGGCTGCGCTTGATGTGCATGTTGACAAGGTGCCTACCTGTCTATTACCCACTACCTCGTCCATACTGGCTCCAGGAGACAGTTGGTCGTTGCTGGAGGGGACGGGGTGCACGGTCCTTGTGGCCGTGTTAGGCTCGAAGAGTGGTTCCATGCACTCAGTATGGAGCGGACTACGGTCCAGCCACCGCCTTGTGTGCGGTTGATTCCCCAAATACAGTGTGCTTGTGTTTGCCTGTGAAGGAGTGTGGACCGGCTCCGTTGATGAAACGTGGCTCCCATCCACATGCCTCCCGGTCTTATTCCTTCAGGTTTACACTGGATATGGGATGGGTGTGGTTGGAGCTGTGGGTGGTGCAGCGCAAGCCACCCGTGGTCCCTCTGTAGGCGCAGGCGTCCTGTGGCTTGCCACAGTGACAGGCAAATCCGAAACCGGATGCCGCCAACCATATATATATATATATATATATATATATAAAGGTTATTGATGTCCCTGTTTTTATTACAATCCTGTGTCAAGTCAAGTCAAAATAAGCTTTATGAACCCTAATTGTGTCATTCGACAAGCCACCACAGTGGCTAGATTTTCCATATGACTTGGTTGTGAATTATTGCTCCATGTTGTTAACCTTACATTCGGTATTTTACTTTCGGGATCACTTCTGACGGAGCCGTCCTTTATGCTTTTTTATAACATACCATCATAGTTTTTCCTCTTATTATTCTTGCAGCTACAGTCACGGTACATGCTCTAGGTCACTTCGTTTTTCGAGCAACACCCTCGTAACACAGCAGCATCACATCAGTACTTTGTGTTTATGCTTCACCGCTCCGAAAACAATCGCCGTTCTGTTCTCGGTGTCCGTCAATCAAACACGCTGTCAACCACACAGAATGCGAGAAAATAGGTGGCCGTTGATGAATGATATATCTCCGGATAGAACCCGGAATAATTGATCGAAGTGTGAAAAAGGTGTCAGAGTTCAGGATAGTATCAGTGAGGAACTAGAGTGTAGAGAAAAGTGGCTTCAGTTAATGAACATAAAAGTTAACCAAACGAGCGAATTCGTTTGAAGATATCCCTTCTAAGAATTGCCCTTCTTTGTGATGGATAAAATGGAGAATATGTGGTAACCTCTTACAGGATGTAATCTTCTAAGTCAACGTTCGTAGTTGATTTGCACACTTCTCTAGCAATGTACGGTCATAACTAGTCAGTTCTCGCAAGAAACATGGTTGTTAATCTAAATCGAACTGTGAAGGAGTCGCACCATTTTCATTCTAATCACTACTATTGCTTGACAGCTGCTTGTTGCAATTGTTAGCACGTAGGTCTGTAGGGTTGGATTCATCAGTCGTATTACTGCGATTTTAACTTCGTGTAGTTTCTAATGGTGCACTTGCTTACGTAGATGTATCGTCATACACTCTCATTATTTTCAGTCACTTTCCGAAACTAACAATTTACTGATTAGGTTTTTTGCCCCTACTTTAATATTCCTCTTGTCATTGTAAGTTTCTTGCATCGTTAGAATCATTTGCGTTGTTTCGATTTTCCCCTATGTTTGGTTGAGCAACTCTAAACCTCCTTTAACCCATCTGCTCATATTTTTGGCTCTTTGATGATGGTTTATGTTACTACTTTTAGCTTTGTCCCTTCCGATCTTTGCTATCTTCGCGTATCTCCCGTTCCGGGACATTCCTCAGCTTTAATCACAATCCATTCCTACGTGCACCAATGTGCTCTGAGTCTTCGAGTCAGCATCGATGTATTCAGGATGGACCGCGTTTTGACAACCTCGCCTTACGATCACTTCCCGTTGACTCTGGACCTAACCGTACCAGAACCGTGAAGGGGGCCTGTTTTACCAGAGTTAAACCAACACCACTAGACTCGCCACAACTGGTCGTTGCATCAAAAGATGTGTTTGAACTTTTGGACCTTCCAGCCAATCTTGTGGATGCCACCGAAGAATTATCAGTGGAACGCACAGTTTTGACTGATTATTTGTCTGGAAATAAGCAATGGCCCGGGAGTGAGCCTGCTGCTCATTGTTATTGCGGTCACCAGTTTGGCAGCTTCGCTGGGCAGCTAGGTGATGGGGCGGCTATGTGAGTTCCTGTGCAATAATACAAACCATGTTCCAATTCTTTCAACATCAACATTGGATATTCGGTCTCGAAAATGGCAACCCTTCTATAGTTTTGGATTGTTTTGTTTTTTGATTTATTGATACCGCTTAGTCCGTGGATTCAGTTATATCACATGTGACCGATCTCGCGATATACTTGTGAGGTGCTACTCAGATGTTAATCGCAAGAGGGGGCATGTAAGGCGTACGGAGTACGGAAGTAGGGGGAACAACTATATTGTCTGGACCCAAGGTGTACTGACAAAACTACAAAGAATAGAGAGCAGATAAACAGAGGCAGACAGTAATACCTGGCGTGACTCACGAGGAGAACAAGTGATCGGTATGCACAATCAGCTAAACAAATAGACGATCGGTGGATATAAAATCCTGTCTCAACATTCTGAAAGCATAAATGATTCATGTCCACTACCTACTCAACCCACGCGCTACTATTGGCAACTGCTTGGCAGCGAAGCGTCGGTACTGTGTGCCGGCCTATTACTGATTCATTCTTCTTCCTTTGTTTATTTAAGGTAGTAAAAGTCACTTCTTTTTACTGTCTTGTGATGTAGCTAATGTGAAAATTTCAAAGCGGTACCATTTAAAGATCACTATAGTTCGCACGAAGTTAGGTATGAATTGACTCATTTGCATGTTCACAATATTTGTAAGTGGGTCACCATGTCGTTAGATGTCCGAATGCTGACGGTTTAAATAGCTGGATTGAAAGAAGCCTTTCCTGGCTAGCACACCCAGAGTGAGAAAGGAATTCTGAAGCCTTCAAACTGGTTGTGCCATTAGCCATGTTTTATCTGGCCGCTAGACTGTTAAAGACAAGGGGTCGAGGTATGAGTTCACTGTTCATAACACGTTGGGAAGACAGTTCGGGTGTATTCCTTGGCTACCATCCTATATGGCTTGATCCACTGGTAGCCCGAGTTGCTCGTTCCTGGGTTCAGCTGCTCGCCGAGCTTCGCACTTGGCATGCAAACGTTTCATCACCACACGAAGTGACTTCCTCAGTGCGCTGCTAGGGCAAACCTAATCCGCTGAGTCGGTCGTCGATTTGTGATTGAATAGCAAGTGGCTTTTTATTGATCTCCTCGGTCTGTGCCCCATGACCATCCGCCTGCCCAACTTCTCTAATGGGCATGGGCGATCCGTGATATAGTTTTGCTCCGGCTGTGGTGTTGACGGCTCGTTTAGCTGTTCAGCACAACAGCCGGGGCAAAACCATCCCACGGATTACCCGTGTCTTTCAGAGAAGTTGGGCAGACGGATGGTCACGGGGCACAGATTGAGGAGGTCAATCCAAAAGTCACTTGCTAATCAATCACAAATCAACGACCAACTCAGCGGATTACGTTTGACCCAACAGCGCACTGAGAAAGTCACGTCGTGTGCTGATGAAACGTCTGCATACCATTTGCCAAAATCGGTGAACAGTTGAACAAAGAAGCCATCCTATATGTTAGTCTTTCGGACTCATTTGTTGGAGGGAAGAGTAGTCATCATGTTTACTCTTTACTTTAGTGGATCTTATTTACTAGCTCGGTTAGATATTGGAAACGACATACTGTGTTCTTATTTTCGGCCTCTATTAATGAGCACAGTGGGAGAATGAATATGATCCAGCTTCCATCTGGATCACAGTGTTCTATTGTTCAAGGTGTGATTAGCCTCTCGCGTTTCGTTTGGTCCATACTTTAACTGTCTTCTGTGTGATGACAGGTGTATCATACCAGAGTGAATGGGTGGGTCAACCGAGCGAGCCAAATAGCCGATGGTCAACGGGTGTAACTGATTTGATTGCTGGACATGGATTGGCCGACATTCATATGAGTTACTCATCGTTTGTTTGAGTCAAAGGGTCTTTAGTTGTGGACGTAAACGCGTAACTTACATCGAGGCGTATGGCTTGCCAAACGTGCTGTAATTTTTGCCGAGTTGTCTTTGCCGAATAAACTCTTGTCTCTGTAGGACTGAGTTCTGCAACATAGTGTCAGAGAAGACAAGGACGAACCCCATCGGCGGCGATCGGATGCTGTTCGGATCACCAGCGGCTCTTCAGATGTCTGCCTCATTAACCATGAATGAACGGGTCCTGGCGAGTAATTGTCGTTTATGGAGAAGCAAGTAGCCATATTTCTGATCATTAGAACCTTTGGACGAACTACCGATGGCGTATCGCTTGGTCATGTCTCGACACGCAGCAGGACATGACGCACGCCGTGTTCTAGAGACATTGCACTGCGACAAAGGCGAAGATCCCAATAATTTACAGACGGTCATTAAAAAGTTCAGCGAATTTTGTGAGGGTCAAACCAACGAGACCTATCAGCGCTATCATTTTTTTCGCGCAATAGAGTCATAAACGAATCCGTATACGCGCACATCACTGAATTGAAGCTTTTCGCCCGATCCTGCAATTTCTGTAAATGCATGGGCAACAGTCTCATACCCGATCGTATCGTTCTGGGAATCAATGATGAAAGTACGACAAAGCGGCTTTTGCGACAACGCAAGTTATCGCTTTAGCAGTGCATCGATATCTGTAACCTGGAGTCCTCGACCACCTATCAATACCAACAAATGAAACTTGCAACAGAAGCAGAATTGTGTGCCGTTTCCGGACGCGAAGCAACCAAGGCTACTAACGAGAGACAGGATAACTGCAACTTGCGTCGTACGACACCCGAGCTCTCGTGAACAGTGTCTGACGTGGGGACGGAAATGCACCAGATGTGGAAAAAGGAACCACTTTGCTCATTGCTGCCAATCAACCAGTGTGAGTGCGGTCGCTCGTGACAAGTCGCCCGCAGATGTAGAACATTAAATTGGCAGCGTGTCTCAGTGGGTGCCGCAAAAAGCTGTCTACGCAATTCTTTTGATGGGAGACAAAGCCGTACGATACCACTTAGACACGGGAGCTACTGTCAACATTCTACCATGGAAATTGTTTCGGAGTGTGCCTTCGGTGTGAACAAGATTGCCTGCGCATGTGGAATGGTTCCAGACTTATTCCGAAGGGCCCGGCTACGGTCGAAGTGATTAACCTAAGGAACCGACCGTCATACCGACTGGAGTTTGTGGTCGTGGATGAGGAGCTCACGCCGATACTCGGCATTGAATCGATCTACTTTCTCGGTTTTGTTTTTAATTATGATCGTTGCGTGCATGCTTGCCATGGAGAAACAGATATTAGGGACTAATATCCTTCTGTGTTTAGCCCGGGTTTTTGAAAATTTGAGGGAACCGCTCACTTAGCGTAAGATCTTTTGATATGGCCGACAGCGTTACTGGCTAGGAGAGTTCCATTCACACTGCGTGACATTTTTCGTGCTGAGTTGAGCAAATTATTGAGAGGGTATGATTGCCAAAGTCGACGTACCAACTGATTGGGTTAGTCAAATCGCAATCATTACGAATAAGACGAGCAAACTGCACGTATTGATCCTAAACCGTTCAATGAGGTCCTGCGTAGAAAGCATTATGCGCTACTTACCCTAGAAAGACATCTTGCCGCGCCTGGCCAGAGCTAAATATTTCACCAAGGTAGACCTGTCTTCCGCATTGTGGCATGTGGTTCTTAATAAAGAATCCAGTTTCCTGACTCCATTTGCAGCACTGTTCGGGCGTTATCGTTGCCTGCATTTACCGTTTGGTCCAAAGTTGTCAAGTGAAATTTCCCGAAAATGATTGCTGCAAGCGCTAAACGATTTACATGATGTAACATGTGTGGCAGACGATGTTTTAATTTATGGCTCGACGCAACGACATCATGACGCTAATCTCCACCGTTATATGCATCACTGTGTGCAAAAGAACATCAGGCTTAACTGCGAGAACATTGAGCTTCGAAAAGATGAGGTGATTTTCCATGGGCATGTGTTAACTACCCAAGGGATCCGGGTCGATCCAGGAAAAATCAAGGCACTACGAGAGATGCCACCTCCTATCTAGGTGACAAGAATACATCGCTTAAACGGCATGATGAATTATTTGAGACGTTTTATGCCTAGACTCGCTGGTATCATGACGCCCATCAGGGAGTAAACTGGTTGCGGAAAGGCACAGGAAACCGCGTTTGCAACTATTAAGCACCTTATCAGCAACCCGCCTGTACTTGGATATTCCGATCCAGTGCAGCCACTGGAGGTACAGTGTGACAGTAGCCAGGAAGGAATAGGTGCTGCACTCTTACAGAATGGAAAACGTTTGGATTTCCGCAGCCATGCAGCGCTATGTGTAGATTGAGAAAAAGATGCTCACGGTTCTCTATGCTATGGAGCGTTTCAACGACTATACTTTCGGAAGAAAGACAACTGTATACCGACCACAAACCGCTCATGTCGATAGCCAGAAAACCGCTGCACATCGTTCCCCATCGTCTTCAGCGTATGTGTATCCGGCTTCAAAGCCACGACGTGGATCTTGTGTACACGCTTGGTGCACAGATGTTCATTGCGGGAATGGTTGTACCTACTCACGGTGGATTACTATAGTGATTATTTTGAAATCGATTTACTCGCCACTACGACCACTACGCTCACAACCAAGTGGGAATTCATGCACCAGAAAACTAGCCCATATCACATCCAAGCGAATGGAAAAGCAGAGTTAGCAGTGAAGCAGGCCAGGCTACCGTTATTAAAGGCTAGAGCTACTGGCGAAGACCCGTACCTCATGTTACTGGTGAGTCGCAACACACCTTCAATGGACATCGGTTTAAGCCCAGTGCAGCGTCTACACAGTCGAAGGACTAGAACGTTGATGTCGGCATCTACCACACTTTTGCGCCCAGTTTCGCCACAGCATGAGAGGTTACGGAACCATCTGAGAAGACGACTGACAACCCAGAAACGGTACTACGATCGCAGTGCATGGGTGCTGCCTGAGCTAACAGTGGGGGAGGAAGTGTGGGTTCAACCAGTACCCGATGGTCAAAAGCGGTGGAAGGAAGGTGTGGTGACTGCAAACATCGGTGCAGGGTCATACGAAATAAATGTTGGAGAGAAAACGCTCAGAAGAAATCGCGTTTATTTGACAAGACACCGGAGACAACGATGTGGAGTTCCCGATGGCATGTGGCAGGAGAGCATGACAGCGGATACAGCTAACGTGACGCGGTGGCACTGCGTATGGGGTGTATAACAATATGGAGGCCCAAGGGCACGAAAAATGGGCGGATGTGATGGGGGTGTCATACCAGAGTGAACTGGTTTGTCAACCGAGCGAGCCAGATAGCCCATGGTCAACGGGTGTAACTGATTTGATTGCTGGACATGGTGGATTGGCCGACTCATGTGAGTTACTCATCGTTTGTTTGAGTCAAAAGAACTACCTCATTGCCTCAGTAGGATCTTTAGTTGTAGACGGGAACGCGTAACTTACATCGAGGAGTATAGCTTGCCAAACGAGTAAATGCTTGTCCCTGAAGAGCTGAGTTCTGCAAGATTTTGGGTCGATCGTGGTACGTATCCATGTTCCGCCAGAGTGCGATCTAGCTGCGTTGAATATGTTTTTCCCAGCGAAGATTGAAACCTATTCTTTATTTTAATTTATTTGCTCTCAGAACCTCGCTCCACCCACTTACCTTCTCTTCAGAGGTTAGCTGTCACCGTTCTAGTATTCTTTTCCAATGTGAGTCAGACGCTTTCTTCCCAAGGTGACCATGAACTTTCGTCTGCAATCATTTTGCACTAGATCGCTTTTCAACTACCTTCGGGTATTCATACATGCAATTTGAATCACTTTTTTGTTCAGCTATCTGGGAGAAGTGATTAATAAGAGAGGCGAACGCTGGGAGCTTCAGCTCAAGGGGGCTGGCTTAACACCGTTCTCCCGTAGTGCCGATGGTCGAAAAGTCTTGCGTTCAAGTCTGCGTGAATTTCTTTGCAGCGAAGTAAGTTTGTTTATTATAGTTCAGTTTATAAATATCCAATAGGTTTTGCCCGGTGTTAATAAGTCGCATTCAGTGTTTAGCTTCGTTGAATTAACTTAGCAGCTCCTGACTAATCTAACGAGTCTCGTTCCCTTTTATGTATTAGCCACCGGTGGCGCTGCAGCCAAACACGAACTATATTAAAACAAGCATTCAGACAAGGAGGATAGAAAAACACTTTTCTTTTCAGGTTTGGTCATCAGTGGTTGAAGAGGAAGCAGCTGCAATAGATCCGAAAGTCCCCCGCTTCACCATAATTGCCAGAACTCTTATTCATTTCTGATACCTGTCCGGTTTTTCTGTAATTGTGAACGACGAGCTCAAACATGACTGTGTCGGGATGTTGTGTTGTACTCCACGCGATGTTTTACAGACTTTTCGCCACCACACTAGGCGACAACACAGCTGCAGCTTTCATTTAAGCGCATTAATGATTGGAGACATCCGATAAAGCATTTGCCTGTCACCGCGGCCTCCATTGAACAGTCACAGGAAGCCTGCGCCTACAGAGGGACCATTGGGTGGCTTGCGATGGACCACCCACAGTTCCGTTCACACACCTCATATTCAGTGTAAACCCGAAGGAATAAGACCGGGAGGCATGTGCATGGGAGCCACATTTCATCAACGGAACCGGCCCACTCTCCTTAAACGTGCACAGCAGCATCATTCCAGTATAACTTTTGGAATCATGCTCACCAGACGTACACAAGCCGGTGGCTTCGCTTCAGCTCGTTACACATTTGATGCATAGGACTACTCTGAGCCTATCACTGTCACGAGTACCGTGCACCCCATCTCCTCAAACAACGACTAACTGTCTCCTAAAGCCAGTGTAATCGAGACAGCTGTTTCTTTGACAGGTAGGCGCTTTGTCAACATTCACATCAAGCGCAATCACATCCGAGGGTTTCAGTTAACAACCAACACCTGCGATGCTTGAATACCATCATGGTGTTAAGTACACGTACAGACCCACTGCAGCCGTGATGTTGAACTCATGCCACATGGACCACATTCTTAGCCTTGCTTAGTCAATGGAATCGGAAACAACCAACTTAATAAGCGTCGCGTTGATGATGCTTATCTATTCAGCTAACTCTTCGCGTTTCCGAGGTTCGCCCGGCTTGACTACGCTGGTGGCTTACGAGACCAGCTTGGCTGAAGTAATCGCGACCGCAGGTGCTACAGCGCCAAGTATTTGAAATGGATGGGTTAGACTCCATCAGCGCCTGTCGTTTCCGTATCCAGCGTTTCTCTTTCACATGCAACAACTCTTTCTCATGCACCTGAGCAACCGCCTTCTTGGTGTGCTCTCGCCATTAGCACCCATCCAGTGCCTTTGATTGCCAACACCTAGTACCAACATTGATTCGTGTTCCTGCCCTGATAACGTAGCTTCGGTTTTCCCACGTTCCGCTTCCGTGCACGCAATTGACCACATCGCAGTCGTTTCGGTATCCTCCTCGAATCCATGCTGCAGACATGTCCGAGCCACTTCAGGTGCCTCAGCAGAAGTATACTGTCCACTGCATACATGTCACCGCGGCACAGCACTTCCAAGCTAACATTTCGGTCACTCTAACCGATACGCAGAATATGACGCAGGTACCGTTGATGGAAATGCTCCAGGTATCGGATTTCCTTCCGGTACATTTTCCAGCTTTCGTTACCTTGCAGAAGAATAGACAGCATCATCGACCGGTGCATCGGCAACTTCGTCCTGTTGGTCCACACGCGATTTCCCAGCTTGCCAAATGCAGCGGCCACCTTCAATGCGCGGATGCGCAGTTCGCTCGTCATTTGGACCTCCGTTGGAAGTGCGCTCCCGCTTTAGCAAAATCTCCATGGGTTATTCGAAACCACGTCACAAATCTGAATTTGGAACAGACCCACGGATTCCATTCCTGGTAAAAACATAGAAAGACAGTCTTACTTGTGTTGAAGATGAGTCAGAATTTGGCCGCTGTCGACGCGAGAGCCCTCATCGTGCGCTGCATCTCATCCTCGCTGTATGTAAGCAATACACCGTTGTCCGCAAAGAGCAACATACGGATAGTTGTCTCGCACACTACTATTCTTGCTTTGATAAGACGGATGTTTAGCAATTTATCACGAATACGATGCTCCACACGAACACTGTAATCACAGGCAGCATCAAAAGCACATGACAACATTGTGATTAGGTAAATATTAAACAGATCAACACACAGTCTTACTTCACATCAGCGACAACGTTAAAGTCATCTGAGGTTTGTCCACAGAGCTGCACCCCCGCCCGCGTACCACTGTACAGATATTCGTTTCGGATAGCAAGCTTACACGGGCAACCGAAATTACCCAACATCAATCACACTGCCTCGCGGTTCGCCGTGTTAATTTTTTGGTGAAGTCAGCAAACAACGTGTACATTGGTTGGTGTCTCTCTGTATTTCTCCTGCACTTGACGAGGCGCGAACACCATATCTATGGTGCTGCGGTCCGAACGAAATTCGCATTGAGTTCCGCTATGTTCGGCGCAATGATCTGAATGAGGAGGCGGTTAAGCAGCATTCGGACGATCAATTTCCCTTCACACCTCAGCTTTTTAATGCCGCGATAATTTTTTGGCACATTTCTTGCTCCCTTTGGCCTCTTACGGTAGTAACACAAGGGCATCATTCACTTTAAACCACATGCGCTGCACTAAGTAGTGCAACTCACTTACTGACTCGGATTCCCCGAGTTTCAACACTGGTGATATTCCGTCGGCACCGGTGTACTTGCCTTTTCCCAGCTGAGCAACTGCTATCTGCCTCTCATCAAGTATCAGTGTGTCGACAACACATCTTCATCTCTTGGTGTTGTAGCGTGCGCAACATGGTTCAGTCAAACTCTGAACAGTTATCCAAGAAACAGTCAAACTGTGTTCGCGGAATCTGCATTATGTCTGCAGTTGCTATGCATGCATCGTCTGACGTAGTATTGAACAGCGTTCTCACCGGCCGCAACGTGGATTCATACACCGCCTCCAAGAACTCAATGAATTTCTTGTGTTGGCAGAGTAGCATTCCATCTACTTCGCCTTCTCTGTCCCCCATGCATTCTTACTGCAACGGAGCTCTGAAGTCCATCACAACTCAATAGCAAAAATCACTCTTCTCATCATCGGCAGTTATCCATATGCGCAGCAAACGCTACATTCTTCTACGACACCAACGCGTCAATGGTCGCACTATTGTCATCAGACCAATCGGGCTGCTTACCGTTTGCGCGCCCGATGCAGCAGCCGTCACCTGTTCAGGTATGTGGTGCCATAGGACACTCACTGAGGCGTTGGATTCGCCATCACCAAGGTGGGTAGCCATCGCCTTCTCCAGTTCCATGCTCTTCTCAGAAGTATCAAGGGAAAGAACATTAAGTTTACACAGGTTCACTACATATGGGCAACACAAGGACTTACTAAAATATACGCACAATTTGCTCCTCACCAAATTGTGTTCAGTGCCAATTAGCTCCACGCAGTACACGTGTCATGCGCACTTCACGCATGTCACGCTGCCTTACAATGACATATTCGAGCAGATGAACGGGATCACTCCGTGGATGCGTCCAAGTTGCTGTCACTCGCGCAGGGTTCAAAGTGTTTGTTCGTGATCGTCACCCCGTGAGTGGCGCACCGTGATAGCAACCGGTTCCCGTACCCATTGGCTGTGCCAGTATCATGTGGACCGATTACGTCTGTCCACGCCGCGGCATCACGCCATACGCGCGTGTTGCAATCACCCAGTTGGTACAGGCCGTATCACGAAGGATAGCTGAGTGTATGATTGGTCCCTCATGTTATCAGTATAACAAACTGCCTACCATCTACCTATATTGACATCTTTGAGGTTCGCGGGTTATGAAAAGTGGCAAACCTACCTCTTCCAAGTCTCAGGTGAAGAGTCATCAGTTGTGGGCTAATGCCGCTCAGTACTTTTACCAGCTGGTCATTTAGACGCCTAGATAGTGCATATCCGACTACATGTTCACGTGATGCTGTGGTGGTGTTTCCCACTCGGTAGAACATGTAACCAACACGATCCTCATGCCGGTTGTCATGGTCAGTGAACCGTGCCTCGCTGAGTGCGGCAATGTCAATGCCGTAACGCGCTAGTTCTATCGCGACCAGAGCAGTACATCGCTCACTCGTGTTCCGGTCGTGTAGCGTGCGCACGTTCCAGCACTCGATATTGAGCGCTTTACCCGGAGGCAAACGATAGTGCCAGACACTCGCTCGTGTGGTGACCTGTATTAGTGAAGGTAATGTATTGGTTATAATGTTGACTGGTAGAGGAAAATTTTGTTGGAAAGAAGTTAGATAGTACCACTCAGTTTAATGGCATTTCAGCTAATAACCTAATTGGAGGAACAAACCGGGTACGTTGATCCATACCCATGGGTACAACTTTCCTCAATGGTGATGTAATTCTAGTTGGTGTACTTTCACTTTTTGTAGTTTGTCCGTTTAGTGACTGGGATGCTTATCTCGATCGTTATCGGTCTTGTCAAGCTCACAGCACAGAATATGAGGGTGTGTGCGAAAAACTTCAACAATCACTGCGAATTTAACTCTCCCTTAACTCATTGCAGTGCCAGAGTGTCTTTTGCTAAGTGGTACGTGGTCGACTTCTCTGCGTCTCATAAGGTGACCCCACCGTTTATGAGCTGTCTTCTTCAGACATTCGAAGTTCTCATCGTATCTTCTCCCGTTCTTTTCAACATGCATCAATCAATTGTCTTCATTCCCTCAACATTGCCTCTGCTTTTGGCCGGCAATCCTATATATCCATTGTTACAAAACATCCGATAGTTTAATAACCCACACGAATATTATACGAGCGTCAAATATTTCTATACATTGGCCATCGCTGGTACTCCCACTATGTTGTACTAACGGAGGCTGTTTTTTCATCCTGCGGCATGGCTGCAAGAACTTGACGATCGTGACATCATTCTCGGAAGCGTATCGTCCCTCCGAGCCATAGTGATTCTCATGTGTATGATTGACGCCAGTTTTTGCTGCTACTATATAACCCTGATTACTTCTTATTCGTTGAACGACAGGTTCAGGGAACTGGGTCAGTTGTATTAGGATTCGTTACTCGAGGGTTTCCATAGAACACACTACAATCTTGTCCACATTTGTTATGTTATCTGACGAGCACTGTTCCCCCCCGCCCGGCGCGCTATATCTCGGATAGATTAACCATTAGTGTCTCTGATCTGATAGCCCATCACTGTTACCTACTTATAGTAGACTTCATCTTATCTCTCTTTTGTCTCGCTTCCGAACTTCAGCTACTCAACATCCGAGTTTTATTCTGTCCTCTTATCTTTTTTCGTATTTTTATGTCATCGTAAGTGGAGTTAGCAATTTCTCTGTAGAGCTATATAACCACAATTTTATCAGATTCTGTTGTTACTGGTCTATCCTACACCAAGCGCTGAATGGATGGTTTGATTTCTTGCGTCACCGCTGGTCATTGAACTTTGTCCTTCTTAATGGTTTCCTTTAGCACTAACTACGCTCTGTGCTTTCCGACTTTGCGATTTATCGAAATCCGATTAGCCACGTCTTTTTCTTAGTTGCTGAGGTTCTCGCTGCGATGTTACATGGTATGATATACCATGTTTCTGCTTACCTACTACTTACCTGTTTACATTCTTAAGGTTCGCAATACGGTTTCACTCTTTAGGCCATGTATTACCTTGGTATTCCGACCACTCGCGCAGCAAGCGTTGTCACATCAGACACGATGGTTCCTCGGGATGTGTTTTATACGGGCAACGTAATAATGGAACGTGCTTCTGTTACAAGTCGAGTTGCTCCCACTTTTATACGGTACGTTTTGTGAATATTCCTTACATTTTTTGATTGCACTTCAAACTTGTTCCTCCTCGATTGATGGTAACTAATATTAACGCACGGATTTGCGCTAGGCAACCGCT
>OX104064.1:70839940-70971132 GCA_944474145.2 Dicrocoelium dendriticum
TTTACTTCTGGATAAGCATCCCTTACCTCGGATAGAAGATTTGTATGCTACGCTTGCAGGCGGACAAAAGTTCCACACAGATCGACCTCTAGACACGCATACTTACGAATTGATTTAGACGAGACCTCATCGCTCATCACTACGGTAAGTACACGCATGGGTTTATTCCAAGTACAAACGTCTGCCGTACGGGATCAGTTCAGCCCTCGACGATAATTCCAAAGGATCATTGACACTTGCGCCTATCTTGACGACCTTCATATTACAGGACCAAAGGACGGCTGAACATTTACAAAGGCTATCCACACTGTACTCGAACGTCTACAAATGAGTGGACTGAACTACGCAAAGCCCAGAGTGCGTTTTTGCTCGGGTATTCTGTTCGTTACCTGGGTATCAGCTTCTATAAACACGGATTACACGTGTTAGAAGACAAAGGCAATCCAATCCTTGTCACACTAACCCAAGTATGAAGCTAGGACACCGACTATTTTAGAGATGTCTTCTCACTGTCGTCGCCATTTACCTAACGCCTTAACACTATTTGCACCCTTGTTCTAGCGGTTTCACGAGGACAGAGCCTGGCTTTTGGGTCCGGTTCCTGGATACTAAAAGAGCGCTCAGCGCCTCCCCGTATCTCGTGCATTTCGATTCGAGCTGACCTCTAGTGCTGGCTTGCCGAACAACCTCCACGTGGTGCCAGCTAGGTGGTTCGGGACTATCCCGTGCCAGCAAATCGTTCGGCGGCACTGTTCCAGGACGTGGTGGGTCTTCGCCTGGCGAGCGATCTCCCTGTAAAAAACCACGTATGTCCGTTTAACAACACTGCGACGTGGCGGATGGAACTCGCCACTAAATAAAGTCACTGCCCTTCGCTTCACACTGACGAACCAGTGTATTCCAGCAACTTAATGCTGAAATTGTGGGGAGCATTGGACCCCTGTTAGGCAAACGAAAGTCGAAAGTCGTATGAACTGGACAATCACTCACCTGCTCCTAATAGGCGTGATTCTCTGAATTCGCTCCGCTGCCTTGCGGGCAGGCCATTCGGCCAAAGCCTCGGGATGGTGTCCCCTAATTCAACACCCTATTTGGGCTTCGGCAACCGGGTAGGATCTCGCCCTGTGACGAAGCCATGGACTCATCCGTGTTGTATTTTTTAACAGTAATATATATATATATATATATACTTGTACTGAAGTATGATGCTTCTCCACGCGGAGTAGGCGCAGTCCTCCGCCACCGGAGGGCAACCGTTCTCTTCATCCAACCACGTTTGCTACTCGCACCCTGCAACCCGCTGAAAGGAATTACTCACAACTGGACAGAGAGGCCTTAGCAATTATTTGCGGTCAAGCGTGTCCACCATAAATCACTTCTTTCGCTTCTGGGCGAGAAGTAAGAAATCCAACAGATGTCTTCGCCCCGAATTCAAAGGTGGGTACCACTTTTGAGCACCTATAACTACAAATTTCAATATGTAAACGGACCAAGTAATACCATTGTCAATGCACTTAATCGTAGCAACATGGCACAAAAATGAACAGCGTATAGTTCCACCAGACGAACTACAGCCCCAGTTGCTGAGAGTGCTGCATGACGCACACCCTGACGTGAATAGGATGAAGGCACTGGCAGGTGGTTATAGTTACTGGTCGAACATTGACCAGGATAGGATATAGAGCGTCAGCTGAATAATTGCGAACAATGTCAGAAATACTAAAGACACAACCTCCCGGACAGATAAGTCCATGGCGTTGGTCGGAGGGTTCCTGGCAGCGTTTACACGCGAACTGCTTTGGCCAAAATGATGATATGATTTGTCTACCTTTGCTTAATGCACATTCCAAATAGCTAGAAGTACATCCAGTTCCACTTGCTACTTCCGAAGCAACAGTTGCAAAAATGCGCTCTATATTCACCATTTTCGGTATCCCAGAGACGGTATGCACCGACAACGAAACATCATTTACCAGCAGTTTCTACAGTTCCTGATTTACAACGGAATAGAGCCCATCAACTCTGTGCCATACCATCCCGCGTCCTATGGAATGGCAAGACGTGCAGTCCAGACTGTTAGGCAAACTCTCCTCAAGCAGATTCATGGAACTCTACAAACTAATTTGGATCATCTCCTGTTCTCTTACCGCACGACCCCTACTGAGTCGACAAGAAGTCACCCGCGGAGTTAATGTTTGGCCGGCCACGACGAACGAGACTGCATCTACTTTTTCGAACGCCCCAAAGAGCTTGGAGGCAAAGCAGGAGATGTGTGGGGATGCCAACAGGCCAGAAGAAATGTGTATCAGTGATTTTGATCCGGTATACACAAGACTGCCTCACGAAGCAAGCTGACAACCTGTTGCACTTATGTCCTCAAGTAGTAACCAAGCAGATCTATAGCTAGAGGATGGTCGTATGGTGCGCAGTCATTTGACCATATCCGAACACAATCAATCGAACCGCATGAGCAGTATCAAAAACCGACTGTTATGGACGCTAAAATGGACGGTGAATCTGCCTCACAATATCAGGAACCGCAAACAGATGCTGAGCAACCTGAAATAAGACGCTCAAAATCTACGCATTAGCCAGTTGACAAATAAATAACTAAATGGTTTAGTCCCAGCAGTGCAGGGCATGCCTGCGAAGGCATAATCATGATAATACAAACAGATATGGTTGGTAATTGTAGTAAAATTTAGCAACCTAACAAGTAACATACTGGGATTATGCCTGTAAATATGTAAGTGTATGTGTCCATGGCTCGATCTGACAACGAAGGCAATGAACAATGAATTTATACGGGTTAAGAAGCGTTGCTTTACAAGCCCCGTTGGATAGTTGGTGGGGATATCAACACAATAATTAT
Organism: Dicrocoelium dendriticum; assembly: GCA_944474145.2. NCBI lineage: Eukaryota > Metazoa > Platyhelminthes > Trematoda > Plagiorchiida > Dicrocoeliidae > Dicrocoelium > Dicrocoelium dendriticum. Next base: position 70,842,813 of record OX104064.1, read on the forward strand.
GATAAAAAGGATAGTAAAATAGTTAACACTTTAAATACGAAAATAAAGACTAATCGTTTGCTTCGCTGCAGTCCTGCGATCCACTTAGATTCACAACACTCACAGGTAACAACAAATAATTCCAGGGTAAACTCCAGGTGTAGGATGGAGAAATAGTGTTAAGTAACAAAGTGTAAGTGGATGAGTGCATCGTCCAACCGTCTTTTAAATATTGTTAGTGTCGGTGCAGAGACGACCGATTCTGGGAGAGCATTCCACGGGTGACAGACACGGATGGAAAAGAAATTTCTGCGGCAGTTGCCGAAGTGGGGGAGAAAGACCTCATACATGCAGAGAAGAAGCGGCAACTGCGGAAGCGGCAAGATCCGATGGGTTGTACTCCATCGATATCCAGCGCTCGTTGCTGCTGCACATGCGGTCGCGAGTACCTGAGTCAGGCAGGCCTAGTGAGCGATGAGTGAGGCCACTCGGGACCACTGCCTGAGCGACGACGGGTCCCGCAGAGAACGTAGGCAGAACCAGCGCAGCGTCTGTAGGTACACTGCATTCGATTTACTAATCACATGCTTGTATGCTAAGTCTCTTTATTTCAGGTGGTGGGTTCAATTTTGTCCTAATGCTTTTCTCTCTCATATAAATGTCTACCAATACTCTCTTCTATAAACGTGCACACATCGCTTAATCCAGTTAGTTAATTTCGATAACATTTTCGTTTTTGTGGCATTTCCTTAAAACATACTTTCTGACCTCGGGAACTTACTTCGCATTCGTTTGTAGACAACTTACTTCATATGCTCATTAATCTAAGATTTATGTCACCGTTTCCTTATGCGTTACTCGAGTTATTTTCTTTGTTATCTTTCTCTCAAGGGATTGGGTGTTGCTTGATATCCCCGGTGTGACTGCGTTTGATGTGCATGTTGACAAGGTGCCTACCTGTCTATTACCCACTACCTCGTTCATACTGAATCCAGGAGACAGTTGGTCTTTGCTATAGGGGACGAAGTGCACGGTCCTTGTGGCCGTGCTAGGCTCAAAGAGCGGTTCCATGCACTCAGTATGGAGCGGACTACTGTCCAGCCACCGCCTTGTGTGCACTTGATTCCCCAAATACAGCGTGCTTGTGTTTGCCTGTGAAGGAGTGTGGGCCGGCTCCGTTGATGAAACGTGGCTCCCATCCACATGCCTCCCGGTCTTATTCCTTCGGGTTTACACTGGATATGTGGTGTGTGGGTGGTGCAGTGCAAGCCACCCATGGTCCCTCTGTAGTCGCAGGCGTCCCGTAGCTGGTCACATTGACCGACAAATCGGAAACCGGATGCCGCCAACTATATATGTGTTAGCGGGCATAATGAGTGAACTTGTGAAGTGTGACTGAACGCGTGAGTTTGTTTGCTGTGTTCGCCATCATATGAAAGGATCAATGGTACTCTTCAAACTGGATGACGTTCGTGAAGTGAGGATCCTTCGGAAAGGGAAGAGCCAGTGACTTTGTTCAGTGGCGAGTCACTTCCGCCACGTCGCAGTGTTGTTAAACGGACATACGTGGTTTGTTGTAGGGAGGACGCTTGCCTGTCGGAAACCCACCATGTCCTGGAACACTGCCGCCGAACTATTTGCTGAAAAGGGATGAACCCGAACCACCCAGCTGGTATCACGTAGAGGTTGTTCGGCATCAACGCGTAGTCCACAGTCTTTACCAAGGATGAGAGCGGTGTCACGTATGCATTTGAGTATTGATACGTGAACACAGGCGCTCACATGATGGATTGACAGTGACCTTGCCTTACCTTCCTTATTTCCTTGGTTTTTTGTTTCGGCATTTCTGGCCACTGTAACATAGGAAGCTTTCATAAAAACGGTCCAGTACAACGTTTGCGCGTTCTGTTCCGTCTATCAGTTAAGGACCATGGTTAACAGCCTTGATTTCATGGAGTAGATAACTAAATGCGTTTTTCCAGAGTGGACTAAAGAATATATAACCACTAAGCAATGTTACACAAAACGCAGCAACAACACTAGTTATGTGTTTCAAAGTGTTTCGATGACACGCACCGCAGAATAAATATCTCACTCATGCATAAGCATGATCATTACTGTACTCATGATCTGTCCCCACTTCAGGGACAGCTTTTCACACAATAGAGAAATATGCCCATTGATATCAGGTTACCGCCTCGTGTGTTTGACTTTTATACTGTTCTTGTGGTTCGTTGAACCAACTGTGAGGAGGTTGCCCACTAGGATTTCAGAGCACATTCCGCGAAGCATGATCACCAACTGACACAGACTACCGGCTAGCTCCATTGTGGAACAAATCCTGGACTGCACTAGGTGCAGTAGTCTTCGTAATGTGCTCAAAGTAATTAACGGACAGAGAAATTTCTGCTTCTTGTCTTTTGTATTGCGGCACAATAGCTAAGGTGTTTTCCATCTGCAGATTATGTGTATACTGATGATGATAATAATGTTTCGGCTTATCGAAGCTTCAGTTATTCCGCAGCTGAAACCCAATTTGTACAAACAACCTGAACTTATAGCCAGTCTCGACTTAGGTTGGTGAGGTTATTGATCGCCTTTTTCTTTGAAGTGAATGAAGGTGCATATTGTTTCCATTTTGTAAGCAACGCGATAATTTCACGGAATGTATGTAAACAACCGATGAGAATACTCGAAATTCCTGAACTCGCCGTATCCTGTTAAAATGCCTTTTCTACTTGCTATTTTGGAGCACTGCTTTTCTGCTACGTCGGGTACGCGGATAATTTCAGCGGGGACAACGAGGCGGTCCGTATAGCAATACACCAAAGCATTTTATCCGACCTCATCAAGGTTAGGTCAGGTCAAGATGCAACTGTAACTGGTGTGCACCGAACTTCGTGACACATTTTGATCACCTCGATCACTAGGATCATATCGAAAGCAGTGCCATTTTTGTTGGCGCCAAAGCATCAAAAATACACGCCACCAAAGCTAGCTTTCTTGTCAGTACACCTGAAGTTGCCACTAAACTAAAATCAAGTACGAAGAAAGCACTGTCGCAACAGAGGGTTTACGATTTTGAATGAGCCGAGTAACCGTTAACCCAACGAATGCCTATCAACATATCCATAGTAAATCAACACTCTTCATTCACTGTATTACACTGATAAACTAGGATGTTCATAATAAACGACTGTTCATATATTGCCTATTGCGTACTGTGCTCTACTGTTGGTTTGCATAGGAGGACCTTCTTCTTGACTCGTTAGATTGCAATATCATGGCAGCATTTATGACATCATCTTTACAGCTCCAAGTTCTCACTAGGTTTACTCGCTGCTTCTTCTTACGTGGAAATTTTAAACCACGGATTAGTTTCAAATTGGTGGGACACCCGCAAAACCATACTAGCAGAACTATACTTGATGCTGAGATTAAGCAAAAATTCTACCATGCGTACAAGCACACCGACCTCGACAGTGTGAGGCACAAACTAATTGAGTGGTCGGATCAACTTGTACAACGCGATCGCATATTATAGTTAATTTTACGTGTTTCCTTTACAGGTTCCCAGATAGGTTTTTTGAAGTGATTAGCAGTTTGAAAGGATTTGAAAGATTCAGCAACTGGGAACAATAACAAATGTGGATTTAACCGAAAGTTCAAGCAAAGTAATACGGGCATCCATGGAACTATTCCCAGAGAACCTTCTTGAATGTAAGGTATTCCCTCGATGGATTTCACCCGCACTTCCATGCTCAAGTAGCTCTTTGCCGGCGTGGAAAAATAGTAAATAAGCCATCAGCTGGGTAACAAGTGTTTCTTACGTAAAGGCTGTTTTATGCATACATTATGGGCGATGAAGCCTCAGCACATTCCGTCATGCGGATCAATCAAGTATGGCACTTTTTTCTTATAAGCCAGCGGGTCAGTAGCAGCATGATTTGCATGGGTATAATTTTTTAGTTTGGAAGCTGTAATCCATCACCTCAAGAGATCGGCGCAGTCATGGCCAACAATGAAACAAGCAGGAATATAAAGTATGAGGAGTGAAAAAGACATAATAATGAATACAACCGCTTGCCTGTAGGTCAATCACAATTTGATGGAAAATCTTGGCGAGTGAAGACGATGGCTTGAACTTGAAACGCGTTGCGCATCTTCGAACCAGTGCATCAAAGGAGAAAACGGACGGAGTGATAGGAATAAGATCGTTTATAGATACATACTCAAGAATCAACTATATGTAGTTAAAATTATATTATAGGGATAAATAGAGGATATGGCGACTTTCAAGTATATCCAAGACCTTTCTCATACAAATCATCTAGAGTCACCGTTTGGCTTAGTGTTGACCAGATATTTGAAACAGTCAGGTGAATATTAATCATGCGTTTGAATTGCGGATAGGTAGTGCAGTTTTTAATACTCGATGGAAGTTTGTTCCATATTAACGCGTATTTTACAGAGAAAAATTTTGAGCGGAGCATTGTGCGAGACTTTGGTATTTTCACTGTGCGCTCGCTGTTTCTTAGTTCATAGCGCATACGAGTCTGAAACTCGAGTTATGGCTGAGCAGTGAAGCTTAATCCGAATAGTAAGTGGTATAGAATGCACAGATTAAGTTTGAATCTGCGCAACCATAGCGGCTCCAGTTTTAGAGCCTCGCAACCCTCACGGTACATTATATTGTTAGGCATGTTCAAAAAGCAGTTTGTGAATGATCGTTGAATGTTTTCTAGTGTCATGCTGTCCACTTTTCTCAAATTACCGTGCGCTATCGTACAATACTCAAGCTTTAGCCTAACACAAATTTTAAAGGCCATAATCCTGGTATCCCTCAAGATAAGAATTCGACTTATGTAAGTGATCACTTTTCTGGCAGAAACTTGCAAGAATATAACTTACTGTGAAAAATTAAATGAGGCAGAATATCTTAGACAAACATCTCGGACTGTGCCATACACAGGAATATATATGTTGTTTAAGGTTAGGATGTTCGGAGAAGGGCCATAGCTGTGGTACAATAGATTACACTTGTCAGTGGCAAAGTGTAACTTCCAGAAGTTACTCCAGTGCTCCAATGCGGACAAGTCAAACTGAATACAGGCTGAATTAGGACTACGCTACCAAGGGGCGAAACAATACACAATTTTAACATCATCAGCGAAGAGGAATGGCCTCCCGCACAAGATTTCATCAATGAGATCGTTGAAATAGATTGAGAATAAAAGGGGTCCAGCATGCTACTTTGAATCATTCTAATAGAGATTGTAATGGCTTCAGATATATAATGAGCAGTTTTACGTACTTGCTTTCTACTCTTGAGGTAGGAAGACAACCACTCTAGAAGCGAATTTGTGATACCATAGGACATAAGCTTCCTTAACAATAAGTTGTGTGGGACACGATCGAAAGCCTATTGGATATCGAGAAATATTACAACGATGGCACTTCCGGCGTCGCTTGCTCTAGTCACATAATCAAAATAATCTAACTGGCAGATAGTGCATGACCTACCTTTCAAAAAACCGTACTGATGTTTACTGAGCAGGCTCCTAGAAGTCAAATAGTCTATTATGCTTTCTTTAACTAACCTCTCCATGACTCAGGAGATAATAGATGTGTGGTGGATCGGGCGGTAATTTTTTCATATTGTATAGATCCGGTTTTGTGTCATGTTATTGTTTTCCATGCACAAGATACTCTCCATTGAGCATGGAAAGTGTAAATACACTAAGCAAAAGCATGGGATGTCTGGACCTTCGTGTTTGACTAGAATTGGCGTGATCTTGTCAGGACTTGGTGAGCATGATGGCCGAACTAAGCTGAGTTGGCTACATATGTCACTAAGTGTGAATTCCACAGTTTAAAGTGTACTGCTGCCTTTGTATCTCGGCTTGAGTTGAGAATCATCTCTCGCATTAGTGCTATAAGTAAACATGGAGTAGTCATTAAAGATCGAACATATGATTGCACGATCGGTTATGGCAGTTTCATCAGAGTTTCTAATCGAGTTAATACAACCTGATTTTCTATTTTGCTCACGGTCCAAAAGTTTTGAGATGCAGCCTACCAGCTTGGCGCCCTTCAGGACCATTACCTCCTCAGAGCATAGCATTTTGCGATGATCTTGGTATAACCCTGTTAGCATTCTGGTGTGGAGCATCAGCAGAGCAAAATCGTTTGTTTTTCTTAACTTTTTCTTTATTTTATGAAGTTTAGTGGCTACCTTTTTTAGGATGTCTGCAGGTGCAGCAGTCCTTTTCAACTTCATAGTACGTTCTGAAGCCACAAATCGAACATAAAGCTGAATACAGTGGTAGAACTCATCACAAGCAAAGTGTACATTCTATGCTAGGAAAAATGGATCCCAATTTGAAGATCTTATAAGGTCCGAGAAAACTGACCAATTCACAGAAAAGAATGGGCGGTATTTGAGCACTGGTTCTGTCGGTTTAGAATGAAGTTGGAAAGAACAACCAACGGTGTTATGATCACTATCCGGCAATCTGTCACTGATGTATGTGGACACATGTGAACATCCCATAGTAAATATTAGATCAAATGTGTTACCAAACCTAGTAGAATTTTGACTTGCTGTACCCATCCCAGTCGACCAAGATTAGACATAAAAGCTTTAAGTTTTTGTGGTTCATTTTTAAAGGACCACTGGATTTCGGGCATATCAAAATCCCCAGCAATTATTTTATTAATGTGTGAGAGATCCGCAATAAAGTGTCTATTAAGTCATCGGCTACGGTGAATGCAGACGATGGGGACTGTAACTGCAATCTGCTAAAAGATTTGTTGGATTAATGGAAATGGTAATCCACACCGAATCAGGAAGTTTCCGTAGGTGTGGTACATCCAAAGGAAGAACCAAGCATATGTGTTTGACGTAAACTATACAGCCACCACCTTTACCATAAAGACCGTCAATGTTGGAGATGTAATTAGCAAGTATCCCGAACAATATATCTGACATCTCCACTGAACATCAAATTTCTGTTATTAGTACTATAACAGGAGGAGAAAGGTGAAGAATATGACACAGTAAGTGCATTTTATTTAATAATGGACGAGAATAACCTAATAGTAAGTGGGTTGGGTTGTCTACACTATTGCAGACACAGAACCCCAACAAGGTAGTATATGGAGAGTGGAGTGGAGGTGGTTGATACGGAGGGCATATACTGTGCAGTAGTAATCCAGTTTCATGACATACACCAATCGTTCGACCGAGTACGGCACAAGCGACTGTTACAAAAGTTAGAGAACACTGAGATCCGGGACCAATTCCTAGGTTGGTTATCATCATACCTGAGAGATCGTAATCATGTAGTCACTTTAGGTGACTATCATTCTTCCCCACGCTCAATCACCAGTGGAGTCACTCAAGGAAGCGTGCTCGGTCTCTCACTCTTTTTGCTCTACATCAATGACATCACCAAATCTGTAAAACCTGGTACGGGAGATTTGACCCGTCAATCTGCTCGAGTATACACTGTTCCTACGTGCGCCCGCATGTCGAATACGCTATCCAAGCTTGACAACCTTGGTTCCAGCGCGACCTAGAGGCGTTAGCGGCACCTCAACGAAGAGCAACAAAGAACGTAAAGCGCATGCGCTATCACTCTTACCACCGAAGTTGTTGGGAATTTTCAGTGGACGCCATCGAAGGCTGCGAGGTGATCTCATATTAGCGTATCAGATACTGAATGACCCCAACCACGTATGCCGCCATTTGCTGAAACTTAGCCACAACACGCAGCTCAGAGGTAACTGCATAAATTTGAAGAAACAATGTAGCCGTTTAGAGTGTCGACGGAATTACTTTTCCCTTCGGGTTTGCCAACCCTGGAATGCATTCCCAGATTCAGTTGTATGCTCTCCTACCTTGGACGTGTTCAAAAAACGATTAGATGTTGCTCTTAGCTCCCAGCATTTTGTTACCTAAACTCCCCTATTGTGGATTACGCCAAACATGCTTTTCAACAGGATTTATGTATCAAATGTATCCAAGTGAGCGACCATATTTTACTTTCTTCACGTCTTACATCAACGATCACTGCACCCCAGTGTCTTTCTGAACGTTTACGCTCGATTTTATTTTACATTTTACACTGACGTAATTTATCGAAGTATTCGTCTAGGCAGACGTTCGGTAAATGTCTCAGATATAGTTTGATTTCATCATATTCACCGCAACCATCCTACGGGACGTGTCAAGCACTTGCTTTTATCCCGTGATAAATCATTGTTCATTGTCATCTTTATTTGCTGACGATATCAAAATCGTCTATAAGCTTCGGCCTGACGAGCTTCACGGGGCACTACTGCTCATTCAAGATGACTTACATTCTCTTGAGTCATGGTGTTGTACATGGGTTATGAACCTCCCGGCTAAGAAATCAAGCATCATGTCTTACGGCTGCTGCATCCCCAAAGGATCTATCACCCTAAACAATGAACGCGTCCCTACACAGTTGTTCACGCTTGATCTAGGTAGTAGGTACTCGTCTACCTTCAATTGCTTCGAACAGGCGCAATGCCAAGTAGCAGGTGCCAGACAGTCTATGTTCAATATATCAAACAAAATACACACAACTCGTGCTAGATTTGAGCTTTTAGAGCTATTCACTCGCCCCATCCTTGAATACTGCAGCATAATATACGGAAAGTTGAGAAAGAGTGAGAATTGCTGTGGAGCAACTGCAGAAGTCATTTACTAAACATCTGATTGGTATACACTCTGCTATGAGTTATCGAGAACGTTGCAGTGAACTTCATCTCAAACCACTTTGAATTCGACGATTTAATCACAACTTGTTGCTGCTTTTCAACGTGCTACACGAAATGACCTATTCCAACCTGCCTACACACAATTTACAACATTGCTCAACTCGAGTGCTTCGCAACAAAGATTTTACACTGAATATACCGAAGGCTAGAACTAATGTCCGCTCTAATTTATTTCTGGTCAGATATAGCTACCTGTGAAATAAACTACCAATAACCCTCAGTTTATGTGATAATGTGGCAACATTTGGAAGCAGACTCGCCAATTACTTTGGTCTAACTACCATAACATCTGTAGTAACATGGGAAAAATCTTTCAATGTACTATTCCAAGCGGGGCCCAAAAACAAATAAACACCAATGTTTTCATAACTAGGTTTCGGCCTCAAGCATCCGCCAGAATGTTAATACATGAAACGCATATGCCAATCACCTATGGTTCTCACCCATACAACAGCATGGATGCTTCTGTACAAATTGATCTGTGCCGCTATAGACACAGTTTCTTTCATCAAGAGAAATATAGGTATTATTATTATTACTTTTAGTATTATTTATTATTTTTTATTGTTTTGGGGTGTGGTGAGTAAGACGCACTGGACCCCCGAAAAAAGTCGGAAGGGCGAAATGCTTGGAAAATTTCGACCCACTGTGAGATTACAGTTTGCTGGCTGTTGCATATAACCTACCTGCCTGTTAAGGTTATTTACATGTTGAGGAAGTTTGCGCGGACTTTGGTTGTGCCAATTTCTCTCAGTTACGTGAATTTCACTAGGAACTGGCTCACATGTTATGGAGCGCATAGGCTGCATATTCAAGTGCTGCGTGGTTGGTTATATGTCGATTGCTTGCAGGATTCCAGTGATGACAACGTTTGCTTGAACGTATAAACTAGCAGTACTTTTATTGTGTTTAGGAGCACCCGTATAGATGCCACATGAGGTTTTGCTACCAGTGTTCTTAACAACATGGCTGTTCCGCAGTGTTTTATCTACTATAGGTGCACAGCTTTTTGGAGAGGAGGTTTTCAGTTTCGTACCAGAGCGTCTATGCACTTGGTTGGTGAACGACAAAAAGTGAATAAAATTAGTCGTTCGCGCAATGAAACTTTCTTGCATGTTCGGATACGAGTTACGCAGTCATGGTGGGCTGATGTGAAACGAAGTGAAGTCAGAAGCGATATTTTTACGACAGTTGGTATTTGATTTCAACGTTAGAGTTATTTCATTTATAGTCAAAGTGTCATCTAGATCGACCAGGTGGGGAAGTTATCGAGTTTCCGTGGGTAGTGGAACAAATCGGTCACAAGCTTTTTGTCGGAAACAGGCATTTTTACTCTCCCTTTGTAGTGCTGTCAAATGTGGTTTCAGTACCATCGATATATAATCATTCCTAAGGGATAATACGCTCCTACTACAAATGAATATTTCAGCAAGTGTTTCGTCTTAAAGTTAAATGTATTGGACAGACCTGCTTTGACGGCCTCTTTCGCAGCCTCGCGTAAGAAAACTGCAATCTTTCAATATGACAATCGTTGGCCATTGCAGAGGAGATAGCCTCAAGCGATAACATTTCTGGTAACTTAAATGCTACTACATTTCCGGATTGTTTAATGCGCTCAGGAACATTAAATTCAACATGTTGTATAAAATTCCCAAGGGATCGGTGTTCCATTTTTGGTGTATCTGGAGTGTTACAGATACTTAAGCAAATTGCTCTAGGACTGGGTTAAGAGATTCAAACCTTTGCTTCAAGTCCTTCAGCTGTAGTTTAAGCGAAGCATTCGGTTGAATCGCTTTAGAGGGTGATTCTGCATTAACTGCGCTATGCTGTATCAGATAAACCTTATGAGAACAAGCATTAGATTGCTTTTTTACTCTTACGCGCGATTTTGGCTTTATCATCATCTTATATGATGAGCCTTCATTTTTTCGGTGCTAATGGACGGGCTATAAGCGGAATGTTTTGCCAGCGTTTCAGTGGCTTCCTGTCTGTTCTTTGAGTTTCTTGTTTTGACTGAGATAACGAGCATTTTTACTGATTAGTCACTCGGTTTTAGGACTTGTGAAAACCTATTTTATGTGAACAAGAATTAGACAATAAAGAACAAACTGCGAAGTTTCAGTTGCACGGATCGAGACAAAGCAAACAGCGATCGGTGGGCCGCCGAGGATACAGACTAGGATTTTAGAGCTTACACCTATCTAAAATGCACGGGAATTACACGGGTACAAAAATGCCACTGTTTCAGATGCAACGAGCGAGACAAACCAAACGGATGCAAGTGCGCTCAATTGTCCAGATTCCACCAAGAATAGATTGTCCTTCAGTAATCGACCGCTCTGAGGTCAACTCCGTGGCCTGATGCGTCACGTTACGCCGCGAGTTCCAATAAGCGCACACGTAGAAATCGTGCCCGACAGAGATTTGCGTGCGTTCGCCAGAGCGCGATTCGCAATGCCGCGTGTGAACTCTTGGTCAAGGAAGGCAGTGTACGAAGATGTAACTGCTTCTAGACGCCTTATGCAGCTATCGACAGGGTTGGTTTAGGTCTCTTGGAGTAAACATCGCAATAGGCTTTCCGATAACTCCAAGGATCTTGATGAAGGTAGAAAGTGATGCACTTGTAGGCGAACGACTGCCCTGAAACTCAGCTAAAATTGGAAGCGAACGTTAGACGTTGATCCGTTAATAGCACCCTCTAGTACGTTTGTGCAATGGGAAGGCCTGATCGAGCCCGATGGAATGAGTGTAGCCAGGTCGACATGCAAAAAAATTGGAATCCGAAAACTTGAAAAGTCAGGAGCAACGAAAAAATTCCGACCAGCACGGCACTTTAACGAGAAACTGTCTAAACCAACGCTGAACGTAGTGTGATCTCAAGTAATTCCTCACCAAAGACTGTTATATTTTACTTTTGCATTCTGAACAACAGCGGAAAAAGCGACAGGATCCGCTGCAACATTCACCAGATCGGAGGCAAAATCTTCCGCTTGGGATACATCGTACGCATGTACCTTTAAAAAAGCCGTACAAGTCACAACTTGTTGTTCCGCAACAACGCTGTCCCATTGGCAATTTGCGACAGAATTCCCCAAGGTTCTTGCAGGGCATATTTCCATCTGACCAGAATCCATACGCTAAATTCTTGTCTGAAAGTATAAAAGAAACATAACTTGAAAGCACCGATATCGTGCATCGGCCCAATTTTATCGAACTAGCTGTTCTACGGTAGTATACGTGTTTCGATCGTAACTACTATCACTGTGTTCCTGGTAGTACAACTGGTTGGCTCGCATGGTGGTTTTGTCCCTAACCGGCTATCCTTTAGCCCTCAATATGCTGGAGAATGAGACAATGACCTAATACGATCTAAAAAGCAGGACGTTATAGATTTCGTAGGAAGGACTGAGTGTGAAACGAAGATTAAAAATAGATGTTGTCAAAAATGGATTAAGTATCTATTGGCTCTGGATGGCATTCACACAAACACGATTTATGCCAGGTAGAGCCAGCAATGCGTTTCATGTACTCAGTACGAGTGATATGCTGACTTAAAACATGCCTACAGAATTGTAACAGATGAAGCTTAGTATAAACTAATACAAAACGCGCTTTAAAGAAGATAAAGAGAAAAATGCTGATGATGGTTACTCCTAAACCATGGATTGCGTCCCTACGAAAAACCCACCAGATGCGATATGATCGAGAAACAGAAGGTACGCATGCTAACCTAAACGAAGCTGCACTTTTGTTCGGTTAATGAGCTTGCTACGCAATCAGCTGAAATACCATGAACTAGGTTACATGGATCGGCGAATACTTTTTAAGCAGGTTGTCTATAGGAAGTACATACCAGGATATGGGACAAAACTCGGAGTTGGAATGTCGTTGCCTCGAACCGATTACTTCAGTGATCTAACAATTACTTTGAAGCGCTTACCAGATAAATTAGAAAGTGTGTTATTTGGCCCATATGTCCAGTGTGGTGGGATGAATACAGGTAGTTGTACTTGGCGGCATTAAATAACGAGAGACAATGAGCATCTCAGAAAGTAACATCGGATACCTCCTCCAGTATCGTAAGCACAGTCAAACCTGTATAGGGCGACCACTCAAGGGACCGACAAACATTAGTCAATTTGGACAGGTGGTTACCATTGGCAGGTGCATGCATAGAGACATCACTCATAGGAGAGGAACTTGGAGAAGATTTTGACTGGTCTCCATAGACAGGTGGCCGCCAAAGCAGGTTGGACTGTATTACGTTCACATAAAGTGACCGAGCTTAATCAAGGCTCTGTTTTTTACTTAAATTCCTCACTGACTAGGGGAACTGCAACTCCTCACCATCACGATAGAGTTCCGGGCGCGTTGTGAAGAGTGACGATAATCTCGCTCTTTGTAGTGATTACAGAACGTCTTTTACACGAAACCTGGTCAGCACGGTGTTTGTATTCAGCGTATCTTCCCGATGAACACGAGTCATGTCACACTATTCACGTGTCCCACTGCATCGGTAAACGGTTTGGGGGGTACTGATGAGGTACCTACGGTCATGACACAAGTCGGAACAACGTTCCACTACTAAAACGAGAGGATCCTTCACTTCGTCTGACGAAAGTGACTAATTTTCTTTCATAGCCGCTTGTTATTGGTGAAAAATCCTCTGTCTAAGCATCACTGGTGTGTACACCTCTCGTCACCGGCAAGCGTGACAGCATTTACTCCGAGCCAAGCACCTACTCCAGGTTTGCAGCTAGAGATTTATCTGGAACTAGTCATTCTACGTTTACTGCTACCATGCGTTTTTGAGTTGTGTTTCTGATGAAGATTGGTCAATTTGTCGAGCGAAGATGCCTCTGTTTATGAAACAGTTGTGAATATTTTGCTGAGCCCTACCACGCGCTCTATTCAGGTGCTACCTAGATACTAATAAGATGAATATATATTCTCGGAGGCATGCCCTTTTCGCTTTGAAGACATTTTTTATTTGCTTCGTATAACATTTACGGCATATTCCAAGTAGATGGCAGAAATAGGAGTTGTATTATTAATCACCTTGTTTGTCCACTTCAAAGCCTTGAATGAGCACAGAATAATTCATGGCGTACTGACAGACAGCTCCGTATACGGACGGAGCCTAGTTTTTCTTTTGCCCAAGTATGAGGAGCAATTGTGTGGTGATATGAAAACATTATAACTGAAATCCTAGTGATAGAACATGGCATCTAATTTGGGCTAAACATGTTCTGTAAATTATAAAGTTTTAAAAAGGAGTAGTAAAAAACGGAGATATTTATTCATTTTCACTTCAGTATCTATACATATGGGCCGAGACCGATAGATTGGAAAATTTATTTAAACAATGAACGACGATTTCTCACGGATTAGAAGCAAGTGTTTGACACGTCCAGTAGGATGTTTGGGGTGAGTACAAGGAAATCCAAATATATGTGAGCTGTAGTGCAACAGAAAACATGCTCTTTCAGTATCTTGTAACATTGGATTTTATGGTTGTTTTAACCTTCGAAACGTCCATTTGTTTAACTGACTGCACATCCGTTGTCACAAAACCGTTTTGGTGAGTTCATCGCTGCACGTTTCTCGCTCCGTCTGATTCGCTTCTTATTCTTGTAGCCTGTACAATATACGTTGGGTTCAGTTGCCTCCGACTTCTATACTGTCGTACTTGACACGTCTTACGTGTTATTGCTTACCGACTAGTATCCCAGGCTCCGCCCAACAGAGCCATCTAGCCAGAGTTTACGGAGATAAATGCGTTGAGAAATAACTGTAAAACAAAAACCGAGTATAACTATACAGAAGTGAATACACTTGTTGCAGTGGTCGTTGATGTAAGGCGTGAGAAAAGTAACTTATGGTTGCTCACTTATGCGCCGCCTTCTTGGATTCCCGTGATAAATCCTGTGGAAGGGCGTAATTAAAGTAATCCAAAATGGCTTAGTTTAGGCAACAAAGTGCTGGGAGCTAATAGCAATATCCAATCGTTTTCTGAACACGTACAAAGTAGGGGAAACGCAAGTGAGTCTGCGAGTGCGTTCCAGCTTTGGCAAACACCGAGGGAAATGTAATTCCGTCGATCCTCTAAAAGGCTATGTTGTTCCCTCAATTTCAACCAGTTACCCCTGAGCTGCGTGTTGTGGCTAAGTTTCAACAAATGGCGTCATTTATGGTTGGGGTCACTCAATATTATGTACGTTAATATAAGATCGCCGCGCAGCCTTCGATAGCTTCCACTGAAAATTCCCAACAACTTCAGCCTTCGGTGGTAATAGTGATAGCGCATGCGCTTTACATTCTTTGTTGCTGTTTGTTGTGGTGCAGCTAAAGCCTCTAAGTCGCGCTTCAACCAAGGTTGTCAAGCTTGGATAGCGTATTCAACATGCGGGTGCACGTAGGAACTATGCATACTAGGGAAGATTGATGGTTCAAATCTCCAGAATGCCCATCCCTGCGTGCCGACGTGCTGGCTGCCTCTTTTCACAGCTACCACAACCTGTTTTAAACAGTTGCTGTCTCTCTGTATGAGCTCACTAAGGTCACCTTCCTGGGAGCTGGTCTGCAATCCGTGTGCCCAAAGCAAATACATGTAGTCATGTCTAGGGAGTAATTGCACAGCGCGACGTTTGTCTACGTTGTATGGTTGAGCGTTTGGAAATGCCCAGTTCGACACCATGTTATGATCGCACTGGAGCCGTTCATGGTCGTGCGGTCCTTAAGTCAATCGCCATATATTGATAGCATCCGCGAAAAATAGGAAATCGGAAGCAATTGATCTGGCCAAATCGTTAATGAACACCAAGAATAGAGAAGAACCAAGCACCGAGCCACGTGGCACACCACACTCTTCATCAATTGCATCGGACAGAGATCCTCGGACTCTCACCTCCAACCGACGTTCGTGTAGAAAATTGCCTACCGTACTCAGGATTGGGTCGCGAATGTCGTAGTTCCGGCGCTTGTGAAGGAGAATTCGACGGCCTAAGCGATAGAACATTTTTGAGAAATCCAGGTAGATGACAACGAATCCTCCTCCATCGTCAACAGCTTTAGTCCAGATGGTACATAAAAATTTGTAGGTTGGCAGTACACGAACTCTTCTGACGGAAGCCATGTTGCTCTGGAGCTTTTAAGTTGTGGCCTTCCAGATACTGCATCAACGCATCTACGATGACTGATCCCATAACTTTGGATAGTACATGAAGTTGCCTTACTGGACGATAATTACTATGGTCAGTGTGGCTACTTCCCTTATGAATAAGAGTGCTGACATGTGAACAGCCTCCGGAATGTGATACGTGTTCTTCCCCCACTAATAGCAGCGGATGGATGTGCTCAACTCGCCGAGGATGCAGCCAACGTTCTAAGGCTACAATATACCTCAATTTCCCGACGTGTTACCAACACTTGTAACATACCTGTCCCATTCCCCTAGAAGCCAGTAGTTGCACACGTGACGTTTACTTCAGCGACGAGTTTGAGGAAGCCGCTGTCGTTACGCACCAATAGTTCCCCCGGAGTGGACAAAGTTCCCCCGAAAGTGCTGCAGGTGGCAGCTTGGAGGATAGCTGAACCACTAACGAGATTTTTCCAAAGGTGCCTGGACAAACAGGCGGTCTCTAGCAGGTGGAAGCAAGGCATCATTACTCCGATTTTCACAAGTGGTAGCGGTTCAGAGCCAGCAAACTATCGCCCATTGATGCTCTTCCCGGTGCTCTCAAAGGTGAAGGAATCAATCATAGCTGATGCTGTTATGAGTACTTCGAAAGATCTAAACTCATAGCAACGAAGCAACACGGATTCAGTTAACATCCGTCATGTGCTACCAACCTACTACTTTCCCGTGGCAGTTGGACCGAGATAGCCGACAGTGGGACCGGTATTGATGTCATCTGCCTATACTTTTCCAAAGCATTTGACCGCATGGATCAACGCATCCTTCTCCAAAAGCTGAAAGCGTACGGAGTTGGAAACCCTGTCCTTGGATGGATGGGAAACTTCCTCTTTCAGTGGCGCCTTCAGGTTTGAGTTCGAGGTTCGTTTTCTGATCCAGTTGAAGTGGAGTGTGGGGTTTCACAAGGGTCGGTGTTGGGGCCGCGGTTTATCTTGTTCTTCATTAACGACATTGCGAGTGTCATCAGGCGAAATGTTTCCTGCCTTTTGCCGATGACATCAAGATATGGCGGGCAATCGATTGGCAGAAAGATCACGATATGTTGCAAAGTGATTTAGACTGCGCTTTTGTCTGGTCTTAGGTAAATCTACTTCCGTGTAACACGGGCAAGTGAAAAATCGTGCATGTCCGCCACAAGGCCAGGTACGCATATAAGCTTGGAGACGACATTCTGAAAACCGCCTCACGCGAGAGACGTTAGGGTGGTGATCCAAGACAACCTCGGCAGTTCGGTCAAGTAATTGAAGGCGTCCAAAACCACGAACTAACATGTTGGTTTATTACGGAGGGCGTTCGGGAGGTTCGATCCCTCCATCTTCTCACAAATGCTCAGTGCGTGTGTGAGGCTCTATGGACAGTACGCGATCCAGGCTTAGTACCCTAGTTTAAAACGCGACCTGGTTGCACTAGAGATTGCAAAGCGACGGGCAAACTATGTGAAGGAGTTGTCCCACCTGGGAGTGTACAGCGGAAGATATGGCCATCCACGCGGTGACCTCATCATGCTTCAGATTTTGGAAAACCTTGGTCACGATTACCGCCACCTCCTGAAGCTTAGCCGCAACAAAGAATTGAGGGGTCACAAATTAAAACTTGCCACCCAATACAGTCGGCTTGAGTGCCGCCGGAATTACCTTTCTATTCAAGTTTATCAATCGTGGAACGTTCTTTCGCCCTTTGTCATTCCCGTGCTCACGCTAGCCACTTTAAAATTCGACTCGACGACGCTTAATACCATTTACATTACTTGCTCTGATTTCTATTCTTTGAGTGACGACAAAACGCAGACAAACATTGTGCTCGTTAACCCCAAGAAATCGAGGGAGACGTATATGCCTATGTGTTAAGGTGGATCAAATGGCGAGTCCACAGATGTGTTTCGCATTATTGTGTAACTTCATTGAACCAACGTTATTTACACAAACCAACCCCCGGGACTTGTCAAACCTTGGCATTTTATCCGGATTATACCATTGTTCCATATTTCCATTACTTCCGTACTGGTAGAATATGGTCCCCCTCTAGACATCGCTGATAGAGCACGGCTAGTAGTTCTGCTAGATCCCTAGCTACTGCCTGCAGAGCCTTCGGTCGAACGTCGTCGACTCCAGGAGAATTGTGGATACTCAAGGACAATCACTGCTTCGACACAGTTGACGCAACGAAGATGATGTATAAAATAGACGGTGGATCAATAGAAAGGAGGAGAATATGTGGGCTCTTTACCGTTGGAAAGTTTGGGGGTAATGAGGCCGTGGGAGCTTGGCCGCTTCCACTGCTGACTGTCTGCATTCATCAGCCGCGCCCAGTGCGGGAACTTCGCACTTCACCTTTCGAAAGCCGTTCACGTGCCTGTACAGAAGTTTGCGATTCGTGCAGCATCGTTTCATCAACTCCTGTTGATGCGTAACCGTGTCCTCGCGGATCGATTTCACACAGAAGTTACGATGTGCAGCATATGCAGTGCAGGTCTTGGCATTTGGGCAGCCCCTGTGAGCTCGCCATGCCAGATCCCTGAGGGACATATATGTAAGTGTTTCGCTCCTCAGGAATGGCTTATATTTGATTCCACTTTGGAAGGACTTCTGTGAACATCTTCCAGGCGACGTCTGGGTTGTATTCCGTTAATAACATCCAAGTGGTATTCTTGACAAGCGTAGATAACATGTTGCAGTGCGTGACAGGATGCACTTTATCATTCTGCGTTTCATGATATTTTACATAGCATATACGGTCCAAGAGTAGAGTGCCATGGTCACTGCGACCCAGTGGGGTGGTAGTAACTATCCCATCGATCATAAGTTCTTCGTTAGTGACTATAAGATGGACTATCGACGGTTTGTTAACATATCGAATTTTGTTGGGGAAGATTACGTGGGTGGTCAGCAACTAGCTCTTGCAAGCAGGCTTTAAATTGCGCACCATCGGTTGCTGGCGTTTCCGTGTCGTGCACAATAAAGTTTATAGCGATAAGAAGGTGGCTCTAAGACTTGCTCAAACCAAGCTGAAAGGCGTGGTTCCGTTTGTGGTCTATTTCCGACAGAGTTTAGTGGGTGATAAATTACGGCTAGTAGACATGAGTCCTAGTTAAGCAACCGTAGGCCGCACCATAGCGAATCAAAAGCGCGGATTTCCGCGTGATCGATAACTTCACATCGGTGGTCTGCATTATAGTAAATATGCACACCCCACCCCTTCCAGTTCTATGGTTCCGAAGCAGCGACGTACCGGATAAATTGACCTCAGAATCGGTTATCTTAAGGTTAACCAGGTCTCTGTAATCATGACGAGGTCCTACGTTTGTGAGTCGTGGTTTTCTCCAAGTTCGGCCAACTTACTTAGAAGGCCTTGGTTGTTTGTGTACAAACAGGACAATGTTTTCGTTGTTAGGAGTGCGTTGATAGATGTCAAATTTGTGTTTGTTTTTTTAGCTGACCGTTAGGTGAAAGACCTTAAATTGCTTTTGATTTATGAATTTCAGTCAAGTTGCATGGCAACTTAGAGTGTTCCTGAACCAAATTTGCGCTCGTGCTGCACTGTTCTGTTGTGTGCCCTGGACACTGTTGTGTTGATCTCTCCGCGGGACTGTGCAGGCAAAGAATTTACGGCGATTGCAAGTTCCATCGAATTGCTTGGCACACGTCGTGGCAGTGCGCCTGCTTCCTTTAGCCGGACCTCGGTTGGCAATCTGACTCGAAACTTTGACTAATCATGTAACAGAACTTGCGTCATTTCCTCGGAGTGTAATACTACATTCATTAATCTTAAAACGCAGCCCTTGTAGCTAGGTGATGGCAGAACGCTTACCAAGGATTTGGCAACAACATTGTCCAGAGAGAGTGCTTCGCGGATGTAGCACCAGTGCATTCGGTCATGTGTTTACGCATCGTCATCAGGAGGATCCATGAACAAAATGGTTTTCATGTTATCGCTACTGGGAATACCGCGTTGGTCGCTTGCTTCTTTTGAGTGATCTTTCCAAGGGAGCTCGGGTAATATGCACACCCAGCTCGGTGAGTTGCAAAGATAAACTGCTGAGAGCTGGACGACCTCTGCCTCATCTGCTGAGTTCTGTGTTATTCGAAGAATTCGAGGTTCACCACAATGCACGGAGGTCGGATGATGCGCTCTACCAGAATACGATCGCATCGCAAATGGAACTCCACTGGTTGCGATCGACTAGCGACTTGTTTTTTATCATGCTATAGTTGGACTGGGGAACATTAGTGCACACCAGTTAACACAGCTTGGCTTTGTCTAGCGAGTATCGGATTTAAAGTTGTAGCTTGTAATCTGGGACGTTTAGAAGGCACCATAGGAGTTGACGGTAGAAGCTGGGTCGCCCCACGTGTGCTCGGTACAGAAGATAGACCTATGTATTTATTAGAGCAATCGATGCGGACGCCATATGCTTGTTATATGCACCGAGTTACCTCCGGCTCTGAGCTGTCGGTGTCATGGCTGATTCTCCGGGTGAAGTGTCCATGGTTGGAGTAGTGGAATCTGGCATAGTTGAGACTTGTCCGCTAATGAGAGCGAGGTGACACAGACGCTGCAGTGCGGTTGGAGTGTCTAGCTCTCTTCTACGACTAAGCGGCGGAGCTTACGTTTCTTGGTTGCGGTATTAGCGTGACCATATTTACCTCCGAGGAAGAGATCTTAGTATTTACAACTGCGTGAGTATCTCAGGCATCCTATCCCACTTTTTCATGAGCAAAGATAAACAGTTGATAATTGGGATGACTTGACTTGTTGGACGAAAGCAAAACGTGTCAGCAATTTTGTTCCTCTGTCTTACTTCTTGGAAAGAGTTGCTTACACAGTGCGGATGGAATGGCCTAATGCAGCTAGAACAGGTTACACCGATCTTAGGGAGTTTACCGCAATTAACTGAAGGACAGCCGTCACCTAGCACCATGTTGCACCATGGAATGCGCATTTTCCAGTTGTGATTTGTAGTCTGGTCTGTCCGAGCGGTGTTTGTGGGAATAGAGCTCATGTTTTTCGTGTGTGGAGCGAGCGTGGTTGGCAGTTGCCAACTGGCTCAGACGTTTTGGTTTGGCTGCATGCTAGGCGTAAGCGGGGAAGCGGAAAATAAAAATGACATATTGGAAATGGGGATGATGTTGGCGGCAGAATCGCTTGGTTTTGCCATGCTGCCTGACATGTTTAAATGAGGGAACAAGAGAAGAACGAATGATAAAACTGAATGAAGATGCATAGCTATAGTCAGCATTTCCCTCTCAGCTCACACCTTTTGATATGGCTGTAAGGTTGACGTGGATTTGCCAGCAGAATATGAAGAGTAGAGATACAACTTATTATGTCAATCTCAGTTTGCACTTCTACTGCAATCTACACTTACTGGTATGTCTGTGAGATAAGCTTACACGGCAAGAGAGAGAAAAAGGGCCAGGTAAAGAAGAGTGCAGGCGGTTCTGACAACTTCGTATCTTATTCTCAGTACAGTTTTTAGGATGTTTTTGTCAAGTGCATGCACTATACGTAGCAACTGTTTTACAAATTGCTAATCAACACATGTACGTCTCGGCCCTCTCCCCAAAAAGCATTTTTTATTCCAATTTTGTTGTAACATGTTTTTACGTATTGTAACGTCAAGCAGTTTGAAGCTGCGCTCATAAACACTGGTTGCGATTTGCATGCGCTTATTTCAATAGGGAGGCTGTGCCAGATCTCGCTGCATCCGTTTAAGTAGCACTTTCCTCGAACATTAGTTTCCGTTTTGAACACGGAAGTTTCTTCTTGGTATTTTTAGTTGCGTATCTACCTTATTGTTTGATATGAATAGTTATATTCGGTGCAAATGCAGGCTTATGGACCAAGACAAATAGGAATGTTAATCCAAATTTCAATCTGCTTAGCTACCGTGACTCCGGTTGTAGCGTCTTCAAGGCTCAGAGAAAAGTTTGGATGATGAGTTAAAGAAAGTCTTTGTACACGAGAGCTGCAGGTTTTCTAGACACACGCGGTCGTGTTTCCTGCCGTTTGTAAAAGTCACTAGAGCACTTCTCCAGAGCAAGGAGAATGCAGGCAGTGCAGTCTAGGTTCACGCATCAAAAATGATTAGAAGATGAGACTTGCACTTCTCCGTTATCTGGCGGTTATGAATTAAACGTGTTCAATAAAATTCAGTGAGCTAGAGTACCAGATGCTTAGATGGCTTATAGTTTTACTAAAGGGGATGTGTTTGCTTGGCGACATCCGGTTCCCGATATGCCTGTCACTGCGGCTTCCATAGGGCAGCCACAGGGGGCGTGTTTGCTACCAAGGTAAAGTGCGTTTGGTGGGAGATAGAACTGCAATGGTCCGCGGAGAAGGACATTTATTCAACGAGTTCAAAGAGTTCGGTCGGGATGCCGTAATGTATTAGGTTACACACCAATTCATTGCTTTCTTTTGTGTATTAGGCGGAACACATAAACTTAAATTTTGGCTATATGATCAATAAGCTTTAAAAGACATTTTTTCAATCATTTCGACAAGGAGTTCTTCAGTAGTAAATACCAAGGGAAGCAATGATGATCTATTCTCGCCTATGAATCTAGTAAGTGAAGTTATGTGGGTGCGTAGGAAACTGTGCAAGAAAATGCTGCAGGATGGTCATGAATTGATCCCTGATGAATCCGGGACTTCTTAATTGCGGAACTTGAAGTCACGTGCGATGTGATCACGGTTGGATCTTATTCGTGAAAACCTCAGGGTGAACTACAGGCACATGTCCGTAGTATTGTTAACCTATGCGGCAGTAGATAAGTACTACACCTCGGTTACCATAGTGATCACTTCGAATAAGGGAATGGCAAGTATCATTGTCCCGGTGTCGGTACTTTCTGAAGGTGACTGCTTCGATTATGGGTGTGAGGTCCCAGGTTATTGGTGCCCGACACTTGTCTCTCTAAGCTTGTTAAGGAGGTCTTGAACATTAGCGTGGATGCGAAAAGGGCTTTCCTATCTAAATAGTCAACCTGGGGACGTATGTTTCGATATCAGGTTGCACCGACAGGACAACATACCTAATAGTTTAGCTCTTAGAGTCGAGCATTCCGTGCCATTTTGCAACAGCAAACTGCTAATCGTTTTCTAGTGGTACCTCGAAGAGTACTTTTGTGCGAAGTTTATCGAGTTCGTAAGGATCACCGGAACATATTTTCGCGTGCATCTTATCGGGTCTGGTCACGAGCTCGGATTGTTGGTTGCTCAAATTTAGCCTACGGATATTTCGATGATATTTTAGTAGCTAGTTCGTCGAAAGAAGAGTACGTCGACCATCTCCGTTCTTTCTTCCAACACGACCTAACATGATGTCACAGTCAACCCGACTAAGTGTGAACTCGGTAGAATTCTTAGGCCACGTTATCTCATCGTCTGTTATCGAAGTTCTTTTTGATGAGATCCAGACAATTAAGGACTTCTTACCTCATACCTCGTTCAATCACCCTCGTCAATTTTGTAATCTACTCCACTACTATAGATGTTTCATCCTCGATGTGCTCAGCGCGTACAACCTTTGAGTTTCCTCCTCAGAGGAAATGAACTTGTTCTCTTTCCCGGACACAGCACGTACAGCCTTTGCCGATCTCAAAAATGTGATCTCCAACATAGCTCTTTTTGGTCATTTCAAACCGACCGCACCTCTCACTATCAAGACTGCTACCTCAAGTGTCGAGATGGGAGCTGTCCTTGAATGACAAGTTAATGGGCAGTGACAACCCTCAGTTTCTTCCCAAAACGCCCGCAACCAGCAGAACTACAGCACAGTAACTTTGATAGAGAGCTGTTTGCTATCTACTTAGACATTCACCACTTCCAGTGAACACTCGATGGTCGTGCTTTCATGGTCTACATTGGCCACAATCTCCTCAACTTTGATTTCAACGTGTCCTCTAACAAACGCTTGCCACTGGAAAATAGACACCTAAAAGTTCTTACTCAGTTCACTGCTGACATACATCACGCCTCAGGTGTCGTCAACCTCGTCGCCGACACCTCAACCTCAACCTTCAGTCATCGCTGCTGTCGACCTTGCCGCCATAGTATCGGCACAATTCCAAGATGAGGACCTAATTCAAACTTTGCAGTTGTGTCCTCAGAGCTTCGACTTAGCAGCTTAGATTGCGCCACGCGAGTCAAACGACAACCCACCGGACGAGAAGTATATTTGCGAAAAACAGAACTGGCCGAGTTGGTAATGAATACACACAGATACAGTTCGAATCACGGCTGTGTGCTATTTGGAATTTATGTATCTCAAAGAATCACAGGACGTGTGAGTGTTGTGAGAAAAGCGATAGTAACAAATGTTCCGCGACACAGAAAAACACTAGTCTGCTTGTAACAAACTGTTCTGATACGAGGCACACAGTGGGAAATTGCGTACGTACCTTCCAGAACAAGACAACATTAATCTTCTTGGCATTGATTGAATTGATAGACTGAATTTGATCAATGTACCACTGAATAATGTGTGTTCTGAGACGAACGTCATGGTGCATCATACAGCCATACCACCTATTCGAATTCAGACCATTGCTGAACAGTTTCGGGCGAAGTATGCTTGTGTTTTCCAGCCCGAACTTGGACATTGTAGCAAAATGCAGGCAAAGTTTACTCTATTACCTGGTGCTACACCAGTGTTGCGACCCAGGCGCCAGGTCCCGTGCGCATTACAAGTATTTGTTGAACATAAGCTTGACCGATTGCATCAAACTGGCGTGATTCAGCCAATAAATTTCTCACCACTGGCTGCCCCAATCGTCGTGATTAAGAAGTCCAACGGTTCTATTCGCTTGTGTGCAGATTTTTCAACTGGTCTGAATAATGCATTGCGACCCCCTCACTATCCCCTTCCACCTCCTGACGACCTGTTCGCGAAGCTGAATGGTGGTAAATATTTTGCGACCTTGGATCTGGCTGATGCTTATTTACAACTAGAAGTTAAACCTAGAAGCAGAAAGTTTCTCACGATTAACACTCATCGTGGTCTGTACCAATACAATCGGCTGCCAGTTGGAGTTAAAACCGCACCCGCAATTTTTCAGCAAGTCATGGATGTCATGTTGACTGAAGTAAGTGGAGCTACAGCCTATCTGGATGACATCATCATAATGAGCACCACACATGACGAATTATCTCAACGACTGGATGACGCGATGATGCGAACAAAATATAATGAATTCCGTTTACGTGCTAACAAATGCAAATGCTTCTTGAAATCCATTAAGTTCCTGGGATTCGTGATTAGTGAACGAGGCCGACATCCCGACCCCGAGAACATAGAGGTAATAGAATGACTGCCTACACCAATGGATGTCACAACTCTGAGATCGTTCCTCGTAAAGGTGTGTCACTAAAGAGAGTTTCTGTCAGCTATGCGTCGTCTACGCTAACCCTAGAATCATCTGCCGATGAAAGATGCCGAATGGAAATGGTCCAGGCAGTGTCAATAGGAATTAGAGAAATTGAAATCTCTGCTGAAATCAGACCTATTGCTTACTCATTACAATCCGAATCTGGATATCATCCTGGCTACAGATGCTTCCAACTATGGTATTGGTGCAGTCATTTCACACCTCTTTCCAGACGGTTCAGAAAAGGCTGTGGAGCATGCGACACGAGCCCTGACCACCTCTGAGACGAACTACAGGAAAATCGAGAAAGAAGCTCTCGCTATTGTCTTTGCTGTTCAGGAATTCCACAAAATGATTTACGGTCGGCGTTTCACATTAATGACGGATCACAAACCCTCACTCGCTATCTTTGGATCCAAAAAGGGTATTCCGGCGTACACGGCCAGTCGACTTCAGAGATGGGCCAACTTGCTCTTGGGATACGATTTCAACATGAGGTATTCGTCAAATGACTCTATTGGGCAAGCGGACGCCCTGTCCAGATTAATCTATAATATTCGACGTGAGTCTGAAGACGCCGTTATTGCTTCAATCACAACCGACAAGGATACCAGCTACATGATACACGGTGTCGTGAATACCTTACCGGTAAAGGCAAGCATAGTTCAGCAAGCCACGAACCAAGACGCATTGCTCCAGGAAATATTGACTTAAACGAGACAAAGCTGGCCAAAGCAGTGTCCTGACGAATCCCTTCTACAGTTTTTCAAGCGACGCGACGCTTTGTCGGAAGTCGATGCCTGTCTGCTTTTCGCGGATCGCCTTGTCATTCCGGAAGTACTCAGGCAACGCGTGCTGAGGCAGTTGCATAAGGACCACCCAGGAATCGCCCGCATGAAAGCACTTGCGCGCAGTTACGTGTTTTGGCCCATGATGGGTAGTCAAATAGAAGACATTAGACGATCATGTTCTAAATGCTGCAGTGTTTCCAAATTACCGGTGCGGACAACATTGCAATCTTGGCCGAATCCCGTATTACCCTGGTCGCGAATACATGTAGATTTTGTAGGACCAGTTGAGGAGACTTACTTTCTCATACTTGTTGACGTATATAGTAAGTGGCCTGAGGTTATTGTGATGCGAAACACACCCGTAAACAGCACGATCCTTGTGTTGCAGCGTGTTTTTAGTCAGTACTGTCTGCCGGAAACAACCGTATCGGATAACGGATCACAGTTCACAACCTATCAATTCGCAGATTTTTGCGCACACAATGGAATGCAACACATGAGGACTGCACCGTATCATCCCCAATCAAATGAAAAAGCGGAAAGATATGTCGACACCGTAAAACGTGCATTGTTAAAATCGAAAGTTGAGGGAACGTTGGATGAAAGATTGGAAAGATTATTGTTGAATTATTGAGTAACTCCGTAGCCCAGTGCACCAGATGGGAAGTCACCCGCTGAAACCCTCATGGGTCGAAGACTGAGAACCTCCTTAAATCTGACGGCTCCAAAAGGCCCATCCATACGTCGTACGTATTCGGATATTGAAGCCTAGTACAACAGACGGTACGGTGCATGGCGCAGAAATGTCAGAGTTGGAAAAGTAGTGTTTGCTGCCTCTCATCGAGGGCGTCGAATAAGCTGGATACCAGCTCAAGTCGTGGGACGACGTGGCAAAGTAATGTACGATGTTCGCGTTGGTAGGCAAATATGGCCAACCAACTGCGACCGCGGTTTGCAAGGATCCCAGAGACACCCGACCCCAAAGGATTTGATTTCAATGAATTGTTATGCTCTGCACCCAAGCACCTCGACTGGACAGGATACGCAACTCGTGGAACGGACTGAAAGTGAACACCGACTAAGACCACAAAGGGTAAGGAGATATGTGCAACCCTTGCAGGTCGATCCCGAAGGAAGACCTTTTCAACTACCGGTCCAACTATTTCAACAAGGTGGAGGTATTAGATCTCGAACGGCCTGCTCCGAGGAAAATTGCGCTGTCTGAGAATCAGGTCGAGTTGGCGCCGCTGATTCAGACCACATCTTGTAACTTGCGTGGAAAAATAGAATTTCACACAGGCCAAAGTCAACTGCATACAGAAAGGAAACAAATTGACTTATTCGGGAAGGTAAGTACGCAATTTTCCACCAGTAACTGTGTGCCTTGTATTAGAACAGTCTCAGTTACAAGCAGACTAGTGTTTTTCTGTGTTGCAGAACATTTGTTACTATCGCTTTTCTCACACCACTCACACGTCCCGTGATTCATTGAGATATATAAATTCCAACTAGCACACAGCCGTGATTCGAACTGTATCTGTGTGTATTCATTCCCACTTCGGCCCGTTCTGTTTTTCGCAAATATACTTCTCATCCGGTGGGTTGTCGTTTGGCTCGCATGGCGCAATCTAAGAAGCTTCTAAGTCGAAGCACTGAGGATACAACAGCAGTCCATTTCATTGCGTATGCAATCTCTTCCTCTCCGACCTACGGACGGAATTATTCGCTGTGACACTTTCACAAGTCGTCCTAGACCCCTTGTGTCCGTTCCTTTCGATACACTCTACGCATCATCACATCGCGGTATCCGTGCCCCTTTGAAACTGACCACCGAACGTTTCGATTGGCCACGAGTAAACAAAAGGGTTCCTACCTGGGCTCGAGTCTGCTTTCAATGACAGCGCTCCAAATTACATCGATACACCCGTAGTCCTCTGGGCCCATTCCCCACCCCAGACCCTCGGTTTTCGCATGTACACCTAGACCTTGTAGGTCTTTCTCCCATTTCATGCGGCTTTGTAGACATGCTGACGTGTCGACCGTTTCATTAGATGGCCAGACTGCACATCCGAGACTGGTATCCGGACCATCTTGGATAGTTAGCTCACGTATTGCGGACGCCTATCCACCAGCTCTACTGACAGTGGAACGCCATTTGAATCTTCACAGTTCCATAGGTTATGCAGGTTTTAGGCTACCACCCTATTCAAACGACAGCGTATCATCCAGCTGATGACATCGCTTATATTGGAAAACTGGTCTAATTTCCTCAAGAGGCGGCCAGTGAAATTTGCTTGAAGGCCGCGGGTACACGGCCACCGACGGCTAACGACTCTTTGGGGACGACGAACTTGGTGTAAGTTCCCTCATATAGTTCTGTGAAGGAACTGAATTAGCGGCATCTTCAACATCTGATGGGGTAAGATAAAACATGGGAGACCAACAAGGTCAGGAGAGCTGAGAGCAGTCGTATAACGCAACCGATCTTCAAAGGCCAACGACTCAAAAACGGGCCGGTTGCCGACCTCTTACCCGCACAACGGTCGTCACAACATCTAATCCTGGTTCGACATCATTTGAGCCACTTTTGATTATTGAACAACGGATCTGTTTGTATACTAATACACAAGGCCTTATTAGCAAGTTGGTGGAAATCCATCACCATCAGACTTTCGAGTCTCGAGATATCGTACTAATCACCGAAACGTGGCTGAGCTGTGAAATTACCGACGTTGAGATCGCTCTACCCGGTAGGTCACTCCTCCGGAACGACAAAATGCGTAGGGGAGGGAGAGTTCTCATTTATTGGAAAAAAACTTCGTTGTGGGCTCATAGATGATTCTTAAATGTGTGACACTGATCTTCTTTTATGCAAACTGTGATTGAATGACAAAGATACATGTCTCGTCACAGTACTTTACCGACCACCCAAAGCAACTCCGAAAATGGACCAAGGACTAATTTCTGCATTTCGCATTGGGACCGAAGATCGTGCCTTGAAGGAGTGAGCGTACTAATCGGGCAGTTTTGAAAGGATTTTTTCGCTGTTTCCCAGTGGTATTTTGTAGCACACCTCTGGATCTACGTCTATTCGCCACTTTTTACAACCTCTATCACGCTTTGCCACTTTTTAGAGTACACTGCAATGCACTCCACGTGTACCTGGATTTGTAGACTCCAGGTAGTGTTTCACCTGCACAATTTCAATCATTGAATTCCAAATCCGTTCTCACTCGCAAGAGCATTTCGACAGCATTCGAGCAAGCTTTGATTCGTTCGAGTCCAACACGGCGTTGATCAGCTACAGAATAATGCTTGTTCTCTCCGCTGCATACGTCACTCGGCTACTACGCAAATCCTCCTTACGATCAATAGGCCAAGCCAGCTTAACCACACCACTGTATGACTGTAACACATACAACCGCAATCTGCTGACACGTCAGCGAAGGCCTAGAGACATCACCCAACCGCCACCGTGTGACCTTGGCCCCAACGCGCGGACAAGATTATAGACAAGATTATATTGAACTTCCGTCATTCGTTTTGCACCTTAAGCTTGTCTGGTTGCACCCACTGTTAGCTATATCTATGCGTATCGGTTATTGTTAATGGTACTGAGGAGACAATACTAAATGCATGCATCTACCAGCCTTCATCTTCTTGCCGTGCTTTTCAAATTGTTGAAGGGAACTAACTGCTTTAAAGATTATAGGTGTTTACGCACTCAGTGAAATAATATAACCTGTCTCAGCCCGACCTCCAGATTGGCCCTCAGCGTCTAAACTTTGCAACGAACGACATCCGCAGTAATGACAATCACAATGGCACGTACTTCTTGCCCACGGTAAGCTAGGCCTAACGCTTCCTAACTAGACGTTAGTTGTGGCGCACATAGCTGTGTTAAACTTGTGCTATTTGGAGCAGAATGCATAAATTGCGAAAATATCTGCGTTCTCGATGTGCTCGCCTTAGTCTCAGCCAGATAAAGGCACGTAATAGAACCATTGATCACACTGGTTCTGCACTGGATGTACGTCTATTCCACACGTCAGATGTATGACTGTGTCGGCACAGCAGTGCGGTAGGCTGACGAAGATTCTAGAACTAGCAGCAGCCGTTAAAACTCTCCTACAGGAACCAAAGAAATCAGTGCCCCAAATGCGATGAGCAACATCAAGCTCAAATTAAGAAGAGTGTAGCCAGGCCGGAAATAAGCGTAGCGATCCAGAGTTAGCCACCACAACACTAGCGGTTGCTCACTAAGATGCGTTCGCCACACCTTCTTTATCAGAATCACGCGCCACATCTAACACTGTCAAAGCTCCGACAACATGCGCGTCCGTCGTTGCTACCAACATGACAGAGGCACCTGCCATCGTAACCACCCCCGCTGCCAAACTAGCGATTACTACTTATAACAACTCGGTACTCAAGACCCTATCAGTCGTGCAACCAAAGAAAGCAACCACTGGTCCTTTCAAAAAGAAGAACATGAAACACTACTTTAATTCTCTTACTGTTATGTGCTCTAATGTGACTGAATCCGGGGCGGACTCCATAAAAGATAAGCTACTAGACGACAAGAGACAATGGGGTTCTAGTAGCCAGTCAATATTATGCGCCTCGTCCGTCATCCAACCCTTGTACACTAAGGTGTATCGCAGTTACTCCAAGTAACACTTCAGTCAGGTAATTATGCAAAGGCAGTTCTCTTGTCAGCCACTCGCCTCCATACTACCACATGCACTGTTCGAATTTTCTCGGATGTCCCTTGGTGCGAATGCCTGAAACACAAACAAAATCAGCATGATTTCGGTAAACAACAAGACGTAAATGCTATCCTTCTTCGCGGTGTCCCCGAGCTCCAGACATTAAGGAAGCTAGTGGCCAAAGCGCATGATTAAAATCAATGGCGTTTTATTCGTGAAGTGCTCTCACTCGAAAAGGTTTTCGATAATTCAACCTCAAGGTTGCCGCTATCACCTAACTACAAAAGGTGTGGTTCCCGAGTGATGAAAGTATCATTGCACTCCGAACTGATGGCAGAATATGTGATCAAAATGTGGCACAAACTGCGTAAAATTCTGCCATCCGAACTAACTATAAAGGCGATAGGCACCGAGCCACAGACAGACAATGTAACACTGAGCAGGCAACTTACTAATACAATTTCGTCACCATGCAGCTCGGAAAAGAGACAATATCAAAACACGTCAGTGGCCGAAGGGGGACAGTATGGCCATCCCCTTACTGGCACTGAGAACTCTACACAACAACCTGAACTGGCCCTAGAGACTGGATCATCGGTCCTACAAAAACGACTGGCAGCCAACCCGCAAAGTTCAGCATAGACGCTCACCGGAAAGCAGCATACAAACACGCTCCTAACTACCAATGCCCACACCTGCTTGTATACCAAAGCACTAGGCATTCTCAGCAAGTAACCGAACTTCGAGTCTGTCGGTCTCCAGGCTTTTGGACCAAGTTATAGTCACCGATACATGGCTGAACAGGGAGATCACGGATGCTGAGATTGCTCTACTCGGCATGACTTCCATACGAAACGATCGACCTAGCAGAGGAGGCGGCGTGCTCCTGTATTATTGATCCGACTTGCATATTATTATCATTGACGATCCAGAAACGCAATTCGTCGATTCACTTCGGTGTCATATGCAACTAAGACGTGGCGATGTGTGCTTACTAGCAATAGTTTACCGCCCTCCAATGTCCACCTTAGAAATGGATCAGTATCTAGCTTCTGCGATGGAGCGAGTCCTGATGCGACCACACAGTCACATCCTTCTGCTTGGGACTTTATTTTCACACAGTCGAAATCCCAGTAAGGCACCGTGAACAATTCAAGGCTGACTGGCAAGAGATGATTGCCTATATACCTCTGTGCAACCATGTCCCCTCACCCAGGAGATTCCAAATGGGTGAAGCACCCTCTGTTTTGAACCTTGAGCTCGCCAACGAGGAACTATAGGTCAACACCGAGATCATAGACGTACCACTTGGCCGCAGCGATCACACGATATTGTTGTTTCGTTACATCTGCGACGCTGAGTACATCAGTGAGAATAATGAGGAAACCTATGTCGTTACACATTACGATATCCTGTCCGACCTCGTTCAAGAAACCGACTGGACCTAACTGGCAGTGCAGCCGCCTGATGTCGCTTGGAATGCGTCTGTCACCCAATCCACCCTGTTAGTGGCAAATACGACTGAAAGTTAGGTCTTTCGTCCGAAGTAAGTGAACTCGTTTCTGAGGAGCAGTAGCAGAAAATGCATGACATTAAGGGATTCAACCTGGCGCGCTTCCAAAGTCAGTCCAAGTAACCTGGTCTGGTATGCTTACCCAACTCAACGAAATCACTGTGTCAAGTTGGTCCGCGAAGACAAACTCCAACACCAACAAAACTTAGCGACGAAATTCAGTATAAATCCAAAGTTGCTGTACATACTGCTCAAAAAACTCCAGAGGGTGCAGCAGAAGATCCCTGTTTTGCGTGCAACAGGCGGTCTGGCGCAAATTCCACAAGATGTGGCCAACGTGCTTCGCCAACACTTCATCACATTTTCTAGCGTAAATCACTATTTCACCAGCTTTTGACAAATTTCTTATCGCCACCAGAGTTAAAGTACATAACGTTCACGGCAGCCAATGTAATGAAAAGCTTAATGTTATTGCGTGTGCACAGTTCACTTGGCGTGAACGGTATCAAACCGAAGGGATTGAAGACAACGGCCACGAACATTGCCGAACCATTAGCTCGGTTCTTTCAACGTTATCTCTATGATATGCAGGTTCCCACAATGTGAAAACATGAACTACTCACTTCTATTTACAAAAGTGGTGATCGTGCAGAGCCCTCGAAATACCGTCCAATTACTCTCCTCACAGTTTTATCCAAACTAATGCAACGTAAAATTACAGAGGCGCTCATGGGATATCTTGAGAGCAACAACGTCTTAGTGTCACAGCAGCACGGATACTGCTGGAAGCAAGCTTGTACTCCCAACTTGTTTCTAGCCTGGACAAACTGGACAGAATCAGCTGATGCCAGCATTGGAGTCGAGGTCGTCTACTTGGACTTCTCGAAAGCGTTCGATCGTTTGGACCACCACATTCAATCGATGACCCAGTGCTCAGTTGGATGGATAACATCCTCATTCAACGTCAGATGAATGTGAGAGTGCACAGCTCTATTTCCGATCCAGTTGACGTGCAATGTGACGTGTCCCAAAGATCAATAATGGGGCCACGTTTTTTCCTAACATTCATTAACGATCTTGCTAATGTACTGCAGTTGGATTTCTTACTACTTGCAGATTATGTCAAAATTTGGCACGACATCAAGAGAGCGGATGATCACCT
The DNA here is from genome assembly GCA_944474145.2 of Dicrocoelium dendriticum. Lineage (NCBI taxonomy): Eukaryota > Metazoa > Platyhelminthes > Trematoda > Plagiorchiida > Dicrocoeliidae > Dicrocoelium > Dicrocoelium dendriticum. The sequence goes on from OX104064.1 coordinate 70,876,338, forward strand.
GACATTGCAGAGCGCTCTCAACAGGGCTTATACGTGGTCATCTGAGAATCTGCTACAGTTCAATGTGACGAAAAGCAAAATCGTGAGCATACTCCACCAGCCTACCAATGAATATCGACTGGGGGACGAACAGTTGCAAAGCGTTTCTCAAGAAAGCGACCCCGGGTTGATCATACAGGACGATCTTGTCTGCTCGAGACAGGCTGAAGAGGCACCGAAAAGAGCCAGTCAGGATCTTGGGCTCGTTCGGAAATTTCAAGTAATCCATATTCCCGAAAATGCTGGACGCGTACGTTCGGCTCCACGTGGAATATGTGATTCAGGCCTGGCGCCACCGGCGTAGGCACGACGTCGAATCAGTTGAAGATCCAGAACCTAGAGCAACTAAACGTAAATAATAAACCAATAAATAAACGTTTTATTCCCAGACAGTGCGAGGCACAGGGCAATTGATTGGTCTGATCAACTTGTACAACGTGATCGCATAATATAGTTAATTTTACCTGTTTCGTACAAAAGTTCCTAGATGGGTTTTTGAAGTGATTAGCAGTTTGAAATTATATGCAAGATTAAGAAACTGGGCACAATAACAAAGGTAGATAAAACCGAAAGTTCAAGTAGTACGGCCATCCATGGAACTGTCCTCATGGGACCTGTTTCCTTGTGAGGTATTCCCCCGATGGATTTCACCCAATTGGATTTCACCAACTGGCTCTGTGCCGGTGTGGCAAAATAGTAAATGGTCGATCAGCTGGGTAACCAATGCTTTTTATGACTACTGTTTCATCTCGAAAGGAAATAGATGGTTGTTGCTCTTCCCAACACTAGCACACTGATTGCGAGTCGCAACCCAACCACACAGCGTTTTCCCTAACTTCTGCTTTGAACTGTTTCATCTCCCCTACCAGCGCAGACTGCAGTCTCCGAGGTTGTACAGTGGTGAATATCGACGTCGGCGAGGAGACATCATTATGGTTTACTTAATATTGAAGGACGCATTTCACCGATGTTGCAATCTGTTGCGATTGAGGCAAATTAACAATCTGAGAGGCCATCAGCTCAAATTGGCTACGCACTACAGTCGACTTGATTGTCGACGGAACATTTTCTGCCTCCGTGTGTCCCGTGCCTGGGACGCCATTCCGACTCAAACTATCCTTGTCCCTACATTAACACTTTTCAAAAACCGCCTTGATGAAACGTTTTCCAACTTGCATTACTTGATATAGTCTGTTTCACTCTGGACGAAACAACGCAAACCAAACCATGTGATTTACGGCCGTCTCCTCAACGTGGCGGTGCGGATACATGCAGAAGTGTCCCTGTGAGTAGCATGAATGCATCTAAACTGCATCAACGTAGCACATCGGTCAAATGAAGCAACACACGAGTGAGCTTCGTCACTGCCTTCTTTTATTTCTCACGGTTACTGTACCTTAACTGCTCTCGCTACTACATTGTGTGTACACATGCCATTCCCATTTCAAAGGATGGTTATGCAGCAGTGTATTTCCATTGGTAGGCGCTTAAGATAACGATTTGCTTATTCGTTGATCCTGTCACTTTTAATGTTCACTGCAACCATCCTACGGGACTTATCAAGCTCAGGATTTTTTACCCGTGATTAATCATTGCTCATTGTTCAAACCAGAAATGCACCAAGGTTCCCGTTACAGCAGATTTAAACATGCATTATCTGGAAACTCCAGCAACTGAAGATAACAGTTAAAGGCCTGTTAGCAAGATCCAATCTCTAGCAGACCCACATACAACCACCACAACTCTTCTCAGGTTTAGAACAGCGAACAAATCATCGGTGTTAGACCTAGTGCTCACCAGCGAGGAGATCATGGCTGATGGACTAAATGTACGCAATCCATTGGGTCGAAGCGATCACGTGGCTTTATCATTCGGATATATTTGCTACGGGGAATACCCCGTTGCAGAGCCCGGAAAAATGCAATCCATCACGCATTACCACGTTCTGTCCGAATTCGTTGAAACCGCTAGTTGGTCATTCATGACTGATCAAAGCAGAAAGAAGGCACAGATTGCGATATGTTAACATTTCGATTGTTCTCGTCAGTCGCATACACAATACAAGCAGAAACACATACACAATTATATACATGGCAAAAAATTGGCAAACCAATCAAAACGTCAAAATCAAGTCCAAGGCAATCGGATTGATTGCCTCAACAGTTTCTGTGCACATAGCACTGGTCCTAGAATGAACCGGATTCTGTCATCATCTATCAGTAAGCACCTCGTGACAACTGGTCACAATGTGGACCCCAAGACTGCGTTCAGAGTGCTATTACGTAACCGGAACCCGATAATGCTGGCAATCAGTGAAGCGCTGCTTATCAGGGCTTATCAACCAGTGCTATGTGCACAGAAACTGTTGAGGCAATCAATCCGATTGCCTTGGACTTGATTTTGACGTTTTGATTGGTTTGCCAATTTTTTGCCATGTATATAATTGTGTATGTGTTTCTGCTTGTATTGTGTATGCGACTGACGAGAACAATCGAAATGTTAACATATCGCAATCTGTGCCTTCTTACTGCTTTGACCAAGTGGCTGAAGGGGACCAAATGTTTTACATTCATGACTGAGTTGACCTCAGCAGTAGTCTGCGAAACATTCGTGAAACTCTTCACACTGCTAGTCACAAAAGCATCAGAAGCTAAAGCCTTCCACCGTCCTATCAAACTAAAATCCTATCTGAGAAGCCGAACACGAATACTTATGGCCTTGAGGGATCGAGCATGGCACCTTTACAAAAACCATCCCAGCTCGCAAAATTGAACAGCGTATGTAGCTTAGCGCAAATACTCTGTGTAATCGTTTCGTGAAGATAAGTTAACACACCAACAGGAGCTAGGTAAACGATTCTGTTCAAACCACAAGCTTCTTTATAGACATGTGGATTGACTTCGCAAGGTGCAGCGCGAAATTTCACCACTCACTATGATCGTTGCGTATACAATTACGGCGAAAGAAGCAACCGACACCTCACGGACCCAGTATTCACCTACTTCCAAGGGGTAAAAACCTCAAACTCCATTTCTGCTTCTGTCCCTTCACCATCAGTTTTATCTAGCATCAGATTCACAGTAGAAACGGTGCGATAAACCTACTAACCTTGCGTACACATAGCTCCCCTGGAGTGGATAACGTGCACCCTAAAGCGCTGCAGGTAAGAGCCAGGCACATAGCCCAATCACTTGCTGGATTTTTTCAATATTGTCTAGAAGAAAACATATTTCCGTCAATGTGGAAACGAGATATCATAACTCCATGCACAAGGACAAAAGTCGATCTGATCCTGCCAATTACCGTCCAGTAACGCTTCTCACTGTTCTCGCCTAAGTCATGGAAGTGATCATCGCGGACGTACTGATGGGCTACCTGGAAAGCTACGGCATCACTGCGCTGGAGCAGCACGGTTTTAGTCAAAGTCGATCATGTACTACGAATGTGGTAATGGCACGTGACAACTGGACCGAAACAGTCGATGAGGGGATACGAACCGATGTCGTCTACGTGGACGTTCCGAAAGCCTTCCGTCGCTTGAATCATCGAATTCTACCGCATAAACCTCAGTCTTACGGCATTGGAGATTCAGTATTGAGATGGATCGGTAACTTTCTCCGTGAACGGCAATTTGAGCTTAGAGTCCGAACATCTCTGCCCGACCCGATTCGAGTGGAGTGCGACATACTGAATGGTTCGGTACTTAAGCAACGTCCGTTCTTAGTTTTCATTGACTATCTAGCGAGGGTTAGCACCTCAACATTTCTACTCTTAGCACACAACCTTAAGCTTTAGTTTAACACTCACGTATGCCGCCACCTACTGAAACTCAGTCCGAACACCAACCTCAGACAATAGACTGAACCAGTAAACAATACATTCGTCTAGACTATTGCCGAAATTACTTCCCCCTCCGGATCTGCCAAGCCTGGAACGCTCTTCCGAATTCAGTTGTCTGTGCCCCCAAACTAATCACTTTCAAAAGACGATGGGATGTCAAATTGAGTACATTACGCTTTGTTACGTGAACGGATATTCTGGATATTTTCAAGCTAACTAGCCTCTTTGGAATTATGACCCACATTTACGTACGTAAATCTGTGAAGAGAGATGAGCAATCTGCTTGTTAGTTACAATAAGTATTAACCAAAACGACCGGTTATTTCGTTTCGCCTAGTACCATCTTCTGCTATACGCTATCACTGTATAGCTCCAACGATGCGTATTTTGTTTGTTCCACTTATGATATAGTTGAATATCACTTTCTTCTATTACCATTTACGGGACATGCTAAGCCTACGCTTTTCGACTCATTGTAAACCATCGTCCTATCGCTTTTTCACAGAAGACGCAAAACTTGCTAGCAATGTTTCACAAGACCGGATACTTTTCAGCAAGATTGCAAGTGCGCGAGTGCATCACTAGGATGCAACATGTACAAGCGATGCGACTCAAAAGTGAGGAAGGAAATGTTCTACCAACGGGTTGCAAAACAAAGAAACTCATTGATATTCTTCGTCATAGAGCCAACAACAGCTAGTCCGTTTTTCACGGGATCCTCAAATGAAAACAATCATAACTTTAGTGACTCACTTGCCATTTGTGAAGCGTTTATTGCCCTCTTTGCTGCCTCTGTGATTTTTATATCTGATCCCATACCTTAATATCCTCAATTAATAACAACCAACAGCTTATGCAATGTCGAACTTTCAACAATATTCAACAGCTAATGAAAACCATCCAACCTTCTATCAGGTTGGACTCCGACGGCATCCCTTCAAGTGTCATTAGATTGGGTGGCCCAGGCTTGCCATTACTTCTGTAGTATTTGTTCGCATTATACCTACGAATTAGCTACTTTGCTGATGAATGCGAAATCACATTCATCATCCTACGCCGGTCCCAAACAAAATCTTACAAATTACCAACCGATTCACCACACTCCCACCATCACCATTCTGGTTGAAACATTTATCAAGAAGACTTTGATGGCATTTCTTAATTCTCTGAACCAGTTTGACACATCTCAGCATGGTTTTCTGGATAGACTTTGCAGCACGATCGTAATTATCCCTCAGAATCCATAGAGTCCGGTTATGCGATAATAACTTTATTTCTAGATTACTAAAAAGCATTTGACCGTGTACCACACAAACAGTTACCGAAAAGGTTGAATGCTTTGGAATCCGGAACCCACTTAAAGTCGGTTTTCCTCCTACCATAGCAATCGCTTTCAACTAGTCACTTTGGGTGAACACCGCTCTTCCCCAAGCCCAATTACCAACGGCGTCATCCAAGGGACTGTACTTGATCCTTTGATTTTGCTCTTCTACATCAATGATGTTGGTATGTCCATCAAAACTGGCCAACTTTCTATTTGCTGATGACATCGAGATAGTCTATAGACTACAGTGTGATGCGATTCAGAGCACATTACTTTTGATGCTAGATGATATTCTCTCTTGAGCAATGCTCCGAGATGTCGCTGTTAACATCCTTGACGGGCAAATCAAGCATTATTTCATATGTTTTCTCGATTTCTGAAGGGTCAGTTAAACTTAACAACAAAACTATGTCCATACGGCAGTCTACTCACGATTTTGGAATCCGGTATTCTTCTCTTCCGCCTTACTGAACAAGCCCAGTACCAAATGTCCCGAGGGAGGACAGTCCGTGGCTAACAAATACCACAAAAGCCATACAGTTCCAGCCAAACTGAAATTATTTAAACATCCACTCGTCCTATTCTCAAACACCACAACTTCATCCATGGCAGCATGCGGAAGTTGGACAGGAAAATGGTGGAAGCTTTACAGACCTTCTTCACCAAATTTGTGTTCAGTAACACATCTACCCTAATCTACCGCGAATCCCGCAAGCAGTTTCACATCGAGCCACTCTGGTTGTGACGTCTGAGACAAAATTTGGTGTTGCTTCACAAAGTGTTGCCTCGGAAAACACACTTTAGCATGTCTACTTTAGGGATAAGACATGACAACCATCAAACAGTCAGCCATCAGAAATTTACATTACTCTTACCAAGCCCTATAACAACCATGCTCTGCAAATCTTTTCTCCTCGCATACGCAATCTGGTGAAACAGACTAATAAACACTATCAGCAAATGAGAAAACAATGAATGATTCCACACCAAACTAGAGAGTTACGTAGATCTAAAAGTGGATTTATCCAAGTTCTCTTCTGAGAAGTAACCAAATTAAACGACCCAAGATGGATCCAAAACTTTATTAAAAGCTAAACTTTGTCATTGATAAGCATTCATGCAAGACCATGATCAGTATTGCATATAAAGAGCGGTTTGTAAGTTAGGAACTGTTCCTAACCTATTGGTCGACAGCATCCGGTTTCGGGTTTGGCTGTCACTGCGGGCCCCACAGGGCAGCAACGGGTCGCCTACGCTTACAGAGTGACCATGGGTGGCTTACGCTGCATCACTCACAACTTAGTAACCCTCCTTGATACCGTCTGTGCTGAAGAGCGATCGACTTCAACGCGGATGGGGGTTGATGCTTCCGTTTGGACGGGCCTACTCTGCTCATACGGTTCCGGTGACCCGCTGCTCTCACAGTGCGTCACTCACGATCTGAAGATCAGGAACACAAAGTTTGCACTGTGTGCGAGTGATATAGCGACTTGGAATCATACACGGAGTAGGTACCTTTTCTTACTTGACTATGCCATCGTACTCCAACGTGACATGCGTGAAGTGCGTTTGACACGTCTACTGCGTGGAGATAACGCACTAATCACAATATGGTGCAAACCAAATGGTAGGTATATTTTCATTAATTTACGAATTGAACTCCTGCCATGAACCAGAGGGAATATAATGTTATTTTCCTAGGTATTGCTGGTCTTCTTGCCCCAGGTACTGCTAAGAAGAGGATGGAACTGGAGAAGGCGATGGTTATCCGCCTTGTTGATGTCGAATCCGTAGCATCACTGAGCGACATGTGGCCCCATATCCGAGAACAGGGAACTACTGCTGCCGAGTATACCATCGGGCGCGAAAACGCTCGGCAACACAGTTGGTTTGATGACAACGGTGCGATCATTAATGCTTTAGTGTCAGAGAAGAATACAACATTCGCTGCAATTGTGGCGAACCCTGTAGCCTGTGAGAAGGAGAGGCACTTTCGCATACTTCGACGTCGATGGACTCGAGAGCTAGGTCGCAACAAAAAATGCATGTTGGACGGAGTATGCGAAGCAACTGGATTGCTACGCAAGACGCCACCAACATAAACAATTTTGACTTCTTGAAGATGGTGTATGGACCAACGTTGCAGCAGCTAAGAACGCTGCTCTATTTTATTTCAGGGGCTACCTGTACACAGACTGCAGACCCAGGGTAGAGGTGTCGCACGCAGTTCGACTGTCTTTTGAGCAAACCTTCAGTGATCGAATGGGCTCTGTTGCATGACCTGCAACAGCAAGAGAAGATTTGTCAGGTGGACACGCCGAAGATGGATGAGATGAAGAGAGCACTTGTTCAGCTGCGAAACGGCAAATGTGGCAGCACCGATGCGATCCCGCTTGAAGCATTGCAAGTGGTGGACCGGCGTTCGAAAATGCGCTACAGTACTTGGTGCAGTGCGTGTGGACTGAAGGGCATGTGTCGGCCGAGTTGAAAGACATCTTCGTGCTACCACTGTACAAGGGCAAAGGAAGCAATCAACGTTGCACGTATTATCGTGGCGCCATCTTTCTGAGTTATGTGGGGAAGTAATCGCCCTAATCCTGCTCAACCGCCTCGTCACTCATATCGCTGAATCGAACGTGGCGGAAGAGCAAGGTAGATTCCATTTGGGCCGCAATGGCATCGATATGATTTTGGCAGCTCGTCAGCTGCAGGAGAAGTGTAGAGAGAGATACCAGCCATTATACGCGCTGGTTGTTGAGTTCGCCAAGGCATTTGACACGGCGAATCGCTAAGCGCTGTGGCTGTTGTTGGCTACGTTTGGCTGTCCGAGTAACTTTGGAAGTTTAATTGTATGGGTGCACAATGATATGCGGGCGATGCTGCAATTGTGTGGACAAACCTCGGATGACTTTACTGTTGTCTCTGGTGTGAAGCAAAACTGTGTCTTAGCCCCGGCTTTGTTTATTATTTATCTCCATCCAATGATTCCTTGTGCTTTTGGTAATTCTTGGGATTATGGTGTCCGTGTAGAACACTGTATTGATGATGGGTTGCTAAATATCCAACTTTCCGAGGCGAGAACCCTAATGCGTGAGGTAACCATCCTTACGTCGCAGTTTGCCGACGACTGTGCTTTGTTTGCGCATAGCGCGGATGAGTTATAGCACATGACTTCGGCTCTGGCTTCGACAGCGACCAAATTCGGGCCTACCATCAACACAAGCAAGATTGTTTGTCTTTCTCAGGCCACACCAGAAATAGGATCCGTTTGTTTGTTACGAATTAATCTCGGTGATGACTTCTTGGAAACCGCTCCAGATTTTGCTACCTGGAAAGTGTACTTTCGACCGATCTACAGATGATGGGCGAGCTACCTACCCGCATATCGAAAGCTGCTGCTGCGTTTGGAAAATTGGAAAAGTGTGTAGGGAACAGCCACCAGCTTACTGTTGACAGAAGCTGTTGGTTTACAAGTCTGGCTCTGTTTGTTCTTCTGTACGACAGCGAAACGTGCACGACATACTGGAAAGACGTCAGATATCTGGAGCTGTCTCATCAACAGTGTCTGCAACGGATTCTGAGCATCGGCTGGTGCGACAACGTTGCAGACATGGAAGTGCTGCACCGCAGTGACATGTATGTCGTGGGCTGCATAATTTTACTGCGGCACCTCAGGCGACTGGGGCTTAGCAGCCGCATGGATTCCGGGCGGATAACCAGGCAGCTCTTTTATGGAGAAGTTAGTGTAGGAAGCGGCACGCTGGAGAATCGAAGTTTCATTACCAGGACCTGATCGATGTGAGTTTATCACGAACTAAATGTTGATTTCAGGTGTTGGGAATCAAATGCAGTTGTTCAGCGTGAATGACGTGAGTTGAGAAAAGAAGGCGGTTGCCGAGGGGCAGAAGAAAGCACTGTTGAACCCGAAGGAGAAACGCCGGGTACGGAATCGACAAGCGCCTATGGATTCTAAGCCATTAACGTCGAGTGCATTGTGCTGTAGCACATGTGGTCGCGAGTGCCTGAGCCAAGCGAGTTTGGTAAGCCACCAGCGTTGCCACCTGGGGCTAAGAGCTAAAAAAGGACCAGCCAACTGATTATCTAAGCGCAATCAGCTCAGCGATTGGTAAGTGCGCTGCGTCCGCTCCCATTCCATTTATCAACCCAGACCAATTAGACGGTTGATTTGGTAAGTGTGCCGCATCGTCGTTGCAGTTTGTCTGTACGTGTGCCTGCATGTTGAGTTTATTGCATTTCAGGGATTCGTTGTTGCTTGATATCCCCGGTGTGGCTGCGACTGATGTAAATATCGACAACGTGCCTATTAGTCTAGTACCCACCACCTCGTCTATACTGGCTCCAGAAGACAGTTGGTCGTTGCTTGAGGGACGGGGTGCACCGTCCTGTTGGTCGTGTTAGGCTCGACGAGTATTTGCATGCATTCAGTGTGGAACGGCTTACGGCCCAGCCACTGCTTTGTGTACGTCCAGTACGCATGGTTCCCAAATTAGGCATGTATGCTTCTGCACTGCTTGTTGAAGGAGTGTGGGCCGGCTCTGTTGATGAAACGTGGCTCCCATCCACATGCCTCCCTGTCTTCTTCCTCCGGGTTTATACTGCATAGAGGTTGTGTAGAAGGAGCTGTGGGTGATGCAGCGCAAGCCACCCATGGTCACTCTGTAGGCGTAGGCGTCCCCTTGCTGCGCTGTGGGGGCCGCAGTGACAGCCAAAACCGAAAAAGGACGCAAGTAATCAATATGTGGGAACAACTGTCCGAGCATTAATCTGTCTCAGGGGGCTTAACCTTAGTAGTGAGCACGGTTCGCTGTCAGTTATACCTTCCATCTGATGGAACAAGAGCAACCCTACTACAGCCAAAGCCACGGCCAGAAAATTCGGCCTGGATGGAATGCATAATAATGCTTGCTAAACACCTCAAAACCACGAGGTTCAATATTACTGTTCCTTAAATCTTCCAAATCTAGATCTCATGCAAAGTTCGACTGATGAAGACAGCTATTTGTGTGAAATACGGCGCACTTACTTAACTCCTCGACAAGTTTCATTTGTCTAAAATCCATGGCAACCCCACCACCGACTTTTACCCTATCTTGCTTTATATTGCATGACCGGCCAATGTCCGTGTTAATGAAGGTATCTAAGTCGTCATAATAAATATTCAAGGAATTGGCCAGTTGATTCCTTACCGAGAAGGTCGCATCATCCTTTCATTGGGCGCTTGATCAGAAATAATGGATGTCTACATATCTGCCTAGTATAACTTAGTAAACCATGCTGTGATGAAAAGCTGACCTACAACCTCCAAAACGAAGGAAAACGTGTAAACTGTGCAGGACAATTTGAACAGTGATCGACGAAAGATTGTGCGATTAATCGCGGAGGAACTAAAGTTACCCAAAACGCAAGTTTACAAAACCTTGACGCGTGCGAAAACTGTGTGCAACGTCGGTGCTAAAAGTTCTGAGAATTGGATACTCCACCATGACAACGCGTCGAGCCCAGCCTTGGCAACTAGGGAGTTTCTGGCCAGAGAAACAAATTCCAACCTCACCATAGTCTGCGAACAGCCCAGATCTGTCATTGTGCTACTCTTTTCTGTTTCCCTGGCTGAAGTAGGTCATGAAAGGACGTCATTTCACTGTTACAGTCATCCAAGAAGCAACAACGAGGCAATTTCGCCGCATTCCAGAGGAGTTCCAGGGAGTGTACGAACAATGGAAAGAACGTCAGCAGCGCTGTGACTTTACAAGGATCCTGGTTTGAAGAGTTTTACATGTTAGCCATGTTATCTGCAATAAATTGTCGTTGACAGTATCATTTCATTTACCTCCAGGACAAACTACATATGAAGTAGGGTTGTAGCTCAGTCCCTAACTTTTAATCATACACCTAAATACTTGTTGCTTGATGTGTCTAATGCATACGATCATGAGGTTCATTTTGAGTACTTCATAGATCAGAGATTAATCAGTATCTGACTTAGCAAATAAAATCATAGTGCGTGTTAAATCCATCCGGTTACGAATGCCATATATCGACTTCATGGGGATAGTGTACAACAAGGATGAGTCAACCAAATGTCTCTAGCACTGGAATCATCGGTGACAGAGTCCGAGCTCATCATAATGCAGAACAATACAGTAGGTTAGTATTGACCATCATCATAAGTGGAGTGGACGTGCGCATCCATTGCCGATGAGCCATGTCACAGCTAAGTAACTACACACATATACATGCCTCAATTGCACCACTGGCCTTATCGACCAAAAGCGAAACCCCACGCTTGTTTTCTGAGCGGTTCGTTTGTGATATTTATTTCTCAGTTATCCCGATGCAAGAGTCGGAATACAGACTCAAGCGTCCCATCTGTGTCTGCGTCTTCCTTTCCTTTAAAAGGGTTACGGGTCAATACACCGAATAGTAATACACGATCGGCATGTAACAATTATTGTATTCTTAAAAATCATTAAGATGCGATGTTCGACGAAACAGACCACACTCATGGTATCTTGAGAGCACTCCATTAATGGAGCTTCGGGGACCATTAAGGCAGTGTATTTGCGTATCATGAACGAATGCTTACGATTAATGTAGCTAAGCGATACCTTGAGCTCACATGCTGCAGTGATGACACTGGAGCACTTACAATGTTGCGACCAAGCCAATCCTGCAATCGCAATGGAATGATGAAACACACCATAGGAAATAGCACAATCTGTTATAATGCCTAAGGTGGCAACCTCAGTCTGACAGTAAGATAACGACCAAAATTATATATGTACCGAATAAGTCCAAGCCTGAATTTATTATTTCATGATGAGGCTGCGGGCCAGTTTCAATGTTAACGCTGGCCGCATTTGGCCCGTGGGCCAGACTTTGGTCATCCCTGACTTACCCCCACGAAACCAGACCACCAGGTGAGTTTGGACAACATTGTGTCCATTACCTGCGTGGAACTAGCTTCAGCGTATGCAATCGTTGCTGAAGATGTAAGGACACATATATGTCTTCGCCGTACATCATCAATCCATACTATCCATGCAAGAGTTACTATATCTACCATCATTGACTGATTTGGCCTAGCTCAATTCTACGACTGTTCGTGCATAGCGCGTCGCTAGGACACTGGATGCAATTCAAATGCGTTAACGATCAAGTTTAATTGGTTTACGGATGCAGAGCAGATTCTTTATTAGTAGTTCAACTGAATTATGGATGAAAACCATCGAAAAGAGGTGTAGAATTCATTTGTGTACCACTCACTACGGTCTATACTTTCAGTGAATAGAAAACCTGAACTCATCATCCTTGCTCGCATTCTTAAACACCAAGGACGGGAGCACCCACGGATTTAAACCGTGTGATATTCTCTACTTGACATGAATTGTGTTTAGACAGGCCTACTTGTACTCGGCTTTCAAGGTCAGATGCATGGGCAGAACTTCCTATACATCTAGGAATTTAATAGACAAAACCTTATAGCCAATATAGGAAAATAGGATGATCCAACTGGCCAAGCCTATCTGAAAAGCTCAGATAGAGGAGAGAAACACTCGCTCCACCATCGATTACTCCGGTTACGCTGCAGATCCTAAAAAGCTGGATTATGCTCCACGATAGCATTGACGAGACCGTACTGCTACAGTGCAAGAGGTTGTCGTTTTCCAGGTGACTGCTCAAGGTAACTGCGATATTCACTTCAATAAACCTGAAAATCTCAAGCAGCAGCGTCGTTCACAAAGTTAGATCTTTCATGCATATTTGGAGACCCCATCGTTTCCACCTTAACGAAACTTGATATTTGTCTGGGTAAAAATGAGAGAATTTGCTCCTCGACACCGCACCTGTGCTAAAAGAACTACGGGCGAATTCTGATGATGTAGTGAATGTAGTAGGCAGAAGGTTAGTACCAATTGCCTTCTACTACCTTTTAAAACATGGAGGCACAGGCGTTTGGCAATGTTCTTGCTGTATGTGTATGCCCTACAGTTGTAACGAGTGGTGTGCTGCATACCGGTAAGATGTTTTTAATTGCGTTTACATTTCGGGTGTTCTTTTCACCAGTTTCCGTCGGTCTGTCACCTATTATTTGGATCCAGCGATGCACGTGGCAAGCGCTGTGTCGTGTGAATTCTAAGTTTATGGACTGGGACAGACTTTGATAAGTCACCGTACTAAAGGCTTACTTGTACTTATTCCTTAAAGACATGACTTAGAGGAAGTAGGGAAGGTCTTCGGTCTCGGTGGTTTGGCGACCGGTGAATTCGGCTTCCGTATTAATGTTTCTCACTCGATTTCTGTTAAGCAATCAGCTAAGAGCATTCAGTGTGCTCTTTTACCACAACTTTACGTTCTTCTTGCAAGCTCCCAAAGTGAATCAGACATGAATCTCTGGTTTAGTGGTTATTTAAGGGTGGAAGTTGCTTTGTAATTCAGAATCACCTCGCTCAGTTTTATCTTTCTAGGCTAGAGATCTAACGCGTAGGGTTATCTTGACTTGGGCAAGATCACGGTGCCGACACTTAGCGGACAAATGCACTATCATACTGTCGTACGACTTATTTGATTCCATCTTGATAACTTTACTAGCTGTGGCTTATGCGTTGCACATAGACAGCATGGATTTTCGGAGTTTGTTAATGCATAAGTAGATGTCAGGTTCAGATCAGAAGCTTTACCGACCGTTGAGGGATCAACTGTTCTTTATTTCCAGACGACACAACGATCCCTGATTTTACTTCAGTGAAATTTACAAATCCTTCCGCGTTTTGACGACGGTCAAATTTCGCAGCATTTCGTCGGGTTTTATGAGTGCCACTGTCTGTGTCGTCCCGCGGATGTCCGCAAGAGACCATTTCACTAGCTTTACCCTTTCCAATTATTTGCTACCCCTCAGTGGCCGTGTGTACGTTACCATCAGCTGCATTTCGGCTGCCAATGGGTTTAAACCAGTTTGATAAAGTGACTGTCACTATTCCCTAAAACGGTGACCCTAATTTCGCAAACCGACATTCCCATCAACTATATTACGATGGCGTTACCAAGAGAAAGAACATCATAACTGTAACCAAACTGCATCGAGGTGTTAACGCTCCACACGGTAACACCGTTCACATGTTGCATAGTTTCGACTTGTTCACGTGTTCCATCTCGTCATGCTTTTTGTCCCAGTGGGGGTTCGACGGCACGAATGCTCACGTGACGAATTAAGAAACCGAGTTGACTGCAACAGCACGGACTTTGCAACATCAGTAGAATTCGGTTCTATCGAACGAGGCCTATGTTCATCATAGCGCACAAACATGAGTGGCACGTGACATTTTTCGTTGTGAGAGGCTCAGTCTGAATACTAATGGCATCACGGATAGAAATCTACCGGCTTCTACTTTATTTCTGTTTAATCTTTGTTACACTGGACTAGAATTTACGAAAATTGTCAGACCTAACAGTCAATGCATCGTGGTTTATCCTGGCAACTACGAGTTCGGTGAAGCGCGCTGGAGATGTCTTTAGCAGCTTAGTAAGCAGCAACGATGATAGTCCCACAATTTGCATCACGTTAACTAATCTCGGTACAACAACTGATTATTTAGCTACTTTTCCGTAGTAACCAGTTTAAAACGCTTTGCTTTGGTGTTTACATAGCTGGCTCTGAACATTAGGTATTGTGTACTAACCATTGAGTGCTGTCAGTTGAATGAAAATGTGAGCATGTATAGTAGACACTTCCTGCTACCTCACGGGTGGGGGGTGTTTCCGATTTTTAAAGGCCCATGCTGTACAGTGTATTTGGAACGCCGGCTCTACATTATTATTAGGTAGAATCTGGCGGGAATACTGAGACGCAAGCATCGCACTAGTTACCTCCGGTGGAGAAGTCCATGTGTTCATCAGCTTGCATGCTGCATTTTCTAATCAGCACAACTACGAAGTTCGCAACTGGAATTGTCGCGTATACCAAGCAGTACCAAGGCGCATCATGCAGTTCGTGCGGGGATAGGCCAGAAAGCTTAGGATTGAACACGTTGAGGTGATTGAAACACTAGTTCTTCTTCAAAAGCTTTACTACATTTGACTGGACTACGTTCAGCTTCAGGTTTAGGCCATAAATAAGACACGTTTTGGCAAGCTGCCCTGGCTCTTGTTTTGGCCACTGACATTCACATTTCCGACTGTATATCAAGTGTCCTGCTCAGTCGACCTTTTTGGATAGCAGTGTTCGCCCCGATGGTGAACTTTCCCCCAGTGTCACTCAGGTGCTTAGCTCTGAAGGCTGCCATCATGCCATACTGACATTAAAATACTACAGCTATGCTTCCCATAACCGAGGAAAAATATTTGTTAATGGTGTGTGGAGTGATGACTAAAGATGATGATTTTACATTGCTGTCCTCTGGTTTTTGTTCTTTTAGACTTGAACTGCGAATGGGCACGTGAGGAGTGCCATGAAGGTCACCTATTGTCTCCTTTCTGGGTGCAGCTGGCTTCCCTCTGTAAGCAGTCAGGCTACTGGATGTGTCTGGAAACAACTGCCTAGCCCAAAAGGAGGGCTAATCGCTTCTTAAACGTCTGTTAAGGTACGGCGATCGGTATGTTGTTCACATTTCGTAGTCTGATGAGGGCTTTGTATGGCCTCAAAACATGCTGTTGAGTGACTGAAAGTGAGCCGCCTATATCATTCACCTGTTCTGCACCGCGATCTCAAACCAAAAAGATCTTCCAGTAAGAGATGTTATGCCTAATGGGGAATGAAACTGGCGCAAATTGAAATGGTACAGCTTAACCGTACACTTACTATTAGACGATGTTCATTTCTCTCTTATCATACTTTCAAAACGTACTCCCTACTTTCCGATACATCGGTTGACACCACTGTTCCCGGTTCATTGAATGAATGGAAAACGACTACCCAGAAATACACAATCAATTCAACAATATGCCATGAATCCGCTACCAAACAAAGCTAGCCTTTGGTTAATCTGGTGAACTATCTACGAGTTCAACCAGACAGTCATGTACTGCATTTGTAACCAACAAAGACATTTTAGATTATGCCACCATTGTATCGCGGTCGGATTTCCCCCAAGTTTCTCCAGGTCGAGAAGCAGTAGTCGTAAGTTTAAATCTAACTAGCGCTGGTTCCAATCTGCTTTCCCACGTTGCAATACGAAAGAAGAAAACGTTGGGCTACAAAGCAACTGATTCCGGTCAACTGCATCTTTACAAAATGCACCGGATGGGGAATCTTAGTCCTATCGCCACTTCATTTAGCAGACTTCGTAACGCTGCATAAATCAGGACAGAGAACTCGGTTGACGATAGTTATTTGACAATAGTAGCAACCGAAAATTTAGCTAGTGGATTGTTATTCCCAGAAAACTACATCGGTGCATTCGGACACCTGGAAGATCCGACTAATGAAGTTGTGTTGCATGCCTCCTGTTATGTTGAAAATGAAAAGCGGGGGCCTGAAATCGCGTTAGCTTGGACAACAGCCATCAGTAATATCACGCAAAGTTCCCTTAGCTCTTTCGTAAAATGGTGTCTTAGTTCCCCCTGGAATAGCATTGGTCCCACGGCTATGGAACAGAATAAGCTAATTCGCAAGGATACGATGAGGATGCAAATCTGATTCACCAGCAGCCCAATGGTGAGACTAAACCTCTAGGGCAAGCTGTCTTTCCACACCAGTTTAAAGTGAGACTAGTCCTTCATCTGTTCCTATGGGGCAGGTTAGTTGATTGTACGAATAGGCGCTTATCCGAAAGGGTGAAGGAAGACCATTCGGCCTAGCTCAGAAATGGATGTCGAAAGGTCACCAACTCTGCCATTGCCGCGCATCTTGTGGATTCGGATCTCGCCACCAAGTCTGCTGATTCGTTCAAAGTAATCTAACAAGCCCCAGAAAATGGAACAAAGTATTTCCTTAAGCGGATATTATATGCCGCAGTAGTCATCGCCATTCGCTTATACGAACCACGGCTGTGCACGCAGAAAAGGTTCACTCACGTGTTTAGTCTACCTTGGCCAGGACGGATTGCAGTCGACCCTTGCGAGCGTGTGACTACAGCGGGGACTTGACCGTCGGTGAGTATTATCGCGCACTAGAATTAATTGGCTGACGACCCGTTGGGTATGAATATAAATTTGGATTCTCGGTACAAGCCTGATGATGAATTACCGAAAACATATGTTCGATTACAAATAATTAAAATATTAGTAGAAAAATCCTGATCACCACAAATTTAACAGTATATTTACGGGCGCTTGCGGAGAAATAGAATCAAAGACACTTACTCGAAAAATTTTCAGGCGCCAAAGCAATAAGCCAAGAACCAACAAATAAGGAGGACAGTAACCTCATCTCTCAGTAAGCCACAGTGAAGAACGCTCCAACCTGTGTCACCACTCTGGTACCACTTTGCACACAGACGTTTATATAAATAGCCGCCATAGTAGCACGCATTCGACCACACTGCCATATGTGATAATTACCGTGTCACCCGAGCAACACAGCAAGCACATGAATCTAATCAGCACTTTGGTATTCGACCTCGGATAGGTCACTACATGTACCATTTTGACTGCATATCTATATGTTAACGTCGATGGGGTCTCCGTTTCGGCTGAGAGAATTGTTCCTGTGTTGGCGTCCACAAGGCAATTGCAGACTGCCATTATGTGTACCAAGTCGGATAGCAGTGTGAACCTGTTCGTTTTATTCCAGTTCTTGTTATGGTCACTTAGTTCCACTGATGCAATCAAGGGCTGGTCCTTGGTAACAGGTAAGCCTACTAGATTGGAAGATCATGGAATGACTTAGTCTAGGAATTTACCATGAGTAGAGGAATCTACGATCCCCTGACTGTAGAACAACGTTAAACTGACGGCGGCCGAATCTGCGCCAGCACACAATAGATATTTGACCGTCACCGGTCTCCGTATTTCTGGTATTATTCATCTAGCCGGTATCCACCTAATAAACATTGACTTTTACTATATAAGAACGTCTCCAGTGTCAATGGAGGACACACATTAAATTGAAGCACTGTGCACTTCACTCGTCTATTTGCTCAGTTAACACAAAATATTTGTAGACTTAGATTGATTGGCCTTTAATCAACCATCATTACTTGGCGATATGTGTGCCGAATGATGCGTTGTACCTTAGGCTGTGCGAGATGTATTCGGGATTTGTCATCTATACCTACTGAGCACTCACAAAGTATTTCGAGTAGTCTTTTATAGACTGTAAAACTTACTGCCATCCTCCTTATCAATATACAGCCGTGAGTGAGAAACACACCTTAGCTAATGCACCGTAATACAAAAGGGACAAGAGATTAAATGTTACTGACTACAACGGCTAAAAAGGTAACATGTGCACAATATCATATATGAGATGGTTGTTGGAGGGGAAAGCTAAAGGGGAGAAGAGGGACATGAAGCAACATGAATTCGTGCATCCCAGTGTTGTTTGGCCCGGACGGCACTGCTGTTGTCACGGATCACGAAAAAGCTTGTTTGCTCGGAGAACAGTATGCTGGGGTTTATGTTAGAGAGTCACAGCCGCCGCATATCAGTCTCCAGGCAAAAGTTCCTGAGGGCTCCCACTTGGACGAGGTTTCTATAACCGAGGCTCAAGTGCTCCGGCTTCTGAGGCAATTAAATCCCAATAAAGCTGCCGGTGGAGATGCTCTTCATCCCAAACTGTTGTACGAGTTGGCTGATGAACTTTGCTCTCCGATTACGCATCTTTTTGTGAAGTCTCTACGAGGCTGCTCTCTACCCAAGGACTGGAAGGAGGCTATTGTTTGCCCCATTTTTAAGAAAGGTGATAAGCACCTCCCTGATAACTATAGACCGGTCAGTTTAACGAGCGTGCTGGTCAAGTTATTGGAAAAGCTCGTGAGAGACGCTCTCGAAGGACATTTGAAAGCGTTTGAATTGCTTAATCCTTCTCAGCACGGTTTTCGTAAGAGCTATTCTTGCCTTACTAACTTGTTAACGGCTCGTGAACACTGGGCCGAAGCCGTTGATTGCGGGAAGGCAGTGGACGTGCTGGTTATTGACTTTTCCAAAGCTTTTGACACCGTTCCACATTTGCGCCTTTTGTACAAGCTGAATTCCTTTGGTATTTCTGGACCAGTCTTACGATGGATTTCAGCTTTCCTAATCGGAAGGGAAATGTGTGTGCGGGTGGGTTCAAGTTTGTCCTTCCGCCAATGTGTTCTCAGTGGCGTGCCGCAAGGTTCGGTTCTTGGCCCCCTTCTCTTCACTTTATACGTTAATGACCTACCTGATGAATTGGGTGTGCCATCCCTAATGTTTGCGGATGATTTAAAATTCTGGTTGACGATAGACGATCCGATTGGTCCACTGACCCTACAGGAGGCTCTGGATAGACTTTGGCACTGGTCAATTTTGTGGCAGTTGCCAGTTAATTTAGGGAAATGTTCCGTTCTACGCTTGGGTCCGAATGACCCGCCGACACGTTAGTTGCTTGCCGGCAACGAGGTACCGCGAGTTCAACTCCAATCTGACCTCGGTGTTTTGCTGTCATCTGACTTCAAGTCCAGTGAACACTGGAAGACAGCTGCTCGTAAAGGCTTCAACATGTTGTGGATGATCCGCAGGTCATTCGAGATCATGACCACCGACATGTTTGTTAGACTATTTTCGGCTTTTGTAAGGCCGCACTTGGAATACTGCGTCCAGGCTTGTCCTTCATGCCTGGTTCGTGATAAGATGGCAGTTGAACGAGTCCTGCGGTCCGGGACGAAAATGGTGTACGACTTAAAGAAGCTGACGTACCCGGAGAGGCTACGTAAGTTGGATATGTTTTCCATGTATTACAGGCGGCTTCGGGGCGACTTGGTCCTTACATATCGTATATTGATGGGTCAGATTGGTCCTGATTTGACTGGACTGTTTCGCCCAACTCGAATGCCAACCCTTCGTGGCCACCCATTAAAGTTGCACAAACCCCGGTCTGACCGGGTTTTGGCAACTTTTAGATTATCGCGTAGGGTTATAGCTTATTGGAACACATTGCCTGCAGACGTCGTGATGGCACCGACGTTGAAAGAGTTCGAGCATCGACTTGACGCTCTCGGTCCGCAGTTTAAAGTCTTCCCCTTCGTGTCTTAAACTTTTCTTCGTCTATTACGGCTTACGCTTCTTTAACTCATTTTAACTTACATCTTAATATTGCCTACGATATTCGATTAGCTTGTCTTCTCCGCTGTTTCTTTTCTTTACTGACACTACTGTTTTCTTTTATTCTTCACGTGGCCGGCACAGCGGGGACTGCTAGTGCAGGGCACGTGGGCATTGTTTGGTTGACCATATGAATCGTGTGTGTTGATTTGGCTCTCCTTTGGCACATCAAGGCACCGGTTTCCCTGTTGGATCAACGATGTTTTCGAAGGTGGAACATTCGCGGGATTTTCCTACTGTTCCGGTCCCAATTGAACTTGAACTTGAACTTGACAAAGAAACGCACAACACAAATGCCGTTGAGCTCCATTTTTTGCCAAGCCAAAAAATTTATCCAGCTAACATGGTCATCGTCGTCCGGACCACGACCAGGGAGCCTAGAGGCTCTAACCGAGGCCAACCTCGAAATAAGAGCCTTAATTCCTCTTGACCAAGTCGTCACTTAACTTCCCCTCCTCTTCCATCAATTACACGCCGGTCGCGGAAACAACGCACGACGCGGGAATCAGTGTGCTGATATACGCAACACGTAGCCCAGCCATCGAAGCCTGCCGCGTGACATAATGGTGCTCAGATGTTCACGCGTCGTTACTGCACCAAATACGCGACGCCGAACATATATATTGCTTACGCAGTGCTCCCACCAGACATGAGCTAAGCTGCGAAGGCAGCGACGGTCGACTTGATGGGCCATGTTTCACAACCGTACCGAAGGTTGAATGGACGGTTGCATTGAAAACTGCCCTTCAGAGTGAAAGGGACAGAGAGAGTGTGATGTCAAACAGGCGCCACATTTGACAGCAGTTGGCAAAAGCGCTTTCGGTATAAGGTTTTTGGTCTCATCTTCCATCCCACGAACCTTAATATAGCGGCCGAGATACCTGAATTTCTGGACGACTTCTAGTTGATCGCCTCCAAGGGTCAGCGCATGACTGAGTCGCTGCTAATCTTGGAGAAGGAATTTGTAGCTTTATGGAACATAAAATAGCCCGAAACGACTGACAGCCAGCGCTAATTTGGCCAGCGCTATTTGGCACGTTCGGGAACTTTCATAGATTAGGGCAATGTCGCTTGCATTTCCAAAATCAGGAAGTCGATCCGCTGGGAACGGCTCCACAACGTGTAGACATGGCTCGGCGAACGCCGTTTCCATTATATCGTCAATAGCGAAGTTAAAGGGGAGAGGTGATTCCAGTCAACCTAGTTTCACACTGCTGGAGATATTGGAATGTGGTGACAGATTGCTGCAAGCCCCCCACTCAGCACGAACTAGGCGCGTACAGCGCTCTAATAACGTTTACCTATCAAGCGGGCACACCATTCATGTGTAGACAGTCCATCAATCCGGCGAATTGAAGGCACACTTGATCACTAGGAACACGACTACGGTGGGTTGCTAATAAACATGGCGATGCTACAACAATTAGTCAACAATGAAATAAGTACTGACTTGAAGAACGTTCTCTTCCGTAGTATTTCGGTGGGCTAAGACGAATATGACCATGAAACTCTTTTGTTGCACAAATTAAAAATGCAACATAGCTAAATACGAGAGCTACGCAATAAAACTTATACACTGAATATACCAAAGGCTAGCATAAATAAATACACAATTTTCACTTCAAAACGGACGTTTTACAAACTACTTTGGACGTTTCGCAAAACACATCAGACGTTTGCAAAACAAATCGGATGTTATGCGAAACTAATTGGACCATTCGCAAAATCAAGTTTACACATTACTCTTCTCTGAAAAGCATAAAATTTTTAGCAAGAAATGAGGAGTAAGGAGATTAGGCGATGTGCAGCGTATTTTGATCACGACAATGCTACCGAACTGTGCAAGCAGCGGGCGAGTTTGCGAGTCCCTCTTTTGATCGGGAGTGTCACCTCGATCGAAGATTTCTCCTATCCTTGTAGTGGCCTCCTCGTATTTTGTGTGGGTGTGTGGGCGAACTTACGCAGCTGCATGACTACTGCGACTGACGCCTTGTGCTGCAAGAACAATGAACAATGATATATTACAGGTAAAAAAGCGATTACGTTACAAGTCCCGTAGGATGGTTGAAGTGAAAGTAAACATAAGTGCAACTCGTCAATTTAAGCGTCTAGTGATTCAGGTGCCTCTTATTCATATAAACATTTTAGTATGTGTACTGAATTGTTACTGTAGAGTAATAAGGGAAGTAATATGGGGAAGGTATGTCTTAAGAACAAAAGAAACGACAACGCTTACTCGTGCGCCGCTTTCTTGGACTGAGGTAATTGATGAATGCAGTTGTAATATTTCCGAAACTATATTCCACAACAGAAGTGTGTAAGTAGTGAAGCACAAAAGCTGAGAATGAGCACCGTTTGTTCGCGTTTGGTTGAAGTAGACATCACTGATTATGTAGCGTAATGTAAGTGGATAAGCGAATCATCCAGACGCTTATTGAATACCCTTAGCATGGGGGAAGGAACGACCTATGTGAAATGAGGGTTCCAGTGTTGGCACACACGAAGGGAAAAGAAATTTCGGCGGCATTCCAACCGGCTGTATTGTGTGGCCAGCGTTAGCTGGTGTCCTCTGAGTGTGGCATTGCGATTCAGCTTTAGTGGGTGACGACAAGAATGGTTTGGATTCCTCAGGATCATGTAAGTCATTATCAAGTCGCCACGCAAGCGTCGATATTGCCCACTGTAGACCCCGAGCGTTTTCAGCCTCAAGCGGTAAGGGAGATGAAACAGGCCCTTTACGTTCTTGGGTCGCCCTTCGTTGTGGCAGTTCAAGAGTGGGAAGGTCTTGCTTTTGTCATGGCTGCCA
Source organism: Dicrocoelium dendriticum (assembly GCA_944474145.2). Lineage (NCBI taxonomy): Eukaryota > Metazoa > Platyhelminthes > Trematoda > Plagiorchiida > Dicrocoeliidae > Dicrocoelium > Dicrocoelium dendriticum. The sequence continues at coordinate 70,899,587 of OX104064.1, forward strand.
GGCGTGGATGGCGTACTCAGAATGAGGCCGAATGTAGGCGTTGAGCATCTGAGGAAAAATGGAAGGATCGAAGAGCCCAGTGCCCTCCGCTTAAGGCCAAGGTGTTGGTTGGCATTTTTGGAGGCTTTCTCGGCCTGACGGGAACAGCGCAGATCTTCCTGCACTATCACGGCTAGATCGCATTCCGTTGGAATGCGCTACAATGTTTGATCCCCCAGTATGTACTCGCGTTATTTTATGGCGTATGCTCAACACCTTGCACTTTGTGGCGTTGAACTGAGCGACGGAAGACGAGACAGCGCAGCTGTGAGGCGGCGACCGTACAAACGAACGTGATGGACACAAAATGACATCCTCACCAAGCTTGTTTTCGTCGACATCAAGATGAGCCACGAAGCCGCTGAATTCGCCGATCTCAATGACAGCAGTAAAAGAATTAAATATATATCATTACTGCCTATATGAAAGAGAGCACAAGTACTCAGCGATAATGTGGAAGAAATAATAGGGAGAAGCGAACTCCCGATGTCATGCGGCACGTTGAATGGACCGCTGGACGGGATTCACAAGATACTTGGGTGCAGCTGCAGCAGCAGCTGATACAGAACGAGATCCACCTGTCCGTGTCTACAGTTTTCAACACACTCAGAAGGCTAAATATTACGCGGAAGAAGTCCCACTACGCGCTAGACCATGGTCCGAGTAATGAGTAATGTGTAATGCGAAACGTCCAATTTGCTTTGCAAAACGTCTGATTTGTTTTGCAAACGTCCGATGTGTTCTGAGTAACTTCCAAAATGGGTTATAATAAGTCCAAAGTGGTTTGCAAAAATCCAAGTTAAGGTGAAAGTGGTTTAAATAAATATTATCGAGTATTCATGAGACACACCAGTGATGGTATGATCATCTCAAAGTTCGTCCTTGTCAGCTATACCTATCTGTGCACTAAACTGCCAATCACACTCACGTCATTTGACAATGTGGCAACCTCTATCAAGGAACTGGCAGGTTATTCCTACTCGAATACATTAATGACTATATTCACATGGGAAAAACCCCTCGATGAACTCTTCCAAGAGGGGGCCAAATTTATGAACACCCACGTTTCCAAACCTTGGCAAAAAGTAACTAAAGCGCCATTACAAGTCACATGGCGCAATATTGCACATATGAATATCGCCAACGCATGAGCATGGGTACTTTCGTATATATATTGCTATATGCCAATTCATACACAGTAGCTCTGGCTCAAACCGCGGGCTAGTCCAGTTGTGCAATAAGTCCTAGACAGCACTACATGCCGAAGTCCACGTGATGCGATCAATCTTATTGACGGACAGAGTAATGCCCGTGTGCATCAGTTTGCCGAAGCTTCAACTCTTTGGTCTCTGAAGTCTGAGTTGCGCAACCAGGTTGAATTTAAGGCCAACATCGTATCGATGAGGCGGACACTCACTGCCGGTTATCTACACCGACTTGCGTGCCAGTCGCACTAAGTACCGCTCTCGCACATTGTGTTACTCGGCCTCCAAATTTTCTAACAATCCGACTTACATACAGTCAATCGATCAAGCTCAGAGAGCTCCTTCCAACGTTGCCGGTATCTCGAACATTTGCCTCACGCGATATCATCATCCCTTCGTCTTCAAATTTTGCGTTTTCTGGCTCCAAACACAAGTCCACAAATTCCTTGGCTTTTCGGTCTACAATGCAAATTCTGACCTTTTCTGGAAGTCCAGCTTAAGTGCTCTCTAACAACTGCACAACTGCACCATTCGCTAGCTGTGTAAGACAGTTACAAAGTAATTCACCTCATCTACTACTGTAGTCGTTGTCGACCGAGCAACAGTCCACGAACAGTCCACCAGAGTCCCACTAGCGTTGCATCACCTGCCACCTATACCAGCTTGAAAGTCTTTACTCCTTCGCATTGCCGCACTCCGGCCAGTGGGCGGTCATCTGATCATGTGGCGTTTCGCGTAACGTTTGAACTGGAGTCGGCACTGTGGCAGTGTCAAGCCAGATCATGTCCGTTCTATCGCATTCCCTCTCACCACATTAACTGATCTTGAGGTGAGACTGGTGACAGCACGTTTTGTCCCCCTGCCCACTTTTATCCTTACCTGGACAGACAATCTAGTCCAGGCCACTAAGTGCTTTATATTTTATTCCATCCCACCAAGTTTATGGTCGCACGACCATAATATTTCTCAATTGATGGTATCCTCTTAACATTATGGCGGAGCTGTACGCTATGGGGCGCGTACCCATGTTGCGGATTAGGGGAATGCCTTCATTGTGGAGGTAACTGCGAATAAATATCGTTTGCCATGCAGAGGAGATGAATAAGCAGTCGCGAACAATCAGCGGCAGCGTCTCAGGGCATGGGGAGTTCTAGGCTGGTCATCTGCTTCTCCATCAAATACTACAAGTGCTCGTACAGCGTAGCGTCAAAGCTAATGTGGCCGGCTATAGGGTTAGTGACCGCTCACTTCTGTAACCAGAGGTGAGTATATAACGGAGAACGGATGAACAACCTTGTTGACCACAGGCTTCTCTGTGGACTGCTTCCGAACAAAACGAAGGCGAATGAGCTATCCGGATGTCAACGGTCTCCGTTAATCGTCCCGCTGCGTTGCCGCTCAGGTCTTTATGACCAAAGGCTCATGGTGGGGTCCCTTAAGTCAACCCTTTTCCTCGGCTTGGAAAACGAGGAAGGGCTCTGCTCGCACTACACATTAACCTTGTAGACCTTCCAATCTCTTCCACTGTCTATCTGTTTCCCTTTTGTTGTTGTTGTTGTTGTTGTCGTTAACTATGTGTTGCGTCACTGCCAAATGTATATTTCTCAGGTGTGGAAGAATAATAATAAATACTACTAATAATAATAATAACAATAATAATATTGCTTTCATCCGTAGTGCAGCAGCTTGTGTCCTCAGCGCAAAATCTACAATCCAATAATCACGGAAATTGCATTCATGACGCCCTGAGTGGCCAACCACTATGAGCCAATAGCATTCGGACAATATGTCGGCATGGCTGGTTAACCTAGATGCTGCTGGGGCATAGGGTTATCACGCTTTGGGGAGGGGGCGGGGTAGCAAAAATTAGCAACACTTAAGCTAGACCCACGCAACGTAGTAGACACGCGTGTGGTCAAACGGAAATCATCGGCGGTTGAGACCTCGCTACGCGGACCTCATGTATCCGCTTTTCTAGGTGCACACCAGCATTGGACAAAAGGTAGTGGAAGCAGTTGATTGTTCACGGACCGGTTCAAACGCACAACGCCTGGGATGTGAAGGAAAGGTGAAGTCAGTACAGTTCCGGACGAACGAAAACGTGGCAGTGTAATGTCCGGAACACGGGGCCAGGCCCGTGGCTTGATCAGGCCCCTTGTAAATGGTCTCACGAAGAGGGCATGAGCGAACAAAAGAGGTGACCGCTTGACCAAAGTGAATAATGTTTAATTGGTATTCGACATGTGACGTTTCCCCACATGAGCTCCATCAGTTATAAAAAGAGACACGTAATTCTTTGCTGTCAATGTTACGGAGTGCTGTTACTTGCAGCAATATTAATCTGCTGTTTAGATAAAACTGGCCATTGTCAATACAGACAGTTGGAAGCGCATATAGCTCAGGTGCCTAATGCGCTATAATTTGTATCCGATTTGAAGATAGTAACGTCTCTTAAGTTAGGGGATCTTTTGAATGGACTACGTGGGGTACACTTTGATCGAGGCCTTCTGATTGATTTACTCGCTGACAAGGTTTGTCTTTAATTTGGCTGCTATAGTTTGTAACCGTCAGGAGAGCCTATGGTGCGCCGAAGCCTTTGGTGGCTTGATCCTGACAGATGGTCTCCCCACTGCTGCTACTGTTATGCCGTGGGTTCATGTCATGGACGCCTCATCGTGGCGATCGCTGGGTGGGAGTTGGGTTGTACCCTTATCCTAGATAAGGGCCAGGACACACCAATCCGCATGAGCCAGTGAACTTACCATGTGCTTGACCCGCTGCCTTTCGGGTGCACATTTAATCAAAGGCTTTGGCTGAAGACCCGAGTCGTTCTCCTGTCAGGTGTGGGCGTCCTGCCAGTATACTAGTCCAGTATTCAAGTCCTAGTTAGGAATTGGCCGATGACCCTCTTCCCTTAAAACCTAGCCATGGGCGGCAACTGGTCCAAGGGATATAAGCTCACAGTCCGAGTGGCGTGGATTACGGGTATTGTCTCTGACGGTGGAAGGGCACCAACGGGTCCTTAATGGTTTGCTACTACTCGTTTCAAGCCGGGCTGCCCCTGGTCAAATTGGTGCAAACAAGCCAGAACCCTCTTGCGTCAGGCTGTGGTCGCAGGTACTAGTCCTACTACGGTCGCAAAACACATATTATTCGTTCCAGATCTCCAATGGGTCTCAGCAATCCCACTCCCAAGTTGGATCTGCACCCCACTACATTGTGGGTTAGGCTATTGAGCCAAAGGCTCCGGCTGGAGTTCCTCAAGCAAACCTCCGAAGCACAACCGCCACCTCGCGTGCGATTGCCCACCAATGCAATCGTATGCCTGCGCGCTAAGCACTCAGCATCAGGTGCTGGAACGTGCGCACACCACTGGACCGGAACTAGTGAGCGTCCCGAGCGACGCACTGCACTCGTCGCGATGGGACTGGCGCTATACTACATCGGTATTGCGGCGCTCAGGGAAACTCGGCTCACTGAGAAAGGTAACTTGCATGAAGTAGGTGCTGGCTACATATTCTACTGGGTGGGCAACGCCGCCTCAGCACCACGTGAACATGGTGTCGGATTTGCAATATCCGATCGCCTCCATGGCGAGCTGGTGGGTGAACCAACAGGCATCAGCGCGCGACTGATGACTGTTCGCCTACGACGCGGAAGAGGTAAGTTTGCCACATTTGTAAGCACGTACGGTCTGACCATGTGTTATCCTGATGACATGCGTGATCAATTCTACACTCGGCTATCCTCCGTGATGCGATCTGTGCAGTGAAGCAACCGACTATTTCTGTTGGGGGATTTCAACGCGTGCGTTGGGCATGATGCATCGGTGTGAACAGAAAGTTATCGGTTCGCATGGCATTGGTTAAGCGAATGCGAACAGTGACAGGCTGCTCTCACTTTGTGTCACTCAGGGCCTGACGATCACGGACACTCGGTTTGCACTGAGTGAGAGTGATATAGCAACTTGGACGCACCCACGGAGTGGTCACGCTCACGTGTTCGACTATGTCATCGTACGTCAGCGTGAGATGCGTGAAGTGCGCATGACACGTGCACTGCGTGGAGCTGAGTGTGGCACTGATCACAAATTGGTGCGGACCAAACTGTACACATATTTTTGTAACTCTATGTATTGTACCTCTGCCGTGAACTGGCAGAAATATAACCCTCTTTCTTTAGGTACTGTGGAGAAGAGGATGGAGTGGGAGAAGGCGATGGCCGCCCGCCTGTGTGATGTGGATTGCATAGGCACAGTGGGCGACCTGTGGCACCACATTGGCGACCAGATGACAGATGCTGCCGAGGAGACTATCAAGCACCCAAAACGTAGAAGGCGCGATTGTTTTGATGAAAACAATGCTACGCTTGGCGCATTGTTGTTTGGAAGGAATGCAGGATTTGTTGCACATACGGCAGACTCCAGTGACTTGGGGGAAAAGAGTTCGTTGCTAAATCTTTTCGGTGACTGAACCGAGAGCTCCGTTGAATTAAAAATGCGTGATAGAAGGAGAAGGCGAAGCAGCTGGAATGGTACGCCGAACGTCGTCAACACAAGGAATTGTTTGACTTCTTGAATGCGGTGTATGGACCAAGATTGGAGCCAATGAACAAGCTGCTCCATGCTACTTCAGCCGCTGCCTGCATGTAGACTGCAGGTCTAGCGAAAATACTTTAATTGGCTCTTGAACAACCGTTAAAAGATCGAATGGGCCATGGTGTATGGACTGCCACAACATGACACGAAGACGTGTCTCCCGACACACCGACATTGGATGAGACGCAGAGAGCACTTGCTCAGCTACGAAACGGCAAGTGTGCCGGTGCCGACGGGATCTCGCCTGAAGTATTGAAACACGGCGGACCTGCGTTGATAAATGCGCTACAATACTTGGTGCATGGCGTGTGGATTGAAGAGTAGATGCCTCCTGAGCTGAAGGATGCCCTTGTGTTACCACTGTACAAGGGCGAATACAGCAAGCTATGTGCCACGAATTATTGTGGTATCAAATTGCTGAGTTGTGTGGGCAAAGCAACTGCCCGAATCCTGCTCAACCGCCTTGTCACTCATGTTCTTGGACCGAACGTGGCGGAAGAGTAAGGTGGATTTCGTTTGGATCGCTACACCATAGATATGGTGTTCGAGACTCGACAGTCGCAGGAGATGTGTAGAGAACGACGCCAGCCATTGTACTCGCTGTTTGTTGATTTCACCAAGGCCACGCAGGGCCAACAAGGAAACCACGACGAGCCCTACGGAGAAAGTAAGCAGAATCAGCGCAGCATTGGTAGGTACGCTGCAATCGATTTACTAACTGCGTGTTTGCTTGCTGAGTTTCTTTATTTCAGATGGTGGGTTTGCTATCTTGTCTTAGTGTTGCATTTTTACCTCATTTTGACGTCTATCTGAGTAAGCTACTATTAACTTGCACACGTAGCTTAAGCTAGTTATGGTTAATTTCTCTAACATTTTTGCGATTGTCATTTGAAAAAATATATGTTTTCTGACATCTTGAACTTAGTGCGGAATCGTTGTTAGTCCATTTATTACGTGTGTTAACTTAGCGAAGAGGTAAGTCGGTGTATTCGTACGCCTTATCCGATTTACTTCATTTGATGTCAGCATTCCAAGTGATTGGCTGTTGCGTGACATCCCCAGTGTGGTTGCGCTTGATGTGCATGTTGACAAGATGCCTATCTGTCTAGTACCCACCACCTCCACCATACTGGATCCAAGAGACTGGACCTTAACGTGGTGCGACGGTTTGCGTACCTCATTGCCCCATTAAGCTAAACTGCGTGGTGCCTCCGGGCACCTTGAGAGCTACTCCTACCAGGTTGGTCAATGGTGAGAGGTCAGAGAAACTCAGTCTCCTGGTCCTCCAGGTTGGGAGTTTGAAATGGAATGGCGTCCATTTCTGTAAAAGTAAATCATTACCACCTCCCCGCTGCCTTACGGACAGGCTTTTGTGCCAAAGGCTTTGGATGAGGACCCTAATCGTCCTCCTGTCTAGGTCTGGGCGCCCTGGCAGTATCTCAGCCCACATACAGCCATGACTTTTTCATCAAACATAAACTGCACCCTGTATCGGCCGTCGCGCAAATTATCAAGGGTCGCCTTATCTGCTGTATACAGCAGGGCGGATAAGCGAAAATATGCTACTGTTGGCGCCTCCCTTCCTTCTTTCCCACCTTTTTCTCTTACTCCCATCGCGGCCCCCATTACTAACCTTCCTTCTATAATTCCCTGCTTAATTGACAGAAACCGAAGTGCCACTGGAGTAGAACCACCTGCAGCCACCATCCCACCACACCTATCGGACGCCTATCGGCAAAAGTCCGTTAAAGGCCACGCTGTCCCGTTTCCATGTCGACATTCAACGTTCGCACTCTAAGAAAAACAGATCAACAGGCTGCACTCGCACGCGCCTTGGACACACAGGGTATTGATGTGTGTTGTGTGTCCGAAACTAGGATCAATGATCCTAACGGGGTTATTGAATTAACTGCACCCGGCTTATCCTCTCATTATTGGTTGCATGCATCCGGAGACGCCGATGCAGCACTCACGGGTCAAGCTGGTGTAGGTATCATTCTAAGCTCCTAGGCTGAGCCATCGTTGGTTGATTGGATTCCGGTAAACAGCCGTTAATGTGCAGCCCGTTTGACGACATTAGCTAAGGTGGAGTCACGAATTAGTACAACACGCTGCTGGTTCTTGATTTCCGCTTATGATCTCACCGACTGCAGCTCAAATGCTGTCAAGGACACATTTTATCACGAACTGAATGTGCTACTACGCAGTGCTACTAGTTCAGATATTATAGTACTCGCAGGGGATGTGAACGCACAAGTAGGGCGTCTGAGCTCTTCAGAAGCTCAGCTGGGTGGTAATTGTGGGTTTAACTCCGAACGGACTGACAACGGTGAGCGTCTGCTGCATTTGTGTGCGGAGAACCAGTTGTTTCTTAGTAGCACTGCTCTTACACACAGCGGGCGCCGAAGTGCCACTTGGCGTCCTCCTGTAGCTGGCCACCGATGGACCCAAATTGACCACATTGCCATAAGTTACAGATGGCGTGGTTCCATCCTGGATTACCGCTCGTACTGGAATACCTGTGTCGACTTTGATCATGCCTTGGTACGTTGTCGTTTCTCCATGAACTTGACCGGGAGGCGCACCAAGCGTCCCCTCCGACTGGCAACTGAGAAATTGTCTCAGTCCCCGTCAGGCAAGCCTATCAAGAAGCACTGCATACCGAACTTCCGTTGTCTTGTCCTAATGACGCTGCGCTTCAGTGGAATAGGATGTCGGCCGCCATGCACGACGCAGGAGCATCTGCTTGTGGCACTATCCATCGTCACCGCACTAGTCACGGGATATCCGAGAGGTCGGTGAACCTGTCGGAATCTAGCAGACACCTCCCGGCTGGCTCTGAACACAATGTGACCAGACGGGCTATTAGGCGTGAACTAAAGCAGAGCCTACGTGCTGACAAGGAAGCCTGGTGGACCAGTCGGGCTCAAGAAATGGAGGAGGCAGGAGCAGTAGGCAATTACCGCAAGCTCTTCTAGCTAAGCCGCACCACTGGCCCCAGAAAACCAGGCGTCAGTGAGACAATCAGGGACAGCGCGGGTGCGCTGATACACAATAAGGAGCGCCGTATGGCTCGTTGGGCGGAACACTTTCAAGATCAGTTCAGCTGGCCCCCTGCTCCCGGACCTCTTCTTACTCAGGTGATGCAGGACGTGCCATGGACGGTTAGCTTAGAGCCTCCGTCGGAGGCCGAGGTCCGAAACGCGATCACAGCCCTCAATCGTTTTCGTGCCGCTGGCCCGGATTCCCTCCCACCTGCACTATTTAAGGATGGAGGTGAGGTCCTCTGCAAAGCACTGACCTCCTTATTCGAATGTATCTGGAAAGAAGAGTGTCTAGGCTAATTGGAGCGAATCGATTATAGTGGCAATATACAAGAAGGACAGTCGCACAGACTGTTCTAACCATAGGCGTATTAGCTTAACACCAATTGTGACAAAATTGTTGGCCTCGATTATTGTTCGTCGCCTCACTGCGGAACGGGAATCTTGGATTAGGGAAGTGTAGGCTGGTCTCCGCCCAGGAGGTGGCTGTATAGACCATATATTCACTCCTAGGCAGGTGCTAAAGCAGCGCCACGCATACCGCAGACCGACAATAGCTGTATTCCTCGACTTCAAGAGTGCGTTCGATTCAGTCGGTCGATCGATTCTGTTGGAAATACTTGCGCGGAAAGGTATTCCCATGAAATATGCGAACCTCCCTCGTGCTCTATACTCGAACACTGCAGGCCGCGTCAGGGTCTACGGTGTCCTATCGGATAGCTTTCCGACCACAAGTGACGTTCGTCAGGGTCGTCCGATTTCCCATTTTTGTTCAATTCCGTCGTGGATTCTATCATGGAGTGTTCCCTTGCGGAATCTCACGATGTAGGCGTTTAAGTGCTGCCTGGTGAAATGCTAGTTGATCCAGATTATACGAACGATATCGTGTTGCCTTTCGACGATGTTGGGGCGGCACAATCAACCCTGAATAGCCTGTCGAGAGTGGTTCCATTATTTGGTACGCACTTCGCACCTTCAAAGTGCAAAGTGTTGCTGCAGGATCACCAGCCACTTGATGACCCGTTGACGCTTGTTAACTAGGAACTCGAGGTTGTTGATCATTTCACTTATCTTGGAAGCTGCATCAACAATGATGGGCGCATAGAAACTGACGTCAGCTCACGCATTGCAAAAGCCAGAGCTACCTTCTTGAACCTGCGGCATCTTTGGCGACAGAAAAGCGTTTCCCTCCGTCTGAAAGGCCGGGTATACAAGGTCACAGTGAAGGCCGTTCTGCTCAATGGTAGTGAGAATTGGCCCCTTCGGTCTGAAGATCTGAGGCGCCTTCAAGTCTTTGATCATCGTTGTCTTCGAAGCATGGATGATGTCGGATGGCACCAGCGTGTCCACAACAACGATGTGCGTAGGCGAGTACTAGGTAGTGATAATCATGCTAGCTAGCTAGAACAACAGATAGCACTGAATAAGTTGCGTTGGCGTGGGCACGTGCTACGTATACATGGTCACTGCTTACATAGGAGGGCCTTGTTTAGTCTGCCAGGTGTAGGGTGGCGCAAGGCTCGAGGTGGACAGAAGTTGACTTGGCAGCGGGAAATGAAGTCACTGACGACCAAACTGTGTGCCGTTGGCCCGTCTCGCCTTCCGGGCTGGAGTCCTCGTGACTCGCCTTGTGCTTGGCTAGAGACTTTACAGGACATGGCTCCCAGTAGACACAAGTGGCGCGTCTGCTGCTGCCTCCTAATTGGATTGTCTGTTTAAAGTGTGTTTGGTGCTGAGTTATCTGCGGGGTAATGGCTGATTATGACGTGGGGCAGTGAAAGCCGCAAGGAAGCTGTCTCGCCGATGCCGCCTTATCGTTGCAAGATAGCCAGCTGTTTGTGACGGTATGTTGTCTACACAAGGTGTAGTCGCCTTTACCCTGAATGTTTGCTTAGGGCATTAAGGTTTTCAGGTAAGTCCCCCTTCTCTCCCTCTTCTTATTGTTTATTTCATAAGTCGTCATGGTTGTATGGCAGCGAAGCATCCGTTCAAATGGCTGATGTACTGCTGTTGTTGATGATGATGATGATGATGATTGTGATGATGATGGCTGCAGGAGACAGTTGGTTGTTGCTGGAGGAGTTGGGGTGCACCGTCATTGTGACCGTAGTAGGCTCGAAGAATGGTTTCATGCATATGGTTTGTGTGTGGAGCGGACTACGTTCAGGCTACCGCCTTGTATGCGCTGGAATCCCCAAACACAGCATGCTTGTATTTGCCTGTGAAGGAGTGTGGGTCGGCTCCGTTGATGTAACGTGGCTCCCATCCACATGCCTCTGGATCTTAGTCCTTCGGGTTTACACCGGATATCGGTTGTGTGGTTGGAGCTATGGGTGGTGCAGCGCAAGTCAAACATGGTCCCTTATTAGGCGCAGGCATCCTGTGATTGTCCCGATGAAGGCCACCGTGACAGGCGAATCCGGAAAGGGATGCCGCCAACCATAGTGTATAACCTGCAGTTGACGCTACTCAGGAAGAAATGACGAGGAACTCGCCCCCATTATCCGGTTGAAGTGAAGGCCGCTTAACTGAAGACATGTGAGGAAAGCAACGACTGGAAGAACGTTACATCATTGTTACAGGAAAATGTGAAGACTTATCGCAGTTGGATTAGAAGCTTAGCATTGAATGAGCCTGAAAGAAATCGTGACTTGGCGCGTCAGAGATCTATGTCAGAGTGTCACGTTGATTGTCCGGTTAAATGAAGGAATCGGGACTTACTGTGACTGTAGAAACTCGTCGGTTACGACTGAAGGGCGTGTTTGATGTGGATGTGAACGTCCGAACCATCAGTCGCTAATTAGATGGTAGGTTCATGACGATGACGAGGTTACACAAAATATTGGAATCCAGGAATACGATGGCGAACAAGAGGTAAAGGAAATTGTACGTCTTATAACTTACGAACTTGGAGGCTGAAGGACGGCGAGCAGTATGGATGGATGAGACGAACATTAATCCGTTCGGCGCTCACAGAAGGGGACGTTCGGCTCGTGGCAGCCGTGTGCAGTGTGCGGTAGCGAACAGTCGGGGATAAAATCTGTACCTTATCAGTGCAATCACTGGTGTTGAATTGCTGGGATATTCCGTCATAAGTGGCTGTTACAACAAAGGGAGATGTACACAGCCGTTGCAGCTAATGCTTAATACCAATGTTATAAAACTGGCTGGCAGATGTCTCCTGATTTGTGATAATAAACCATGTCACACAGATCTGGAGCGTACTTTCCAAGAAAGGCACTACACCTCAGGAAAACAGCTGTGACTCACACCGTATTCTTCACAAATGAACCCGATCAAAGGTATTTGGAGAATCATTATGGTTCGCGTTAAACAAACTGTAAGCGACAATTCGCTTTGAAGGGCCTTGAGCCAACGCGTATCCAGCCAGTCAAAGAACAAGAACACTGGACAAGATGACGGTACTATTAACGAACAATCAGGAAGCAATAATATTACAAACCTCAATAGTAGCGCTTCCACTCAACGCAGTTTCAAAAGAGATACAATTCGGTCCGAGAACAACAAGAAAGGGTTCAGATCGTCAATGCGATACAGAATACAGAACACTGGTTATATAGGACAAGTGAAGTCAATGCGATTGGTCAAACACAGACCGGATGAAGGCCGGATGCGTGAAATGTGAGTGTGTGGGATGATAAGTACATTGCTCATGATCAGTGCGAGAATAATTGGGGTGATTGTTGCCGTGGTAAGGGCAAAGATAATTGAGGTGATAGTTTCGGTGGTAGTGACAAAGATAATTGAGGTGATAGTTGCGGTGGTAGTGGCGAAGATAGTTGGGGGTGGTAGTTGCGGTGGCAATGGCGAAGATAATTGGGGAGGGGGGCGATAGTTGCGCTCGGATTAGTCCACACTCGATGGTTGGCGGATGGCGGAGTTGAACACAGGGCATGCAGAATCCTACACAAACCATGAGGCGGAGATAGTCCGAAATGCTCCGAAAGAATCCAGCTGGTGTGTTGAGAAAGACTGAGTGGAGGATGCAGTTTTTTGAGTAGGTCGTAAGAGAAGAACGCACCTACGTGATGCAGAACCACTGCTAAAAATGTTGCGGAATGTATGAAACAAGTGTACTCCTGAATTGCACCTACTCGGTGTATAGCCAGTTCAACACCACTGATATTTTTATTGCCAAGTTGCATTGATGCATTTCTTCAACGCATAGTGGGGCCACCCCAAGTGGCGTACACCGTGGTTTTCAGTTGATATTGCCTACGGTGTTTCCTTCGGACACGGAGATAACTCGTATAAACTATGATCACAGATTACGGAAATGAGTATTGTACGCATGAAAACAGTGTTCACCACGACACGTTTCGAATGTATTTATCTCATAAGTCTCTGTCCGGCAAGTCATGTAAATTAACAGATAGGAATATTCGGCACTGCGGTTAAGAGTTTTAATAACTTACAAGGAAGGCATTCGCGGTAGGTTAAAGTCACATACTGACGTTGTGCCGAAAATCAGTACGGCCGCAATCCATTGGGGTCCGACGCGAAGCAGAGTGAACGATGTTCATCAAAGTAACGTTTCAGCTTAGACAGTTATCGGAGCTTGTGCAAATGCAACAACCGATTCACAGTGAACCCAGGGATCGAGGGTCGGAGCTAGGGAATGCACCACACAGGAAATGTGGACCGCAGTATTCTTATTTCCATATCCTTGTGCGTCGAAGATCTCTTCCAAGTGGGTATTTTATAGCGTTTCCATGTTCGCACGGCTGCGGTTTGAAAACCCAGTTGTGATGATTTTGCGCGTTCACAAGATACATTTCTTGAGCTAAGATAGATGGTAGTAAGGACTATGAAAGTTCGCTTGTCTAAATCTGATGTCCTGTCACTACCATGTTTAACAGCGTAGAATCATTTCGACAAGCGCCATAAAAGTTGACGCAACGGAATATTGCACACCGAGGTCGCGTTGAGAGAAATATACATGCCCTACATTATCCGGCTGTTTGGTGGTATATCACGCTTGTACTACAGGCAATGACGTTTGTCACAAATGGCACCAGGATTCAAGCGATGATTCACCATCATGACACTAGATCATGTTGTCCACGGTATTGGCTCAGTGTAACAGTTACTCATATGGACCACTCGGGGGGATGAGTTCCTTTCTATCAGACAAGAGCGCAGGCACAGCCCTCCACAACAAATGTGGTAAAATCCATCTATTCACGCCAACTGCAGCGCATTTGTTTACCCATGCTATTGGGTCAAACGATGGATCATCTAAAAGATCAAAACAGCATCCAAGTCGTACTGGACAGCTTTTCGGGCCTTTCGATCAGAAAAATTAAATTGGGTTTGTTGTAGGCAAGGTTGAGTTAAATGCCAAAGTATAGCTTCAGAACCGGTTGATGTGGATTACATACTTGACAGACCAACTTTCAATCGGTTAACGAAGTAACGCGCCGGTACACTCTACTACTGCGGACAAATATCGCACAGGGACAGTTTTGCTTAGAAAAGTAATTTATTCGGTCTGCTTCAATGACGACATCTGGTTTAGCGTTTGCGAACTCCCATCTTCGCATATATCAGTTACTCTCACTCTTGGAAAAGGATGACATGACGTGCCCATTAATTTCCCATTGCCTACTATTCAACCATCCACCTTGAAATCCCATAATGTGGTATATCTGATGGTTACTCCACTCGGCAAAATCACTTGGTCCTACAACACACTTTCCAAACATCCTAGTTTTCCAAATAAAGAAACATTATCTACATTATCTCAGGCTGATCATGATTGAAAAAGGCGTGGCGGATACCAGCACGAAGGAGACGACACGCTGAACATATCACTCGGACGTGGCTCACTGGAAGCGGGACCCGTATCACTCCCTTGCTCCAGACATCAGATTTCGCTTCAACCCTCATATGAACGCATCACCTTACGTACGTGCAAAAATATTTTGTATGGACTTTGAATACCCACGCGTTTCTACGCGCTTTTAGTGACGTGCTATACAACCAGATAGGTAACATGTAGACCAGCAACGTGATCGAAATGACATTTTTCTAAACAAGTAGGAATATACTTGTGGAGTTTTGTGAGTAGTGTAATGTTCGTAGAAAGTAGAAGTCACGATCAAACTTCACACAATAATCTGCCTCGACGGGGAATCGAACCCCGGTCCCGGAAATTGTACACGGATTTGTCGAATAGCATTACGACATCCCACAACGTTTACATCGCTTGTGGCTGCTTCAGCAATGCGTTCAAGAAACGGCAGCCCACAACCTGCAGGAGCTCCACTTCCCGCTTCAGACAGTCTGAAAATCTACTTCACCATTCGAGAGATAGGGGACCAGTGAATGAGCCTTTCCGGGTGGTCATCGAAGCTCTCACTTCCATTGCGAGTGCACCGATCAAATGCAAAATTTAGGCCTCTACTGTTACCTACTCTGACACAAGCACAGACCAGGGCACCAGACCACGAGTACGTTTGCAGTAAAAGTCGGTTTGCTTCGTCAATCCAAATGAAGAACTTGCCATCGCTCTCAGGTTGGAGAAAATGCTGAACCAATTTCCAGCTTATCCCTTTGGTTCGCACATTATTCATTCCTTCGGGAACATGATGGATGTTCTTCAGCGTTAGCAAACAACCATCCAGGTGCCGTGCGACTGTTGAATTTGAAACCTTCCTCTGCATTTCTGCCCGTACTCGTATTCGCATTTCCCGTAATGTAAGAGCTGACTTCTTTGCGATTAACTCCAGGAAGTCATCAAACTTTTCCTCCGACAGAATCCGCTTACGACCGCGCGCCTGCTTAGTATCCGGCTTTTGATCAAGAGAGCGACGAATCCAGGAGTAGACAGTTTGATATTTCACGTTGTTCATGGTTGCGACGAGCTGCCAGTCATCACCGTTGACGGAGGCACCCATAACTCGGTCACAAATGCCTGATGTGATATTCTGTCGAACGCGAGAAGGCATATTGACCACGCTGGAATGAAAGACAACCATTCAGTTGTGCGCTTTTGTTCGGGCTGTCTATTGCTCTCAGACCAATTGTGATCCAGCGTTTCAGATGTGATGGTGGTGCACACAAGCTCGTTGCACCGCTGATGTTCATGCCCTCTAAGGTTCATTCAGCAGTCTCACCCAGTCAACGACCGCTGGCGTACCGAACCTTAACATCCGGCCAATGAAAACATAGTTGAAGTCAGAGGATTGGCTCTGTGTGGTTGGCGAATCGCATAGGGTTTTGCAAACTTTCGGACTTTCTTTGCAAAAATGTGCGCTTTCTTTACAAAATTTTGCTCTTCCTTTATAAAATTTTGACTTTTTATGCAACTTTGCGGGAAATGCCATAGTGTCTGTCTGCCAGAGGTTTAAGAAACAGGTGTTTTTACGGTTGGCTGATCTGAGGTAGGGACAACCGAGATTGGCTCATCTCTAACTGTGGTCTGTACTGTTTGAAGGAATGGTTTTAGCCTAAGTTTCCTGCTGTCATATCACCCTTGGATTGCCATTGTTACCTTCTCGGGCGTAGCCAAGGTAACTTTCGAAATTCAATGCTCCGCTGCCGTGGTAGTTTGGGGAGGCAACTAGACGGGTGACGTCAGGAGCGAGGACATTTGGAACGTTATAGAGTTCTGTGATGTACCCCCACTCTTCAATGTCGTGCTTTTGTCGTTCACCGTTATCGTCAGGCTTCAATTGTGGTACACCATGAACCAGTACTGCTTTCTTCGTCTCACTTTGACCTGACACGTTCGGGTCAGATTTCCGCTTCTGTCTTTCTGCCCACGGCTTGTCCGGAAACATACGATCACTGACAGAAGAGTTCACTAGAACGCGGCTTGTTAAGAGCACATCTTCCAGGTCCCGTGTTTTGTCATATGGTACTCTCAGTAACCCAGGTTCCATTACGCGTGGAGATGATGGATTTCGTGAAACTCGAGTAAGACTAGTTGAGAGAACTTTCAGGCCGAGTACACAGTTTATCTCAGCCCAGCGGTATTAGTCCTCGGTTTGGCTGCCTTTTAACGATTCATTGATGGATTCTGGGACTTTTGAACATATCACTGTCAACTCCTTTTGGTTTAGTAATAATTGTTTGTTCTGCAGTTCCTTATGAGCGGAGATTTGCTGTGCGGGAGCATCTGACTTATATTCCGTGGTAGACAGGCCAAGACTACAGCAAGACTGTTTACGTGCAATGCCGTTAGTTGCAATATCTGTAGAACTCAAGTGGTGTTGCCTAATTACAGACGGAGGTGATCGTGTAATGTGTGCGTAACTCTGCATGCTTAGCATGCAGTTCGTGACACTTGGGAGACAGTTCAATCGGCCTGTCTTCACTAATGGTGTTTGCCTTTCGTTGGACTGTGTAACCTTTTTATTAGAGAGCTTTTGCCTTTTAACAGATGTGGAATTTGGGCCACGTAATACATTAATCTGCAACTCCAGTTCAGGAATTTTCCCTCCCAATACCGCGATCAGCTCCTTTTCCTCTGCCGACGCAGCAGCCAATATTTCACACCTTATATTAAACGGTTGAAGTATCTTAATTATGGAACTACATGAACAAAAGTCACAGAGCTACAACCTATTTGTTGATAAGCTGTTCTCTCCGTTGGTCGTCTGGGTGTTCGCTGAGCTCGGCAGGTTGACTACATCACGCTGTTGTCTCCGTTACGTTAAATGTTCACATTTGTTGTGTCGTAGGAATTTGCACAGAATAAACACGTGTTTTTCGATATGATCTCTGTTCCCCGCTTGACTGGGCTACGATTGACCTGGGGTTTGTGGCTCACCATACTATTTCACACTCATGTTCGTGCATACTTTAATTAAATTCGTTTGGTCACGAAGCGTGGCGTTGGCATCAGCCGTGATTGCGCATGGTGTTGTAGTGGCCGCATTGTTCAGCCGGGGTCAGTCAATTGGACATGGAGTGTTGAGACAAAGGTAGGCATATGTGGCCGGAGGTTGTCACCCGCGCGATGACGGAGTGAGAATGTTAATGTCTGAGGACACCAACTGCCAACTAGGATGTGAGCTGCACCAATCTCCCGGCCGATAGTAAATAAAGCAAATCGGAATATTTCGGCCAACGATTATGACATAAATGGCTGTTGCCTAGGCGCTTGTCCGTGGGAACTATTGTTAGGGGAACCAACTTGGGTCGCGCATAGAACGTAATTAAGAAATGGCAAATTACCGAGGACGCTCGCATGTACGACTTTCGGGGAGTGAAAAACGGTTGCCTATTTGTACCACTTGTATCATAGCCGAGAGGTATATATATTTGCATCGGTCCATGTATAGACAAAGAGCCATCAAAAATCATGGAAATCAATTGAAGGTACAGTTGTCATAAAGAGAAAGTCAAACACAACACAGCGAAACCCATGGTTTTGTTAGAAGACGAGATACTATCCGGTGTCAAAGCCGAAGTGGGGTGTTGACTTACGAGGCACCACCCCGAGCCTTTGGCTAAATAGCCTACCCGCAAGGTTGCGGGTCAAATTCAAGAAATCGCGCCCTTTGGGAGCCGCTGACTGATTACTTAGTCCATACGCCTTTCGTTTGGTCAGTTGCCAAAAAGGGACCCAATCCTCCCCACAGTTCGGGCCTAGCGTTACTGGACACCATGCACCACCGGAGTGAAGCAAGGCGCAGTGATTTTATTTATTGGCGAGTCACATCCGCCACGTCGCAGTGTTGTTAAACGGACATATGTGGCTTTTTACAGGGTGAATGCTTGTCTGGCGAAAACCCACCATGTCCTGGAACACTGCCACCGAACTATTTGCTGGAACGAGATATACTCGAACAACCCAGCTGGCACCACGAGGAAGTTGTTCGGCAGGCCAGGTTAAAGCCAAGTGAGTTGTGAAGTAGAAAAAGAATTCTGCAAATCTACCGATTATCAATATACCATCCCTAGTTGGGAACAATCATTTGTACGTAAAATTAGTGGCATAGGTTCCATATGTCAACAGAAAAAGGAAAAATAATTCTGCATGTAAAAATATTCTCAAGCAAACCATACAAAAAGCAGATGACGCATTGCTAGTTTCGCAAGCCAAGGTGGTGTTCGTCTGTATTTCTGTTTGTTTATATGTATATGCTACTATTTCAAAGGTACTTCGTAGTAAACCGCAAAGGCACTCATTCGAGCAGTGTGAGGAAAGTGTAGCAGGAGCACAAATTTCAGTCGGTGATGCAGGAAGAATGCATTGCGTGCGTGTTTCTAGCCCTTAAGATGTTGCTAAGACCAACATTCGTTAATGTATCCGGAAGTTGTTGTAAGCTAAACGTCTTTAACGCCAACGGCACAATGAGCGAAGTTTCCCGGACTAGTCGGAATGTGGCAAAGTTTGGACATGCGGACAACTTGGGACAATTTGCCTCCCAGATTAGTATAGCTCACTAAGAAGAAAATCGTTATTGTATAACGGGTAGATTGTGAGTGTAGTAGACAGTCCCAATACTTGTGGGATAAAGAGTGATTCTCAGCACTTCAAGGGAGGAGCTAGCTGTAAACCGGTGATGGTTTTTCAGACGCCGCTGCCAAAAGATGTCGAGTCCGAGGTGGTGACATCGATCGTGGTAACTCATGGTTCAGCAGTAACCCAAGACCAGGTTAAGAAATGGTCGTTGGAACTTCTCTATAGCTATCCTTTGTTTGATTCTTAATTGACTGTGGATGATGACACAATACTCCAGGGTAGGCCTCACTATGAGCTTGAATAGTTTAAGTAGGGGTTCAGGTAAGGAGAACGTTCCAGTAATCTAGCGTGATAGTTTTCTGGCTTTTGCGACTTGGTATAGTATACGTTCCGCAAAATTAGATGGTATTGAATATCTAAGTCACCAATCCGTGACTGAATCGGACGTCCGTATGATGGCAAGCAAAGCCGCGAACTTTCTGGTGTGGGATGTGGCTGCCCAGATATCCATCAGGTCAGACTTAGGCCAGCTGGACAGTTTTGATGTGCGTGGTAGAATTCATTCTAGTTTGACGAGTGTTAGGGTGATGGCTGTTAAGTGTGTTGCAGCTATCCAACATAGTGTCCGATTTTTGCGGTAATGGAACCACCGGATAGCGCTAAGAGCACTCTATGGAATGAAATAACAAATGATGGTATGCACTCGAAAATAAGGGTTGATGCGCGATTGGATAACTGTGAAAATCCCGTTGAAATCGCAAAAGCGGATGCAATGATGGTATTTGCTAGGCAATCCTAAAGTAGTAGGTCTATTGGATAGCGCTGGTAAGTCCAAGTTAGACAAGCGTAAACACAGTAGGTTTCCCCGAGAATGGTGAGCGGTAAATCCAAAAATTAGGAGCGTCGATTCAGCACGACCACACGGTGTGAGGCACACAAAACACATAACTACAGACAGTTTTTCACACATACGTTCCGTTGGTGCTCCGTTCTTCTGCCTTTTAGGGACACAACGAATTGGAGTCGCATGGTATCGATGTCATTTCTTGCTGCTTCTCCTGCACTGTTTTGGACTGACCCTGAGGTTACCTTAAATGCAAAATGCTGGGAAGACTGGAAAATCAGTTTTTCTAGGCATATTTCTGTGCTGCCAGTTCTCAGTCCATCCGTAACGCTAAAAACCGAGGACACTGTAAAGCTTTTACGTTTACCCCTCGTCTCAAAGGGTCGACGTATAGTTGATGCACTGAACCTTCGGAAGAAGCCCACCTTAAAAATGTGTTATCGGCCCTGGATAAATACTGGGGCGTTTGAGTGGACACTTCTACCTGGCTGACTTGTCGAAGTATCTCTTCGTGGTGCCAGCTGGGTGGTTCGGGATTATCCCGTTCCAGCAAACGTTTCTGCGGCAGTGTTCCAGAACGCAGTGGGTTTTCGCCTAAAGGCATTTCCGTATTAAAAGCCACGTAGGTTCGTTTAACAACACTGCGACGTGGCGGATGTGACTCATCACTAAATAACGTCACTGCCCCTTGTTTCACCTTGCTGGAGTATTGTAATCCTTCAGCTTGAGACTGAATTACTGGGAGTATTGGGCTCATGTTTGGCAGCCAGCCAAACGAAAGGCGTATGAACCTAGTAAGCAGTCACCGGCTCCCAATGGGTGCGATTCCCTGAATTCGCCCCGCTGCCGTGCGGGTCAGGTCCCTATGACAAAAGGCTCCGGGTAGAGCTTCCTAAGCCAACCCCTTTCTCGGCCTGGGCAACTGGGAAGCTTTATGTCCACGCAACAAAAGAAATGATGGATTTACGACTCTCTACTCACGTTTCTCGCTCTGAGCTCTCTCTCTTTGGCCGAGGTGCTGGCGGCCGAGCATGCTGAACCTTACTCTACCGTACCACAAACCACATTCTTCGTTTCACGTTTGTTCAACCCTCCTGTTCTTGGCAACCCCTTTTAATTTCGAGTCTCCCAAAGTGCATTGCAAATAAAAACCACACGTTTGGCCTCGTAAACAAACCGCTCAATACCAATAGTAAGGTCCTTATTGCACCCCGGTCGCTCTTAAAGCTAGCTACATTCAAGGTTCGAACGCTCATGCAGGTTGGTTCACAAGCTGCTCTTGCGCGCACCTTAGAAACCGTCTTAATCGACGGAGCTTCCTAACGGAAACCCGTTTACAAGACTCCGGCACAACACTGCGATTGCTCTCACCATCATCAAGTTCTAAGTACACATTTATCTTACGCTTATCTGGAGATGCGACAGCGGTAGCCTCTGGTTGCGCCGGTGTAGGAGTTGCGTTAAGCGCGCGTGCTGAGACGGCGATCGTTGACTGGTACCCGGTCAACAGCCGTCTTTGTGAAGTGCGCTTGAAAAGTTCAGTGCGATCTTCCAGCAACGGGACTGGTAGGCTCTACTTATTCAGTGTGGCGGTGTACGCTCCTACGGACTGCAGCCCGGAAGAAGCTAAAGACGAGTTCTACCGTCAACTCACCGACCTCCTCCCGCAAGAAACGCCGCGCGGACATCATGATACTCGCCGGAGACCTAAATGCGCAGGTCGGTAGACTAATTATTCATGAGCTGGAACTTGGGGGTCTACACAGCCACGGTACTCGCAGAACGGACAACGGCGATCGAGTCCTACATTTATGCGCCGACCACGGCTTGTTCATTTCCAGCACCAATTTCCTACGTTCCTGGCGCCAACAAACCACTTGGCGACCTTTAGCGCCTCGGCAAGCTTGGACGCAGATTGACCACGTCGCTGTTAGTTACCGTTGGCCAGGCTGCATAATGGACTGCAAGTCAATTTGGAACACTTACCTGACTTCGGATCATTCCCTCGTGTGTGCTAAGTTCGTACTGCGCCTCAGAGGCGCCCAATAGCGTCGCCAAATGCGGCTTGACACAGACAAGCTCGCCGCCCCAAATGTTCTCGGGACATTTCAGAACACATTAGACTCCAGCCTGCGTTCTCTATCCTCCGATGTTGAGACACATTGGGCACAGATCCAGAACGGCTTACAAAAGTCCAATACTATTGTCTGTGGTTTCACTAGAGGAGCTGCTAGTCATCGGATCCCTGCACAGTATCTGTAATTATTGAAAATTCGTCGAACAATTCCCGCCGGTTTTGAGTACAGCGCAATAGGCAGAACCACAGATGCTGTGCTCAGACAGCTCCTCAGGAAGGATCGCGAGGTTTGGTGGACACAACGCGTCGTTACGATGGAGCGGTCAGCCACATCAGGAAACTCCTACAAACTTTTAAAAAATTATTCCCTCCACGGGAGGCAGAAGGCCAAAAGTGAGTGAGGTTTTGCATGAGAAAAAAAACGGCGAACTAATTCACAGTCATCAACGTCATCTGGTACGATAGGCAGAGCACTCTGAAGATCAGTTCAACTGGCCAGCAGCGCAATTGAGTCCATCTTTCGGGGTTCACAGTACTCCCTGGCACGTGGATGTTTCTCCACTTACTGGAGCTGAGGTTTCCTATGAGCTTCGCCCACTGAAGCGCCAAAAGTCACTTGGCCCAGATAAACTTCTTCCTGCCCTCTTCAAATATGGGGGTCCTGCTGTCACTCCCAAACTGACATCTCTCTTCCATCAGATTTGGAATACTGAAACCATTCCATTCGACTTGAATTTAACGGCTGTTGTACCTGTTAACAAAAAAGTGACCGGACCATTTGCTCCAACCATCGTGGCATCAGTTTCATTTGTGTCGCATCCAAACTGCTCGCTGTCCTACTCTTGCGGAGGCTCATTTGCGTACGGGAACAGCACTTGCGTGAACCACAAGCTGGATTTCGCCCGGGTCACGGTTGCGTCGATCACATCTTTACGATCCGCCAGATACTCTAACATCGTCATATGTTCAGTCGACTAATTTTGGTCATATTTTTTGGCATTCAAGCCGCGTTCGATTCTGTTGACAGAGTGGCTCTTTGGGACTGCATACTGAAGAGAGAAATACCTGAGAAGTACATCAGCATTCACCATGCCATTAACCATCCAACTTCGGGCCGCGTGCGAGTATACAGAGACATTTCGCTTCCTTTCAGTATCACTAGCGGTGTTAGAAGGGTTGCCCAGTCTATCCATTCTTGTATAACTTCGCCATGGACAAGATCCTGGGTACTGCCCTGAAAAACTCCTAGTCCTGCGGTGTTGAACTGCTCCCTGATGACCGCCTTCCGGACTTAGACTACGCCGATGACACCACTGATTTGTGAGTCCTCCCAAGCCGCCCACCATGTGCTGCTTAGGTTGGAAACGTCCGCCTCCCACGTTGGGTTGACCTTTGCCTCTTCCAAATGTATGGTTCTGTTACAGGACTGGTCAAGTGCATGTCCTCCTCTCACGCTTTCGGGGTATCAGTTGGAATTGGTTGACAAATGCATTTATCTTGGGCGTTGTCTTAGTATTGGCGGTCTGACAGTTGAGATCTCCCTGCATGTCTTCAGGACTAGAGTCGCTTTCACTAAGCTTCGTTACGTGTGGCTTCGTCATGATCTCAGCCTAGCTTTCAAGGAACGCTACGGTACGAGCGATTTTGCTGTACGGCTGTGAGACTTGGCCTGTTGGAAAAGGCGATGTTCAGCGGTTATACGTCTTCGATCACCGCTGCCTGCGAAGCATTGCTGATGTTCGACAACACCATCGCACCAGTAATGAGGAAGTTCCTCGGCGAGTCTTCAGATCTAATGAACTCTGCCGACCGACTGATAGCATCGTTTCACTGCGGAGGCTTCGCTGGCTTGGGCATGTGGCCCGCATGCCTACCCAGCGGCTACCACGACGAGACCTAGTTGCGTGCACATGCTTGGGTTGGAAGCGATGAGAAGGAGGGCAATGTAAAACGGATCCAATGAGTCAAGTCGCAAGCATTGAAGCCGGCTGTTGTTGGGCACTCCTGACTCTCGGGTTGGGAACCAAAGGCCCCCGAGCACAGCTGGTTTCAAACGCCAGAGGATATGGCCAAGGACCGTACGCAATGACGTCATTGTTGTGAAACTCTAGTACCCTAACCGTTCTTTGCCATTGCAATTAATATTTCTCCTCTTATGTGTTGTGGCGCTAAGCCAATTGTATTATAATTGTTGAATATATTGCTGAATATATATGGTTGGCAGGATCCGGTTTCGGATTTGCCTTTCACTGTGGCTAGCCACAGGACGCCTGCCCCTACAGAGGGACCATGGGTGGCTTGCGCTGCACCACCCACAACTCCAACCACATACCCCATATCCAGTGTAAACCCGAAGGAATATGACCAGGAGGCATGTGGATGGGAGCCACGTTTCATCAACGGAGCCGGTCCACACTCCTTCACAGGCAAACACAAGCACGATGTACTTGGGAAATCAAGCGCACACAAGGCGGTGGCTGTACCGTAGTCCGCTCCACACTGAGTGCATGGAACCACTCTTCGAGCCTAGCACGACCACAAGGACTGTGCACCCCGTCCCCTCCAGCAACGACCAACTATCTCCTAGAGACAGGATGGACGAGGTAGTGGATAATAGACAGGTAGTCACCTTGTCAACATGCATATAAAGCGCAGCCGCACCGGGGATGTCAAACAACAGTCAATCACTTGAAATAACAGTAACAAATAAAATATATGTGTTAAAGAATACGGCTATGCAGACATAACTCTTCCCTAAATTAGCATATAGTGGTTAGCAAAGAATCCGCGATAAGTAAAAAATGTCCAGAAGTGACTCAGAGAATGCAACAAACGCAATAAAGTTAACGAAGATAAGCACAATTACCGTAAGCAACGTGGCAATTTAATGGATGATTATTCCGGTAGGCAGAACAAATCTAATGAAATGGAATGAAATTTATCCAGCTTAAAAAGAGACCTAGTTTAAGTGTAAGTTGGTTTAGACCAACTGCGGTGAAGAAGCATCATGAATGCAACATCAGCCTCAGCATATATATATATATATATATATATATATATATATATATATATATATATATATATACACTCGGTACAAGTTTGCGCATCAAGGAATGCTTTCATTTCTGGCCTCATTTGTTCTATTCGGAAGCGTGACTACGATGGTATTCTCAAGAAAAAAGCGGCGGAAACTATACTAATGACACAATTATGTTCTGGCCTCGCGGCTTCGCAGATCAGCGAGAGTATGTTAATGGAAAACGCAAAAAAGCGCTCGGGACAGGGCCTGCAACCTGGCTCGCGCCGTCGCAGTCACGGAACAGAAACGAATCTTCCTCTCTAACGCAGTAGCTACTGAAATTGACCGTTTGGACTTGACACGATCGCTGACGCGGTTCTGAGTTGGAAATAAATGTTGCCGTTGTGGAGATACCGGAACCGTGCAAATGATAAATCTTGTCCTGGGAAGAGTGTAAGCTACCGGAATTAAGGTAACTTCGGTCATTTTGCGCGAGTTTATCGTTCCCATGCAATTCCTTGTGTTACTTCTACGAATGACTCTACGGCTTCTGCAGTCAACATTGGCTAGTCGAACAAAATCCTCATGGTGCCAACCGGGGGCTTCGGGTGTAACCCGTTCCACCAAACAGTTCGGCGGCAGTGTTCCAGAACGTGGTGGGTTTTCGCCTAAAAGTTTCTCCCTATAAAAAGCCACAAATGTCCGTTTATCAACACTGTAACGTGGCGAATTTGACTCCCCACAAACTAAAGTCACTGCTCCGTAGATATCTGGACAGTTACATCCAATCCACAAACCTCAATCGTCTGTCTTACACAGCCGATGCTGTAAAACAGTCACAAAAACAACGGCACACACAAGCTATAAAGCTTCACGTGTCTACCGAGCGATCGCAAATAAGTGTCCTCATGCGTTATTCGCCTTTAAAACTCTGGGTTTATTCTCACAGAAACCTACGTATTATCATCCAATTTGGTTCCGCGATCTACTTAAACCACAGCTCATCTTTCGGATCTGTCATTCGCGGATCACCAGCAAACTGTGATTTTGCAATTTCGAAGTCAACCGTGCTTAACTCTTATTCAAGAATTTAATTTTCCTCACGTCGCACAAGAACTATTTGGGTTTTGAAACGTAATATCGAGTCTTGCTAGATCGCACCTGGACCCTTAGTCCGCGCAAGAAGTGAATAAATACACACACCGGATGCAACGTGTCAAAAACTGTAATAGATAGCTTGTAGGTTACACCAGATGAATAAGTCGAAAAGGAACCAATCAGCACAAGGAAAAAGAGTGGACGAATCAGCTATCTGTCAATCGATCCGTATGTGTCTGTGTTTGCTCATCGGCTCAGCGGTTTAGCGGACGACACACATGTAACATCCCCTCACGTGACAGATGGAATCACAGTTGTGAAATGTAACGTTCTATCGGCTTAGGTGAGCGGTGCGGTTTCCGAATAGCAATCGGCTGATCGATTTCTTCCGTTTGATTTTTGTTTGTCTCCTCCAGATCTTCTGGAACCACTTTCTCTTCCCCAGGGTACGGTGTGACTAGGGTGCGGGGCCGGATGAAATCATTGTGCCTGCGTACTGTCTCTCCACTCTCTAGTTGTATTTCGGCCTCCGTTTCTGAGCTCGTAAGCACGGTACCAGGCTGCCATAACTGCTCATGTGGTAGTTTCCTGTAAACAGCACGTTCCACTATCGACTTCTGGGACTTAACTGGTGCGCGTCTACTTTCATGCATCCGTTGTTGCTGGCAACGCCTGGTCTGACGAGGGTCTGGAAAAAGTAGGTCTAGCCTCGTACGTAATCGACGCCCAAACATTGCCTCCCCAGGGCTCTTTCCGATAGACTCTAGCGGTGTGATCCGATATGCGAACAAGAATCGGTCAAGTTTGGTTCGTAACGAGCCATTACGCTGCTTTAGAAGACCAGCTTTCACGGTTTGGACCGCTCTTTCAGCTAAACCCTTTGACGCTGGATGGTACGGTGCGGAAGTCATGTGATGAACGCCGTTGCTCTGCAGGTCTTCTTTGAACGCTGCACTCGTAAATTGCGGACCGTTGTCAGTGACTAATGTTTCCGGTATGCCATGTGTAGATAGACTAGAGCGTACGCCATTGATTGTAGTTTCTGCAGTAGCGTTTGCAACAACCTGCACATCAATCCATTTGGAGTACGCATCTACTAAAAGTAGCAACATTTTTCCTTCGATCGGGCCAAAGTAATCTGCCTGGACACGTTCCCATGGGCTGTCGGGCAACTGCCAAGGGTGAATTGGGCCTGTCGGATTATCTCTTTGATGTTTTGGCATGTGTTACAAGTACTCAAAAGTGCTTCGATGTCTCGGTCAATCGCTGGCCACCAGCAGTAGGATCTGGCAAAGGCTTTCATGCGGACAATACCTGGATGTGCATCATGTAATTCTTTCAGTACAGCTGACCTGAGAGTCAATGGAATAACGATGCGAGATCCACGTAGGATACATCCTTCATGCAGGCCCAGCTCAAATCTACAATTGAAAAACGGACGCACATCACCAGGGGCTCGCGAACCCGGCAACGCAGCAGCATACGTTTCACAGTCGATAGAACGGGATCTCTGTCTGTAGCTTTCCTAACCATGTCGCCCGATATGGGTGTAGTATTCAGGTGTTGCAAAAGTTGAACAAACTCGTAGGGCGCGTCACTTCCTTCCTCCTGTTGGTCAATCTGTGGCAATCTACTGAGCACATCAGCGACATTATTGTGAGGACCGGCAATGTATCGGATTTGATAATTGTAAGCAGAAAGTAGGAGGGCTCAGCGTACCATTCGGGGTGCGTTAAGTTGTTTTATGCCTCGTTCCTTACCGAGAAGTGATAACAGCGGTTTATGGTCAGTCTGTATCTCAAACTGGTTGCCCCACAAGTACTAATGGAACCGCTTTACTCCGAATACTACGGCCAGTGCTTCCTTGTCTAATTGTGCGTAATTTTTCGCAGCAGGTTGTAATGTGCGGGACGCGAAAGCAATAGGGCGAACTGTTCCGTCGTGGACTTTATGTCCCAGCACTGCCCCGACTCCAAAAGTTGAAGCATCACACTGTAGGATGAGGGGTTTGTTGGGGTCGTAATGTACCAAGACTGGTGAAGAAACAAGGAGACCTATTGCCTTGTCAGATGCTTGTTGCTCTTCCTCGCCCCATGCCCGCTTAGAATCATTTTTCAGCAAGTTGTGAAGTGGTGCTAGAACAGAAGCAAGCTTAGGTAGGAACCGACGATAATGTGAAAGCATTCCAACGAATGAGCGTAACTGGGCTCAGTTACGAGGTGAGGGTGCAGAAATAATGGGTTGTAATTTATCTTTCCGCGCGTGTAAAGCATGCTTGTCCAGTCTATAACCGAGGTAGTCAACTGAATCAACTAGGAAAGCACATTTGGAGCGTTTCAAACGCAAACCGTGTTCAGAGAGTTTATGCAACACCCGGTCCAACGTGTACAAGTGCTCCTTTTCTGTGCGACCCGTGATAACGATATCATCGAGATATGCGCAAGTGTTCGGTATGTCACGCACGATATTATCAATTATCCTTTGGAAGATCGCCGGCGCTGAGTTAATCCCGAAAGGCAGTCTAGTGTATTCGAATAGCCCCAAATGTGTAGTGATCGTCGTAAGGCGTCGGGAGGTCTCATCCAACTCCACCTGCGAATAGGCGTGACTCAAATCCAATTTAGTGAACTTGACTCCTCCAGACAAGTTGGCAAACAAATTCTCAATTTTCGGTAATGGATAACGGTCTATGATGGCACCTCGATTTACTGTAAGCTTATAATCACCACAGATTCGTACGTTACCGTCGGGCTTAAGTACAGGCACTATCGGGGCCGCCCATTCAGCTTGTTGGACTGGTACAATTATACCTTCTCTTTGAAGTCTTTTCAGCTCGTCTTCCACTCTAGGTCGTAAGGAATAGGGCAGTGTTCTGGTCTTAGAGAACTTTGGTGTACTTGAGTCTGACGTATGGATTTTTGCTTTAAAATTATTGAGTCTGCCAAATTGCTGCTCGTCAAACACTTCTGGATATCGTTTAAGGACCGATTCAAAGGTATCCTCCCCCACGGAGTGGATAGTATTTAATACTTGTGGTAACATTTTCCTCCAATCTCGACCAAGCAAATTGACTGGAGCCTGAGGCACGACATGAAGTACCAGACTGTGTGATCTACCCTGATGCTGCACTCGTACCTGACACTTACCAAGTAAATCAATCACTTCTCCTGTATAGGTTCTAAAAACGATATCAGTCGGTTCCAGGTCGGGTAACGATGAGAGCGCGTTTTTACTAATCAATGTCACCACGGAACCAGTATCCAATTCAAATAAAACAGGTTCGTTATTAACATGAAGCGTGATCCTATATGGAGACACTTTCGTCATAACTGAGCAGTTTAAAATTATATGGTTCATAAAATTTAGCTAGGAATCTGGGCACTCACCGTCGTCGGAGTTCAATGATTTGATCGAGACTTGTGACCGTGCGGAACGGCAAACACGTGCCAGGTGGCCAAGTTTTCCGCAATTTCTGCACTTTGTGCGAGTATGAGGACACTGGGTGGGAGAAGTGTGCTGATCCCCGCATCAGTAGCAAACGAACTTCCGTACCCTGTTTTCAGAGGATAACCGTGGTGACAGTTTGTTTACACATTCCACAGGCTGAGGAGGGTTAAAGGTGGATAGTTGGGATTTTAGGTTTTCCCTTTGACGTACAGGGTTACACGCCATTTCCCAGGAAAGGGTTTCTTCCTCCTGTGACAATAATTTTTCCCTCGCACCATCATCTGTAACACCACCAATTAGGCACTGGATTTTCATGACTTCTTCAAACCGACTTGAGGGAATGGTATTGTACCGGCATTCCGGTTTAGCTTGATGAATGCGGGCAATGAAATCATTTACACTTTCTCCGCATCGTTGCTGTAGCTTGAAAAACTGATAACGAGCGGAAAACACACTTTGTTGGATTCCCCACAATTCTTCAAACAACTGGATCACGTGCACAATACTGGTCTTAGCCATCAAGTTCATAGCGTCAAAATGACGTTGTCCTTCTGATCCAAGGGCTTGGCGGAATAACATAATCCAATGGGTATCGGATAACACCATAGAGGGGTTTAACACAGCAGAGAGAGTCATTTGATGTTGGAAAGATGTTTTCCACTGTATCCACGACTGTAGAGAGGGCTTTTCTGCACCATCAGGCCACAGACATGACGGTCCCGCAAGAGGGCTCGTAGCAACCGTCGCCATTCTGATACGTATTACTCGAGTATTGCTGGATCGCACCTGGACCCTTAGTCCGCGCAAGAAGTGAATAAATACACACACCGGATGCAACGTGTCAAAAACTGTAATAGATAGCTTGTAGGTTACACCAGATGAATAAGTCGAAAAGGAACCAATCAGCACAAGGAAAAAGAGTGGACGAATCAGCTATCTGTCAATCGATCTGTATGTGTCTGTGTTTGCTCATCGGCTCAGCGGTTTCGCGGACGACACACATGTAACAGGCTTAGTTTAAAGAGGTTTTCGATAGCCACCCGCGCATCTTACCACCATTTCTTTTAGTCGCTGTACAAAGCGATTGTTGTCAATTTGATCCACCCTTGGAGCAGCCACTGTCGTCATTAGACAGTATTTTCCAAGTCATCCTGCTTTGCCTCAATCCTACGCTGCATCGCTGCTTATCCACTTACTGGCTGGATCAATAGCACGTACGTCGACTATCTATGCTAAGGAACGTGTGACTCACCTGGACGCGACAGCCTGACCCCTGTGACCTCAACCAAGCGCTGATTGCCACGCAAGGGAAAGTGAAGCGAAGTTATACACGGTGTCAGTAGCTGTTCTCTTGCTACCCCTGCGAGGCTACTGAATGCTCCAGTCCAACCTACTATGTAGTTAATGAAGCCATGGGCAAAAATTGCCATTGATATTACGGACCCGTTTGCCAGTGCACCTCCGCAGAAGCGATTCGTGCTAGTTGCTACCTGTTTCTACAGCAAATGTCCAGAGGCTGTGCGGAGACGTAACTACAGTCGACATCACAAAGTGACTCCGTTTTTGTTTGCAAGGTACGGGTTGACAGATTAAATAGTCACTGATAATGGCCCACAGTTTCGAAGTAAACAGACGCCGAATTCCTTAAGCGCAATGGTATCTGACACTTGAGGACTGCACCTTACAGTCCTGCCGCGAACGACTTAATCTAAATTTGAAAGAATCTCTACAAATTCTTCTGCTTTCGGGAGAATCCTGGTCTGATGCGTTGGCATCCGCCTTAGAGGTATACAGAATCACTCCACATATTGCAATGACAAGGACATTCTCGGAGCTATTGCTGGGGCGAGCAATTCGAACTCGATTAAATGTAACCTTTACATTTGAAAAAAGCGTTGCTCAGACGGAATATGAAAGACGGGCTGTTTACTAGACTAAGTACAGACGCGTTTGGAACGTACCTTCCAGGGACATTTGTTTGTGTGAGACTACCTTATTACCGGAAAGGAAGTAAGGTGTTCGGACCCCCGACCCGTGTGGAATCTGTGTGTACACCAGGAACACAAGTCGGCCAATGTAACAAGGGTGAATGCAAGACCGTTGCAGACAGCGTTTTCCCAACACGCTGTTGTACAGACAAACACACCTACAATACAGCGCTCGATACAAACTAATACAAACCTACAACGATCCGGTTGGATACGCCGTCCTGTCTATCGATATGCTTTAGCAGGTAACTCTACATAAAACTTACTCGGGGCGCTGACATTAAAATAGCTCGTACATGGACACGTGGGGCTTAGTTGTTAAGAAAAGTGGAGGAGACGAAGTCGTCCTCCAATACTCTGATTTATTCGTGCCATCGATTTGTTCATACCACCCACGCCTCCTACATAACACTCATTGGCCTAGGCATATGCACTTACAGCTGATTGGTTGTAATCCTAACGTTGATTTGCTTGTAACGCGATTATGTGTAGACAGTTTTTCATACACATGTTCCGTTGCTACTCTGGTCTGCTGATGTTTAGGCATACAACAGTCTTTCAGGCGGTGCTGTCGCAAAATGGAAAACGTATGTCATCTATACAAACAGCGCATGCTGCCGCATGATGGTGAGGAGCAGGAAGCTATATATATATATATATATATATATATATATATATATATATATATATATATATATATATATATATATATATATAATCTGTGGTACAGATATTGTGCCATCGGAATCATGGCTGAATGGGAAGACAGTATGAATAATAAGAAAAGATCAACAACAACAACAACTTTTTTGATCTAGGTTACCACTCACAGCTTTTGAAATTTTTTTAGTTAGTTTTTTTAAAGGGTGGAAGAAGGGACACCGCAACACACCGATGCATACGTCCGCCATTGACATCGATCTTGAGCCATGGCTTCCAAGATCTCAACCAGCAAGTCTCCCCATCTCTCGGACGCCAACCAGGTAGTCGACAACGACCGGCCGAAGCCAACTGTTTTGTCAACTTTTCCATACGGCTTCTCCAGGTTGTAGGCTGTCCACCAGACCGTCTTCTCCAGCCCTATCCAGCAACCGCAAACAACGCACGACGCGGACAACGCTGGACAGGCATGCGCAATACGTGTCCAAACCACCGCAGTTGATGCAGTGAGACGAGCTCCTCGAGCCAGTGGCTTTCACTTCCCAAGACACACTGTCTAACTTCCACATTGCTTATGTGGTGCTGCCACCACACACGGGCAATGGACCGCAGACAGCGGTGCTCGAAGACGGATAGCCTGCGCAAGTCATCTTTACGAATGGGCCAGGTCTCGCAGCCGTACAACAGTACAGCAAGAACGGTTGCACAATAGACCCGCCCTTTGATGGAGAGACGAATGTCTTGGCGACGTCACAAGTGTCTCAGCCTAGAAAATGCGAGGCGTGCTCTCGAAATGCGCATCGAAACCTCGTCTCCAACAGCCCCACCAGCAGTGATGCAATTTCCCAAGTAGACAAAGCTCTCCACAACCTCTACTATCTCACCACCAAGAGTGAGTGCAGGCAGAGGCACCTGCCAGTCTTGGAAGAGAGCCTTGCATTTGAATGGCGAAAAGTACATACCATACTTTGATGCTTCAATCGGCAAGCGATTTAGTGCAAGTTGGGCGATGTGTGGATCGTCACCCAGCAAGACGATATCATCAGCATAATCAAAAGCAACAACTCGATTACCTGGGAAGAGCTCAACGCCAGCGTTCATCGAATCGCCCAGAGAGTTCTTCAGGACATCCACAATGGCAAAGTTGAATAGGAACGGAGAGACAGGGCATCCTTTTCGAACTCCACTGGAGATCACAAAGGTAGGCGTAAGTTTGCCATAAGCCCTAAAACTGCACGAGATCACACTATAGACGAACTTTTCGGGGACACCATTCCTCAGTAGGCAGTGCCACAGTACCGTACGATCGACGGAATCGAAGGCTGTACGGATATCCAGGAACACAGCAATCGTTGGCCTCTGATACACATGGCGGAGCTCGAGGATCTGGCGGAGTGTGTAGATTTGATCGATGCAGCCACGACTAGGACGAAACCCAGCTTGTTCTTCTCGTTGCAATGATTCGCGTGTTGCGGATAGCCTGCGAAGTATGATGGACACCAGCAGCTTGCAAACGACGGGGACTAAGCTTATTCCTCTGTAGTTGGAGCAGATTGTGCGCAGGCCCCTTTTCGAAGATGGGGCCGACTATCGATTCACCCCAAGATGATGGAACCTTCTCTTTCGACCAAATTTTCGAGAACAAAGCGGTGAGTTCTCGAACCACCGAAGCGCCACCATTTTTAACTAGAGATGGAGGAAGACCATCAGAGCCGGGAGCTTTATAGCGCTTCATGTGCCGGAGCTCCTGTTCGAGTTCCTGGTAAAAGGGAGGATCTGTGGGGATAGACCACTCGGCCTTAACGCGAGCGCTAGAGGTAGCAGGTGGAGCTGGGGGCCAACAAAACTGCAAGCCAAAATGTCCGGCCCATCGCTCCAACCGTCGTTGAAGATTGGTGATTAAAGTGCCATCATCTTCGCATATTGTTTCACTTATACCAGATCGAACACCTTCGGTGACTCGAATGAGATAGAAAGGTTTTCTGGTATTACCAGAGAAACTAGCAAGCTCCATCTCCCTAGCACGTTCACCCCACCAAGCTTCGCGGTCCATTTGCGGACTCTGCGCAACTCTCGACCAAGGTATTGGCGTTCTTCACTGTATCTGGAACCCGACGGGATCAAGCGGCGTTTGTCCATCAGCGATAAGGAGACGGCGGAAGTCCAATGCTTCTGTGGGTGACGGGTAACTCCACAAGTGTCGATACTGGCAGAAATTAAGGCATCTTTGATATGCGCCCACTGCGTATCGGGATCATCGTCAATAGTTGAGCCAAGCAAGGTTGACAGTGAGGCTTGGTACCTGGTTAAAATCGAAGGGTTTTGTAGATTTGCGACGTCCGGTAGGTAGTGGGCGCGCTTAGGTGATCCTCCGAAACGCATGCAAATCTTAGCACGAACCAATGCGCGATCGGAGTCTAGAAAAGTTGACCAGTACGATCGGCAGTCCGTTACGCTTTCGTGCCATCTGTAGCTGATTGCTAATGTGGTCAAGCTGGGAGCACTCTTGCGTTTGTGAGGGCGGGCGCCAGGTAACAGTGTGTCTCCTCGAGTGCCAAAAACTAGTGCTCGAAAGAAACAAGCGATGATCAGAGCAAAGAGCAAGCAGTCTATCTCCATTGTCTGATCGACTGTCACCGAGACCAAAACTACCCCCAAAGTGGTGTTCGCTTGGTGGGAGGCGGCCAACCCGTGCGTTAAAGTCCCTGGCAAGAATGACTATATCAGTCCTTTTGGAGGAACGCAGAAGTTCACGTAGCTGCTGGTAAAAGCTATCTTTAACTGCATCCGGGCTGCAGTCTGTAGGGGTGTAGGCGGAAACGACAAACAAGGCACGCTTAAAGTCTCGACGCCTGCTTACGTTACATGAACCTCGTAGTCTGACTGCACATAGCCGACTGTTGACTGGGATCCAGTCAAACAGAGCTGATTCAGCCCTGGTACCCAGTGCAACCCCAACACCAGCTTGCCCAGTGGCGGCAGCTTCTGGGTCTCTGGAAAGCCGCAAGTGGTATCTGGCGTCAGGGTTTACCGGTGAAGCCATTCTGATGACGGCACTAGAGTCTTGTAATCTGGTCTCTGAAAGGCAACAGATGTCTACCGAAAGCGTTTCAAGAGTACGTGC
Organism: Dicrocoelium dendriticum; assembly: GCA_944474145.2. NCBI lineage: Eukaryota > Metazoa > Platyhelminthes > Trematoda > Plagiorchiida > Dicrocoeliidae > Dicrocoelium > Dicrocoelium dendriticum. Next base: position 70,935,167 of record OX104064.1, read on the forward strand.
TAGACATGCTTGTCGTCCTGTCTGCATCAAAGTTCGAACATTAAACGCTGCGAGGATGAATGGAGAACCAGGTCGAAGAAGAGTTGGAGCTTCGGTGAAATGAAAGGCGGTTGCGATCACAGGAGATTGAAAACCGGGAGTTTGGCTGTTGCTTCCATCAGTTGCGAGACGCGGGTCGTTTGTGACGGTGATCGTAGAAGACATAAGAGAACACATATGTGAAGGAGGGGAGGTAGGGTGATCTGTGAGTGGAGGTTGAGCGGTTGAATTAGCATAGAAGATAGGCATAGCAGAAGCAGTAGTAAGCAGTGTTGTCCATGATTCGTCAGTGGGTGTGATACTACCCTGTTGCCCAGGCCGAATTAGATGGTTGTCTTAGGGGACCCTACCCCGAGCCTTTGATCAAAGATCTATCCTACGTGGCAGCAGGGCTATGTGAGGGCGTCGCAACCCGTTGGGAGCCGGTGACCAAGTAGATGGTTCATACTCCTTTCGGTCCGTGAGGGACCAGGGGCCCAACACACCCCTGAAGTACAATGCCTCTCGGAGGGGCAAGAGTCTGTGACTTTATTTAGTGGCGAGTCACATCCGCCACGTCGCAGTGTTGTTAAACAGACATTTGTGGCATTTTATAGGGAGAAGGCTTGCCAGGCGAAAACCCACCACGTCCTGGAGCACCGCCGCCGAACCATTTGCTGGAACGTGAAAAACCCGAACCAACTAGCTGGCACCACAAGGAGGTTGTTCGGCAAGTCAGCTACAGCGGCTGTTGCGTTCCGTTGAGTATGACAATTAAAGTTGGTGTCTCTGTGACGATACGAAGAGTTACTCTTTTAATGGGACTTTAGCTGGGATATCTAGGATACTGCTGTTTCTTGTGCAAGCGGGATAAGCGAGCAGGGGATCTGCAGAGAAACTGTAATAGCTGGAAAAAGAATATCCATCACCCAGCTCAGGTCCACAAAATACTGCTGCCAACCCTACACATCAAAGTAAGAAAAGCAATGAATCGGAATTTAGCAGCGTTCCGACTTGTGCATGAGAAAATTTCTCAACTCAGTGAAGCAAAGATTTGTGAGGAAATGTATGGGTCCTCAGATTCCAGAGCTGTTTGAAGATGACCATTTTAACAACTTGCTGCAGGTGATGTGAAACATGCTTGGAATTCCGTTCGCTTAGTATTTACTGACTTCTTCTGGAATGTTGGAGCCCAAAAGTCTAAGGAATGCACAGAAGGCTTCATGCGACAGCACCAGAAATATGGCGACAATAGGTAGTTAAAAAGTCCCTTTATTCATTCCTATCTAAATCTCTTCACTGATAACTGAGGTATTGTTAGTGATGAAAACGCTCAACATTTTCACCAAGATTTTGCAAGAAAGGAACAACGATACCAAAGAAAATGGTCTGCCACCATGATGGCTGACTACTGCTGGACCGTTTCCAAAGTTGATCCCGAACAACCGCACCAGGGACAAGTAAAGGAATCTAATAGCTGGCTTATGATTTCTTTATTTCAGGTTGTGGTTGTCCTTGCACAATGTGAGATACCGGTTCCCGTTATCCGTGCGTGTCTCGTTACGCGCGTGCTAACCTTCTAGGTGGCGTTCATATGGAAGCAGGCGACCGACCCGTGCATTAAAATCACTAGCAAGTATAACAACATCTGCCTTGTACACTTTACTCAGCAGAGGGTGAAGTTCGCGATGAAACTCGTCCTTTTGTTCGGCGATCTGCCAAACTGGGGCCCAGTCCACCCAGAGATTCAGACTCCATTTAAGGAATTATATTGCTTTGCGGAAGCAAAGCTAGGGGCGGTGACTTTATCTAGTGGCGAGTCACATCCGCCACGTCAGTGTTGTTAAAGGGACATTTGTGGCTTTTGTAGGGAGAACGCTTGCCAGGCAAAAACCCACCGCGTCCTGGAACACTGCCGCCGAATTTTTCGCTGAAACGAGGCAAACCAGATCCACCCAGCTGGCACCACGAAGAGGTAGTTCTGGAAGCCAAACAGCCGGTCGGGTAGCCAGCCGGTAGTTCGGCAAGTCAGCCAGGTAGTATACAAGACTGCAGATCATTCTGGTCAACCTACCTTGACTCAGATCAAGCGCTGGTTTGTGCGAACATCTGCATGCACTTCGATGGGTCCCAGTAACATCTGCACCGTAAGACTGACATAAGCAGATTAATTGACCCCTCTGGCTAACTGAACTATCAAGCTGCCTTATCGGATGCATTCACCTGTAGCCCACCCCAGGATGTCAAGCAACAATGGGCTTGTTTGCACGAAGCGATGCTTTCCACTGGTCAATCGCTTTGTGGTCTCACCAACATTCTTTTAAAAGTTGGATCTCCGCTCGCTCGCTAGCGCTGTTTGACCGCTGTCGAAATGTGCCAACAGAGGCAGCTCTCAATCTCATGCACCACTCTCGATCGGCAACTCAAACAAAGCTTGCGTAATGACCGCAAGACTTGGTGGTCTCAGCGCGCCTCGAAGATGGAGACCGCTGCTCTTTCCGCAAGTTCTTCCAGCTCATTCGGTTCACCGGATGGGTCATGAATAGGTCATGAATCACAAACCTGCGAAAACGCGTAGAGCGTTGGGAGGAACATTTTCACCCAATTCAATCGCCATCCATTGTCCGCTAGCACACCAAGTACACCTAATTTCATGCCCTGGGTCACTTCACTGGAGCTATTTAATGAAGCGAAGGTTTTCGTTCAGATTCGATACCTTAAAAGATTCAAGTCTCCCGGATCGGACAAAGTTCCTCTGGAGATGCTCAAGTTTGGCAGCTCAGCACTTGTCAAGCAGTTGACATAACTGTTTTTCAAGATATGGCAAGAAGAGAAGATTTCAACCTCCTTCGATGAGTCAGTAATTATCCCTATTTCAAGAAAGGTGCTCTCAACTCCTGTGTTAACCATAGGGGAATCAATTTCATGCCGGTTGCTTCCGAATGGCTGGCATCCATCCTGCACCGCAGACTATCCCCGATCCGCGAGTTATTTTACCGAGAAGAACAAGCTGGCTTTCGCTGCGGTCGACGATGCCTGGACCAGATCTTCACGCTATGCCAAATCCTTGAACAGCATCTTCTCTACCACCAAACAAGTAGTGTCGTTTTTCTGGACCTTCAAGCTGCATTTGACTCGGTCGATCGGCCTGTCTTTTGGCACTGACTACTAAGAAATGGAAAGGTTGAAAAGTACACCTCCATCATTCTACTGAAAGCTTCCTCAACCTTCGCTATCACTAGTGGTGAGAGAAAGGGGTGCCCTTTGTCTCCATTCCTCTCCTGTGGAAATCTCTGGAATGTTCCCAAAATCCTAGTGTTGAGCTTCTTCCTGGCAATCCTGTGACCGATTTAGGTTATGCTGCTGATATCTCTCTGCTCGGTCATGATTCATAGTGTACCGCTCATTTTGAACCGTCTAGCAATTGCAGTGTCTAAGTATGGTGTGTGCTTTTCCCCCTTGAAGTGTAAAGTGCTACTCCAGGACTGGAAGTCGTTTGCCCCCTCACTTACCATAGAAAAAACAGCTAGAGCTTTTGGACAACTTTGTCTATCTCGGAACCTGTATTTCTGCTGATTGCACTGTTGAAAATGAGGTATATGTTCACAAAGCCAGAGCCGCATCAGCCTTTACCAAACTGAGTCATTTGTGGCCTCATCGGGACATATCCCTCTCCTTACAGGGGAGGGTTTACAACGCTTTTATCCGCGCGGTCCTGCTGTACGAAGTGAGTCCTAGCCGCTTCATGTGGATGACCTGCGTAGGTTTTCGGGTTTCGACAACACATGTTTTCGGCGGATAGCCCATGTGTGGTGGCAGCACCGGTTTTATAATGATGAATTTAGGTGTCGCGACTTGGGAAACATGAGTATTCCGCATAATCGCCTTGTCGCAATGCGTTAATTGAGATGGCTTGATCACGTTCTAAGTATGCCATGCAAGCGCTTACTACGCTGCGCCTTATTTGCTCGCACGAGGGTGTATTGGAAGAGAAGGCGTGGAGATCACCACCTGGCGGCAAACCATGAAAGCGCTGACCCCCTGTCTCGCAATCGTCGACACAGTACATCTTTCTGATTGGGGGCCCAAGGATGACCACGGTAAATGACTTGACACACTTGGCGATATGGCTCGAAACCGGAGTCAATGGGAGGACTGTATATTGAAATGCTTTGAACAATGTGATCAGAAGTATACCATTCGAAATGCCAAAATCGCTGAAGCCTCTGCCAACCGGCGAATGAAAACTAACCATTGCAAACACGTCGACCTTGCGGCCAGTCTTGCCTTGACCTGGTAAGACGTGGGAGATGACCAAGACTTTCTGTGCTTTATTGATTGCGATATTGATCACTTTCCAATTGCGTTCCTTTACTCTTTCCACGATTTGTTTTTAAACGACTGATCGAGAAGACACGAAATAATCTTAATTCAAGTTATCCCTTAAAAATGTTGTTCGTCCTTGTACTCCTAATATTGTCAAAAGGGAGATGGCTACATAAAAATATCGTGTGTAAACAGGCAAAAAAAAACAAAAAGCCGAAGAAATTTGTTATCCGCTACCGACATTTGTATTTTTTATGTTTTGTTCTGTTGTGTCCCCAGGGGTTCGACTTAGCCACTCCTTAGATTGCGCCACGCGAGTCAAAAGACAGCGCACCGGGCAGGAAGTATATTTGCGAAACACTGCATGAGCCGACGTGGGTATGAAACACTCTGAGTACAGTTCAAATCACGGCTGATTGTTAATTTGAATTTATCGATCTCAATGAATCACGGGACATGAGAGTGGTATGAAACAAGCGATTGTGACGAATGTTCTGCCACACAGAAAAACTCTAGTCTGATTGTAACTGAGATTGTTCTGATACAAGGCACACGGTTACTTGGGGAAATTGCGCACACACCTTCCCGAACAAGTACATTTGTTTCGTTTCTGTGCGCATTTGACTTTGGTCTGACCTAACACCTCCCCTTTGTTGAAATAGTTAGACCGGTAGTTGTATAGCTTTTCCTTCGGGGATCGACCTGAAAGGGTTGCACGCATCTTCTTACCCGTTGAGGCCTTAGTCGGTGTTCATTTCCAGTCCGTTCCACGAGTTGCGTATCCTGTCCGGTCGAGGTGCTTGGGTGCAAAGTGCATAGCAATTCATTGAAATCAAATCGTTCGGCGTCGCGTGTCTCTGGGATCCTTGCAAACCGCGGTCGCAGTTGGTTGGCGTGACGAACCCATACTTGCCTGCCAACGCGAACATCGTACATTATTTTGCCACGTCGTCCCACGACTTGACCTGGTGTCCAGCTTATTCGATGTCCTCGATGAGAGGCAGCAAACACGGCATTTCCAACTCTGAACTTTCTGCACCGTGCTCTGTACCGTCTGTTGTAATGGGCTTCGATATCCGAATTCGTACGAAGTGATGCATACAGGACCGGGCGCCTGAGTCGAAACACTGGTGTAGCACAAGGTAACATCTTGTTCGCTTGAAACTGTTCAGCAATGGTTTTACTTGGAATAGGTGGTATGGTTGTATGATTTCCCATGACGTTCGTTTCAGAACACACATTATTCAGTGGTACATTGAGTAAATTCAAGCTATCAATCCAATCAATGCCAAGAAAGTTAATGTTGACACAAGGAGCTAAGTAGATGGTTCCACGAAGGCTCAGATCTTTGAATTTAATGTCACGTGTGAACTCACCATCTAAACTCAGTGGTTCGCTGGATGCATTTCGGGCAGTCAGATTGGTGCGCCTCAGTGGAGGTTTGCCGAGTCTCTTCCATGATGATCGAGAAATGATGATAATGTCCGATGCCGTATCTAGTTGCAAGCACATGGGAACATTGTTAATTTTGACGGTGATGTACTTTCGTTTGTCCGCAAATTCTGTGTGACAGGTCGCGAGAACTACTTTTGTCCTTGCTCTCTGAAACGACGTCTTTCGGGATTTAGAGTTCGTGTATAAGTGTGAGGTAGACACAGGCCTGGAAACGTACGTTTTGTGACAGTGGGATTCTTTGTGACCCAGACGTTTGCATTTCTGACAGAGATGTTTCTTGTAAGTACAGAATCGCACAAAATGTCATCCACCATAGTTCCAGCATGCGGTCGGGGGTTTCTGGTTGGGTACTCTATGGCTCACATTTTTACCTCGAACAGTCGTACGGTAAATCTGTGGTTCACTCCTGGGGTCAGCATTTTCAATCATTTTGGTATCAGTCTCTGGCATTCAGCAGCGATGTCCTGTAATGTCAAATGGGGTTCCTGCTCTAACTTGTGTAGGATGCGTGTGCGCACATCAGCATCGGCATGAGATTGAAGACTACAAACAAATATGAGATCTTTGAACTGATCAGGTGTCATCGTAATGAGTTTAAAACGTTGACACTCTCGGTTCACAACTCCAGCATGTGTTATAAGATCATGGTTATCACGTTTGACCAACTTTAAACAATTATAACGGATACTAAACAAAGATGCTTGCTCACCGAAAATGGACGTCAGAATTTGCACAGTCTCATCGAAGCAGAAATCTCTTGAATTCTTTGGCAACACGAAATTGGTATAGCATTCATGCTCAACTGCACCAAGTTTACGCAGCAACAACCGAACTTTCCATGCATCATCTTGCGCCGCCAACTCAACCCGGAAAATATCGTCATATTTCTCGAACCAGGAATCAAAAGTTACTCCGTTTGATTCATCGAGAACGAACTCTGTGATTGCTGTCGTGACCGCGTCTACTGAAGACCGTGTGCCAGCAGCTTGGGGCTCAGATTGAACGTTCAACTTCTGCGCAAATAACTCGAACAGTTGCCTCTGGGGATTTCTCGAACTGGAGCTGCTGTTGGTAAAGAAGCTTCTGCATCTGCTCAAATGAAATGGACATTTTTGTACAACACCTCTGTCGCCAGAATCTGTTGTGATGAATGTTCTGCCACACAGAAAATCTCTAGTCTGATTGTAACTGAGACAGTTCTGATACAAGTCACACGGTTACTTGGGGAAAATGCGCATTTACCTTCCCGAACAAGTACATCTGTTTCGTCTCTGTGCGCATTTGACTTTGGTCTGACCTAACATGTTCCTCATGGTTTTTCGATGGTTCAATGTCTATCTATAGACAGCTGCAAATATATACATGGTTGGCGGCATCCGGTTTCGGATTTGCCTGTCACTGTGGCCAAACACAGGACACCTGCGCCTACAAAAGGACCATGGGTGGCTTGCGCTGCACCACCCACAGCTCCAACCACACACCCCATATCCAGTGTAAACCCGAAGGAATAAGACCGGGAGGCATGTGGATGGGAACCACGTTTCATCAACGGAGCCTGCCCACACTCTTTCACAGCAAACACAAGCACACTGTATTTAGGAATCAATCGCACACAAGGCGGTGGCTGGACCGTAGTCCGCTCCAGCAACGGCTAACTGTCGCCTGGAGCCAGATGGACGAGGTAGTGGGTGATAGACAGGTAGGCACCTTGTCAACATGCACATCAAGCGCAGCCACACCTGGGATGTCAAACAACAGCCAATCATTCGAAATTCCGATATCGAGTAAAGTAAACGCATATGACGACATACATGTTTGTTAAATGAGCATATGGAAGAAATTGACCAAAGGTGAATACGCGATAAGTACAAAATGTCCGAAAGTTATCTAAAAAATACCACGCGATAAAATTACGCAAGTTTACCACAATATGCATGAGCGGAGTGTGTAAGTTGGGAGAAGATTATCAAGTACGCAGAACAAACCAAATAAAATGTAATGAATTTTATCCACATTAAACAGACCTAGTTTAATTGTAAGTTGATTTAGCCCAACTGCGGTGAAGAAGCATCATGAATGCAACCTCAGCCTCAGCATGGGGCATATATATATATATATATATATATATATATATATATATATATATATATATAGTCAGTAAGCATTTTATATGGAAAGTGTCGACCGATGTAATTATTACAGTTAAAAAATTCGAATTACGTTTGCATTTTGACTGCTAAATTCGTGGTTAACGCATGCAAATGGGTTAATCATATTTCAGTAATACAAGTTCCGTACAACATCATTCTCCTGTGTTATCAGTATTCAAAAGGAAAAAGGCGTGAGTTTGAACCATTATTATTAAAGTACGAAAGGTTGAGCAAACTGCATGGCAGGAAAAAGTAAGAAACAGCAACAGCAGTCTGCGCAACGATGGGTAGGCTACTTATCGTCCTATGTTGTTCAGTGTCCGACAGCCATAATTTGCGCTGGGCTAGCTGACATCTAGAGAATTTGTCTGACAACATTTGGTCGGTTTTGTCAATCGTTATCTTTGCTGTACAGCTGCCCCTAACAGATAAAATTTTATATTTTTTCAAAGAAAATGTTAACGAAAGTTTAGAGTACTCATACAAGCATAAGTGGATCACTACTATGAGCAACGAAATGCGCAGAAATGTTTGAGCACATCTATTAGTATTTCGCTTCGGCGATTGCAGCGTATTATTTACACTTTTCGTAATACCAGGATTTGTTTGCAGCATCTGCTTAACCATCATGAAGGGTCTGATAACGCGACCGCTTGCCCTCCACCTCGACCGTCACTGCTGAACACGTCGCAACAATTCGGAGTAATCAAACTGCTGCCCGTTGCAAGTGGCTATCTGGTACGTGCACTCTTGCGCTATCAGCGCTTCAACACAGGAACGACTGAAACTGTTTAAGGAAGCAAATAACAACAATCGGATATATTAATACTGACAAGTCGCAACGCCATTGAGCTAGGTGTTTTAGAGTACTAGTACAACTGTATTCTTGGACGGTCAGTAGCGCACTGTTGCTCACGGACTACTTCACGCGTTGACATCACCTTTCTCACTGTTACCCCTCTAACTGTGGCCTCCGAACGTTCACCCTGTGTTGGGCCATTGGCGTGACACACTTCGATTTCCGCGTTTCTAACATACTACTTGTTCCCGATCCACTTAAACCAAGGAGAGCGCTCAAGATTTCGTTTAAATTGCATACGCCTCCAAGCGTAAAATATACCAGATCTGTGGAATCACAAGAATAGGTAGGTGCCGGTTGTATGTATCGAAGAAGAAGAAGTGAATCTTACTGTAGACCACATGCAAGTCGGCAGCACCGAAATTTCAGCGTTCCATTGGAAGAAATTGACTAGATAAGCCACTGTTAACTCATAGCAGCAGTTGGGTAACAACAACTAGAATACTCGGGCGAGACTCAGTAGAAGCAACCATAAAAAATTCTGACTCTGTCTGTAAGCATTATTTTCTTCCATTTGGTGTCAGCTTATGGCAGAGGAGTCGCTATGTTATCGGTGGATACTGCTCCAATGCGTTTGCAGCTGTTTCGCCTAGCGCATAGTAAATGGTCGGTTTCCTGTTGCTGACGCACACCCAGCACTGTTGATTAGATGTGCATTTGAAATCCCATCGTCCATTGCGATCGTATCCCAAGCGGAGGGTTTCGATGTTGCTCTATCCCATCAGTGCACCCTACGACGCGCTTCATCCTTGTTTAGACTCAACAGATAGAGATCCTGATATTGGAGTGGAACTCCGCGCATAATGGTTGGCGGCCATGGCTATGACTACTAGGCCATCGAGCTCCGCGAGCAGCGCTTGACACGGTTGTCAGATGTTGAGTGTCGGTGTTTGCAGTGCCCGCCGTGTGTCTAGATCGCGACACGCAGTCTCAATTGTGGCCACGGTTGACTTGGAAGTCAGCCTGTGCCATTCTGATCACTAGGACCATATCCGAAGCGAAGAGCTTTGCTGTTGCTCTCACCCTGCTGTTGTGACTCTCACTGCTTCAAATTCCGACAATCAAGTCCTGAAGACGTGTCAAGCGCCGTTAGTGGAGTTCAATAGCCTAGTGATCATGACGATAACCGCCAAAAACTACGTGCCGAGTTCAACTCACAGCTCAGGATATGTCTACCTGATGGGTCCAAACAAGGAGGAAATGCATCGTGGAGTGAAGTGTTGAGAGCAAGAAGCACCAAAAACGCTCCCCTTCCGATGTGGTCCCAGTGATCGGAATGACACAGGCTGATTTCGAAGTCAACCGAAGCCACAATTGAGATTGTGTGTTGCAATCTAAGACACACGGCGGATGAACCAAAACCAGACAATGTCATTGAGTATTCAGTTGAATTCTCTCAAATGACTCATTCGCACTGGCCTGGTGTCACCTAAAACAGGCATATTTACTCTCTCCTGCCTTTAAAAAATGAAAATGTGTTTCGAACTGCCGCCGTGCATTTGCACTGAGAAGTGTAACCCCAGTTTCGACTACTTTTCACCTGGAGCTAAATCTCCGTTGACCCAGATTACTGAGACGTGGTGACGCATACAGTGATGTCCCCTCACAGCAGTTTGTTGTGGTTGGTTATTAAGAGCCACTGTATGTCGGACGATACACGTGACTAGTGCGTAAAAAATGTTTTGTAAGCATGACCTACTGGGCGTGTATGCATAATATAGCCGTACCACTTTAAGTGTCATGTTCTTACTGATAATACTGGCGACGGATTAGTCAGATGCACCGTGGTCTCCATTGGATGAGTACAGCGAGGGATCCGTTACTTGGAACCGTTACACTGAGCGCCCGAACTGGTTTTTCCTCAACCAATGAAACTGTAAGTGACAACCGTAAGCTGAAGACCCTACTTAATGTTTGTGGCTTACAAACATGTGAACAAATTGACAGCATAGTGACTCCAGATTTATCATGCAATAGACAATTTGGTGAACTGGTCAAACTGGCCACCGCAATGAGGATGGAAATTACCGTTGTGCGATGGTTTGTGTGCCTAAGCGATTCATTGAGCTATGCTGGGCGGTGCTTTTTTGCACCTTCAGAGCCACTCATACCAAATTTGTCAATGGTTAGAGGCCAGACAAACTCAGCCTCCTGGTCCTCCAGGTTGGGGGTTGGAATGAGGTGGCTCCTTATTGCTTAAAACGGACTCCTTGTAGCCCAACGCCAAACCCGCTGCCTTGTGGTCAGGTTTTTGAACCAAAGGCTTTGGTTGAGAACCCTAATCGTTCTCCTGTCTAGGCCTGGGCAACCTGACAATATTCTGCCCACACAATACAATGAAATTTTCTTCAGATAGTTTCTTGATGCTCTGGTCACCGCAGAGAATAATCAACGGTGTCATATCTGTTGCATCGAGCTCAAGCCTGCTCAAGCCTTCCCATCTTCTTATTCCCCCTCTTACGCTTTTTCTCTCTTAAAGTCCCGTTCCAACTTCACTTTTACCCCCCTGTTTTCAACTTCCCAATTTTTGACTGTCCCCCACTTTGCTTTGCTAGGCTTTTACCTTCTAGTTTCAACTCACATATGAACGCGGAGCGTCATTCCTGTCCTGTCGACAAGCGCATGTCCAACTAAGCGGCCAAGCCCAGTTCATCGACTTCCATTTGGTGCCCTCGATCATCCTTCAGATTGACATGTCTCAATGTACGCACATTGCTATAGATCGGCCAATAGACAGCACTTGCCCAAACATTAGAGACCCTTTCGATCGATAAGTGCTGCTTAACGGAGACCCGCCTGCAAGACTCGAGCTCTGTGCTCACTTTGCGATACACTTCAGGTGACACTAGCAGCACTTTCTCATTGCGCCTATCCGGTGACGATACAGCTTTGAGCACCGGCCAAGCCGGTGTTGGTATTGCCCTGAGTCCCCTGGCTGAAACTCCTCTAGTTGACTGGATTCCAATCAGTAGCCGGAATGTGTGCGGTCCGATTGGATGGCTGGTTCAAAGCTTCCAAGTCACGCGGGACTAACAGGTGTCTATTCGTCATCGCTGCCTATGCACCCACAAACTCTATCGATGGTTCAGTAAAAGACGACTTCTATCGCGCACTGAACGAGCATCTTCGCCACAGAAGAAGCTCGGACCCTGTTGTGCTGCCTGGGGATCTGAACTCTCAAGTTGGAAAATTATCCACTGAGGAAATGCATCTAGACTGCCAACATGGTGTAGGTTCCCGTAATGATAACGGTGAGCGGTTACTTCATTTGTGTGAAGCTGCTCGCTTATTTCTTGCGAGCCCTAATTTCCGACACAGCACCCGTCAGAGGGTGACTTGGCGCCCACCAGCCTAGAACCAGGTATAGACGCAAATCGATCACATTGCGATAAGTTACCAATGGAGAGGTTGCATCCAGAACTGTCGCTCGATTTGGAGCACAGGTGTGGACACCGACCATGCAGTTGTATGTGCTGACCAGCGGATGCGTTTCGGCGGACGCCCAAGACGACGTTGTGACACGACGTTGACACCAACCAACTGGCGAAGCCAGCTGTTCTGAATGCCTATCAAAGTACGCTGTCATGCCAGTTGAGTAAGCACGCACTGGATGCAGTTGAAGTTCACTGGTCTCATATTCACCAGTCCTTACTAGCAGCAGCAAAATCCTCATGTGGTAATTCTAATAGCCAACATGGACATTGGGTTTCTTCGCATTCTATGGGACTTATGAATGCTCGCCAGCATATTCCGGCTGGAAGGGAACACAATGAAACTCGCAAAGAGTTCCGGGCAAAACTCCGTGCTAGCCTGAAGAGAGACCGCGAATCCTGGTGGTCGTGCATCAAAGATGGAAATGGCCGCTGCCCTAAGTAACCATCGTAAGTTATTCCGGCTGATACGGGAAACGGGCAACAGAACACCTGGGGTTAGTAAAACTATACGGGACGAGAGTGGACAGCCTATCCACAAATTGTCGAAACGCTTGGAAGGTTGGGCTGAGAACTTTGAAATACAATTTAATCGGTCGGAATTGTTAGATTTCTGGCCGGCTAATGATCGCCCTGCTCCGTGGGCTGTTCCTTTGAATTCACCCTCTCGCACAGAAGTCAAAAGTGCGATCGCACTGTTGAAGTTAAATAAAGCCGCGGGTCCAGATGGTTTATCTCCAGCCCTCTTCAAATTTGGGGGCCCTGCACTTGTGGATGATTTACACAAGTTACTAGTGAACCTGTGGGAGAAGAAAACTGTCCCAACCGACTGCAGGCGCTGCGTCAAAACCCCAATCTTCAAGGGAGGCTCACGATCGGAATGCGGCAACCATAGAGTGTCGAGTAGCCCTCCGGGAAGCAAGAAGACTGGGCCGCGATCACGAAGTCATTTATTAAGTTTACGCTCAAATATCTATAATGTATATACATTATTTACAATAATCCGTCTCAATGGATCATCCCTGGTATTTGCATTGTGTCTCTGGTTCCATTTCCATTGGTTTATGTTTTCTTGCCACGTCCACTCTGTCTAAAATCACCTTGACTTTCTTAGTGGATGTAGGGTCGGTGGGATTGGGTCCGCACGCTTCTTCCCTCGGTCCAATGCCATAAGCCTTGGCTCAAGGGTGCACGAGTATGCGCTCCTTCGCCTGCTGGCGCTTGATTGATCACTTGCACGTTCAGTGGATAGTCGCAGGGTGGACGCGGGTACGTGCCAACTATTTCCTGATTTGCTGACCAATCTGCTACCGGCAACATGCTCACTCCTTATCGGTCTGGCCTGTGATGTTCAATTGGCATTACGGCATTTCCAACCCCCATCACATCCTTTCCTTTTTTAGAATGACGTTACAATATATTCCGTATTGCCTACCACTTCGGCTGCGTTTAATGTTCTGGGCTTGGATAGCAATATTCCTCTCCGGTTGTTGTTGCTGACGCTCTCTCTGCGGTGTCCACCTGTGACGCACCCGATTCTGTTGAATGAGATGGCCCCCAATCTTGACTTCATAGCTCCTCTCCTTTCCAGCCTTCGAGCACTCCTTTCCGTCAGCATCCACCGGATTCCGGTGATGGATGCACCCATACTTCTTCTCCTGTACCTAGTGGTGGGAGGCTTCTCGATCCGCGATCATAGTACTTTTTGCCCTAGCATTCTGTTCCGTAGTCGGTTGCGTGTGACATCAGACGGCGTTATCTCGGGCTGCAGTAGAGTTGTAGCGGTCGGTATTAGCGTACTTGTTCGGCGACTGAATAGACGCTGTGCAGGACTCGCTCCGATGTCAGTGGATGGTGTATTCCTTCGGTCCAGTAGCATTATGTACAGATCTTTCTGAGTCTCCTTGGCCTTTGTAAGCATTTTCTTGGCCTCCTTCACCACGGACTCTGCCTTGCCGTTTGATCGGCTATGGTATGGTCTGGTTAGCCGGTGACGGAAATCCCATTTCTTGCTGAATGCATGAAACTGCACTATTAAATTGCGGCCCGTTGTTTGAAATCACCGCCTCGGGCATTCCATGCCGAGCGAATTGGTACCGCAAGTTGTTCACTACGGATTGCGTACTACTCGTCGTAAGCGCATCGATCTCGAAGTAGTCACTAAAATAATCTGCCACAATCAAATGGTTCCTTCCATCGTGAGAAAAAATGTCTAGTGCGACCATCTGCCAGGAAAGTCACGTAGCACCAATGGTTCTTTTGGCTGGCGTGAGTCGTGTGCTCTGCATGCTACACAATTGGAGACGTAGTCAAATATTTGGCTGGTCATTCCGGGCCAGAACAATAGCTCTCTAGCTCTTGCCACGCAGTTGTTGGTTTCTAAATGTGCACAGTGTATCAGCTCCGGCATTGAACGTTGCAGTTCCTTTGGAACCACTATGCTGTTGCTTTTGCATATTAATCCAGACTGAGGAATGAGTTCGTCACGAAAATGGAAGAATGGAGTCAGCTCCTTTGGTAACTTTTTCTTGTCTTCGGGCCATCCATTCATGATCGTGTGCTTCAGTAGCCTACACAATTCGTCCTCCTCAGTGAATCCTCGGAGTTGCTGCAAATGTTCCTGTGACGGCGATCAGCTGTGTTGCATGGACAAAATCTGGGTCTTCTTCCTTTTCTGGCGTATCTGACAGGTGCACTCTTGACAGCGTGTCCGCAATGTGCATCTGGGATCCTGGCCGGTAGACAATCTCTAGATCATACTTCTGCAGACGAATAAGCATCTTTTACAGGCGGCGTGGAACAGCATGGAGCGGCTTTCTGGCAATCGACACTAGTATCTTGTGGTCGGTAAAGGCGGTGGATTTGTGGCCAAACGTATAGTCATCGAAACGCTCCACGGCATAAACCAATGCAAGCATTTATTTCTCTATTTGCGCGTAACGACGCTCGGTCTCTGTCAGCGTCCGGCTGCGAAACTGGATAGTCTTACCGTTCTGCATGAGTACGGCTGCGATACCATACTGACTGCTGTCACACTGGATCTCGAGCGGAAGTGCTGGGTTATAGTAAGCGAGAACGGGGGCACTTGTGATCAATTCCTTTATTTTCTGAAATGCGCTTTCCTGCTCCGCGCGTCCCAATGCCACTTTTCACTCTTATGCGTCAGTTTTCGAATCGGTACCATTACATTGGCTAATCTGAACAAGAGACGACTTAGATAACCCACCATCCCATTCAGCCTGCTGACGGCTTTCACGTCAATAGGAGGAAGCATCTGTTTGATGGCCCTGACTTTCGCTGCGTCTGGTTTCAGTCCTTCGGAGCTTAGCACGTGTCCATGAAACACCACTTCCGTACTACTCAACTCGATCTTCTCTCGTTTCAGCTTGATGTTCATTTCAAAACAGCGCTGCAAAACTTGGCAAAGGTTCTGGTCGTGTTCTTCTCGCGTTGCGCCAAAAATCGAAAACGTCGTCTGCTACACAGAACGTTCCTGGTAAATCGTCTAAAGCTTACACCAGTCATTTCTGGAATATCTCGCTAGATATCTTCAGTCCAAACGGTAAACGAAGTCAGCGGAAACGCCCAAAAGGTGTCCCAAACGTGGTTAGGTAGCTTGACTCTCCGTCAAGTAATACGCGCCAAAACGCAGATGCAAGGTCGACTTCAGTGAATATTCTAGCTCCGGATAGCACCGGAAGTACGTCGTTTAGCGTCGGTAGCGTATAATGCTCCCTCCTGAGTGCGGCGTTAAGTGGTTTGGGTCATGCACACGCGTAGTTCTCCAGATTTCTTAGTAACGATCGACTCCTGGCTAACCCAATCTGTCGGCTCCTCAACTTTGACTATTGCACCCAAATTAGCAAGACGCTGCAGCTCGTCTAAAGATTTCTCATGTAAGGCAATAGGCACCTTTCTGGTCGACAACACTACCGGCTTAGCGGATTCGATTAAAAATAAATGAACACACCCTTCGAATCTTCCTACGACCCCGTTAAACACGCCTGGGTAGCTGCCAACAATACCTATGTTATCTTCACACGAATGGACGAAACTCTCATGGTTAAAAAAGACAAAACCGAGACTCTGAATAGAATCAATACCCAGAATGGGCATAAGGTCTCCTGAGATTATCAGGAAATCGAGTTGGTGTTCCTTGCAGTTTTTCGGATTGATGGCCTTCAACGCGGCGGTACCTTTCGGCAGCAGCTTTGAACCATTCCACATTCAGAAGCAATTCCGCGTCCTGTCACATGTCGTTCCCACACAGTGCTTCTCAGGTAGGAGGTTGACAGTAGCCCCTGAGTCCAGTTGGAAGCGCACCGGTCGTCCTCGAATCAAAAGCGTCGCGAAACACAATTGTGTTCTCCACGATTTTTCAAGTTGCTTAGCAAAAATTATTGTAACCGTTTGTTGATGCTATCAACTACTGGGCTGGCCTTAGCGGAGCTGCAACAGCGAGCAAACTGGTTCTTCTTGGAACATTTTGTGCACGTTCGACCCCAACCTGGGCAGCTCTCCTTTCTTCTTGGATGTACACAACCGCAAAACTGACAACTCGGACTGTGCCCTTCTGGTGTCTGGGGCGGACTATTGCTGGTTCGGTAGACCGCGCGCAGAGCGGTGTTTGTTTCGGCTCTCACATGCTCGAACTTATGCGCCGTGATTGCTTCACTCAAGCAGACGTCCACACATTGTTCCAAGGACAGGTTCCTTTGTCTCAGAAGGCGCCGAGTGAGCTCATCATTCTTTATGCCAATGATAATACGATCACGTATCAAAGAGTCTCGCATGCAAGTGCAGAAGTTGCAGTTACGTGACAACAGTTTAGTTCTGTTATGTAAGTCTCGAACTATCAGTCTGGGGAGCGATCGCAAACAAAAAATAAATACGGATTTTGAGCAGTTCTCCGAGCTGGGTAATTATTTTGCAGACGTTTCGTTGCCTGACTGGGCAACATCATCAGTGCGGCTTCAGGGGCCTGGTTCGCAGTGCCTCGTAAGCGACTTCAATGTCCAAGTGCTTATTGATCGAGTTCTGTTTTGAATGCCAGGCTTCAATGAACTCACGTGCTTGCCGGCTTTTAGCCCTTCCGAGGATGCTGGCATGCTCTAGGTCGAATTGATGGTTCTCAGAACTCCCTGATGTCAGTGCATATGGATGCTGAGAACCATCAATTCGACCTAGAGCATGCCAGCATCCTCGGAAGGGCTAAAAGCCGGCAAGCACGTGAGTTCATTGAAGCCTGGCATTCAAAACAGAACTCGATCAATAAGCACTTGGACATTGAAGTCGCTTACGAGGCACTGCGAACCAGGCCCCTGAAGCCGCACTGATGATGTTGCCTAGTCAGGCAACGAAACGTCTGCAAAATAATTACCCAGCTCGGAGAACTGCTCAAAATCCGCATCCACACCCCGAGCTACAGATATTCTCATTTATTTCAAATCAATTTGGGCGCGACGCGCTAAAATCTGCTCGCCGATGGGAGACATTCGCCAGTCGGCAATCATCCACTGACGAGCAGCTCTATTTCCTCCACGAATGCTTGCGAAGGCAGGTTTTGCCGCCGAGTCTGCACTACCGTCCTCCGATCAACCATCCTTTGGCTTGGAAGATAACGGAACAACATGGGCGAAGAATGTTGCGCCTGTTGATTACAGATGCACACAGTCGAAAGCATAAATACCAGATGGTGATTAACGAACAGAAAGCAATTTGCTTATCCAGACTAGGATCACAATTGACCGAAAAATTGGAAAAAGCGATAGCCGTCAAAACACACAAGACAAAGCTAAACACCAAACGGAGGCTTGAAGAGAAGCTGAATTCGATCTCGCAAAAGAAACCACCTAAGGGAG
Source organism: Dicrocoelium dendriticum (assembly GCA_944474145.2). Taxonomy (NCBI): domain Eukaryota; kingdom Metazoa; phylum Platyhelminthes; class Trematoda; order Plagiorchiida; family Dicrocoeliidae; genus Dicrocoelium; species Dicrocoelium dendriticum. The sequence goes on from OX104064.1 coordinate 70,953,267, forward strand.
ACGATGCTTGGATTGCAAACATATCCAAAAGAGGATTAACGGACGCGGAAAAAGCAGTCATTGTCCGAGGTATGCAACTCAATATTAAGGACTCCAATCCTATCGACTTCCTCGCTGCACTTGAATCGACACTAAAATTGTACAACATCGCGCCTGAAGCACAACAAGAGGTCAGACACAGAATCATCCCGGCTCTCAGTCATAAAGCTGAAACCAACATATTCAACGCCGCTGAACGGAGAGCTCTGGAGAATCTCAAGAAAGACAAGAGCATAGTTATACTGCCGGCCGACAAAGGACGTCTTACTGTTATAATGGACAAATCGGATTACATGATGAAGGCACAACACCTACTCAGTGACACCAACACATACCAGCCGATAAACGAAGACCCGACAAAACGCTTAGAAGGCAACATCAGACGCACTCTGCAAAAACTGGAACAAATGGGGAAAATCACAAAATTGGAACACAAGAGGATGCGACCACAAGACTCGGTACTACCGCGGTTCTATGGCTTACCTAAAGTACACAAAAGCGGAGTGCCGCTTCGCCCCATCGTGTCGTTACCTGGAGCACCAAATTACAGGCTTGCAAAGGAGCTCTGGAGACGGCTGAAACACTTAATCGCGGGATCGGAACACTCAATCAACTCGGCAGAACAGTTCCTTGAGAAACTTAAGACCGCAACCATTGAACAAGACGAAATAATGGTCTCTTTCGATGTTACCGCCTTGTTCACCTCCATCGATATTGGTTTGGCGAAACAAACAATGACGCGCCTGCTAGAGGAACACATGTCGTCTGATACAAACAGTGAACTCGAACCCAAACAGATGATGGAGTTATTGGAATTCTGTTTAACAACACATTTCACTTTTAATGGCCAAATTTACGAACAGATAAGAGGCACACCAATGGGATCGCCGATCTCTGGTCTAGTAGCCGAGGCAGTGATGCAGGCGCTGGAACAAATAGCACTCCCGATCGCGAGACCAAAACTTTGGGTACGATACGTAGACGACACCTTCGTCATCCTCAAACGTTCCAAATTGGAGGAAACACACGAACTAATTAACGGCGTGTTCGATGGCATCCAATTCACCAGGGAGGAAGAGAACAACGAGCAGTTACCATTCTTAGACGTTCTCATACGAAGGACTGGTGCTGAACGATTGGAAACAACAGTCTACCGAAAATCTACGCATACGGACCAGATCCTCAACTACGACAGCAATCATCCGGCAGCCCACAAACGCAGCTGCGTGCAAACCCTTTTCAAACGAGCACAAACCCACTGTAGCACACCGCAGCTGAGACGAGCAGAGGAAGATCATCTCTTCAATCTGTTCAAGCGGAACTCGTACCCAAAAGGCTTCATTCTACGCTGCCTCGCACCAGGAAAGGTTGCTCGAGACACCTCGACAAATGCAACAACTGAAAAGAGAACAACACTGCCCTATATCAACGGTATCTCTGAAATGGCAGCGAGGCTTTTATTGCCTTTTGGAGTCAAAGTTGCACACCAGCCAACCGAAACAATTCGCAGTAAACTCTTCAAAGTAAAAGATAAACTTAGCAAAGAAGAAGAAACTGGTGTGATTTATAAGATCTGCTGCCGGAATTGCGACAAATACTACGTGGGACAGACTGGGAGGAAGCTTGGCACAAGGCTACACGAACACAGCCTAGCCATACGTCGCCACGACCAGAACTCCCTGATGTCAGTGCATATGGATGCTGAGAACCATCAATTCGACCTAGAGCATGCCAGCATCCTCGGAAGGGCTAAAAGCCGGCAAGCACGTGAGTTCATTGAAGCCTGGCATTCAAAACAGAACTCGATCAATAAGCACTTGGACATTGAAGTCGCTTACGAGGCACTGCGAACCAGGCCCCTGAAGCCGCACTGATGATGTTGCCTAGTCAGGCAACGAAACGTCTGCAAAATAATTACCCAGCTCGGAGAACTGCTCAAAATCCGCATCCACACCCCGAGCTACAGATATTCTCATTTATTTCAAAAAGTAAATACCTCTGATACGTTTCATTTACCTGTCCTTCGCAAAACGCCCCGAATCTTCTCAGCACTTCCGAAAGTCCGACTTCTTCACCTGCCTCACTGAGCTCCAATGTTTCAAACACCCTCCTGGCTTCACCATCCACAGCGTGCCTAAACATAGCCAACTGGCACGCCGCTGGTTGAGTATCCAACTGGGTCAGGGTGACGAAATCCCTCCACTTCGCCTTCCACATTCTCCACTTCTCTGGCAGCATGCTTTCAGTCATCTGCAGAGCGATCGGCAGTGTGATCGACGGCTGTGCACCAAAAACGAGCGGGTTCCTGCGCGTCGGCTTCTTCTCCTCTGTCGCCATGTCGAGTAGCTCTCCGGGAAGCAAGAAGACTGGGCCGCGATCACGAAGTCATTTATTAAGTTTACGCTCAAATATCTATAATGTATATACATTATTTACAATAATCCGTCTCAATGGATCATCCCTGGTATTTGCATTGTGTCTCTGGTTCCATTTTCATTGGTTTATGTTTGCTTGCCACATCCACTCTGTCTAAAATCACCTTGACTTTCTTAGTGGATGTAGGGTCGGTGGGATTGGGTCCGCACGCTTCTTCTCTCGGTCCAATGCCATAAGCCTTGGCTCAAGGGTGCACGAGTATGCGCTCCTTCGCCTGCTGGCGCTTGATTGATCACTTGCACGTTCAGTGGATAGTCGCAGGGTGGACGCGGGTACGTGCCAACTATTTCCTGATTTGCTGACCAATCTGCTACCGGCAACATGCTCACTCCTTATCGGTCTGGCCTGTGACGTTCAATTGGCATTACGGCATTTCCAATCGCCATCATTTCCAGCGCCCATCACATAGAGGAATCAGTCTGATCTCCATCATCTCCGAATTGCTTGCCTGTCATCCTTCACAGACAGACTGGCCATCGTGAAGGCCATATTCCTGAACAGCAAGCCGGGTTTCGTCGAGGTCGTGGCTGTATTGACTCCATCTTCACTTTGCGTCAGGTTATGGAGCACCGTCACACATGTTGGTAGCCCACAGTTGTCGTGTTCCTCGATAACAATGGTGTATTCGATTCGCTGGATAGACGTGCATTTTGGAACTGTCTACTCAGTAAATGTGTACCTGGGAAATATGTAAATATTATCCGAGCATTATACGCGCGTAGCTCAGACAGAGTGAGGGCTTACGGCAAGCTGTCGTCGCCCTTTAATATCTCCAGCGGTGTGAGACAATGATGCCCGGCGTCACCTTACCTTTTCAACTTCGCTATTGACGCAGTCATGGAAATCGCGTTCACAGGACACGACTTAGAAGGTGTGAATCTGCTCTCAGGAGAACGACTTCTTGACTGGGAGTATGCTGACGATATTGCCCTAATCTGTGACAGCTCCCAGAAGTGCCAGGCGGCACTGGACAGATTAGCACTAGCTGTCCGTCACTTCGGGCTTCGCTTCGCACCAGCTTCGGGAGTTGCTTTGCACCATCGAAGTGCAAAGCGTTTCATCCAAGATTGGTCTCGACCGCCTCCTTCGCTTACGTTTGGTGGAGATCAGCTAGAAGTCGCTCAAAAATTCAACTACCTGGAAAGTTGTGTCAGTGCCCGTGGGATTGAAAATGAGATCACGAACCGTATAGCAAAAGCTCGAAGTGCTTTTACTAACTTTCGTCACTTATGGCGCCGGCGCGATATCACTCTCGCCCTGAAGGGTAAAGTGTGCAATGCAGAGATACGTTCGACTCTACTGTACGGTTGTGAAAACTGGCCCCTTAGATCAGCGGACATAAAGAGGCTAGTTACGTCCGACCACCGATGCCTTCGCAATTTAGCTCACATCTGGTGGGAAGACCGCCTGAGCAACGAGCGTGTTCGACACCTTGTTTACGGCACAGAAAAAGGAACTTAACCTCTCAGCACCGTTATTTCACGCACCAGGCTCCGATGGCACGGCCAAGTGTTACGCATTGCCAGCCCACCGACTCTCGCGACGTGCGTTGTTTGCGCGCCGGGGGTGTGGATGGAAAAAGAGGAGGGGTGGCCAAGCGATGACTTGGTCCAGAGGAATGAAGGCCCTCACTTCGAAACTGGTCTCAGTTGGAGCGTCTCGACTCACTGGTTGGGGTCCGAAAGACGATAAACACGTTTGGCTGGATACACTTGTTGATATGGCTAGGAGTCGACCTCAGTGGCGTTCGTGCTGTGAGTTTCTTTGTCCCACCCCATCCCTCTTAGCCTCCCCCATATGACGATCTCATTATTTAGCATTTTATAATTTTGCATAGTAAATCCCTTGTTTTGCTGCATAGTAGCCGGCAGATAGCTTACCGGAACAATGCCCATCCGTTACCGGTAGCTCAGCTGGCTTGCACCTGTAGCATTTTATTCCTTTCTTTTCTTTTAGGTATTGCGGCACAGTAGCTGAGGTGTTGTCCATCTCAAGCTAACGTGTATAGTGTGTGTGGCCTGTAATCACTACAACCCAAAGCCATCAGTTATCTTGCAACTGTTTGAGTTCAGTATCCGCGCTCAGAATGAGATGGAGTCAGTTGCCTCCTCTGTTACCGAGCATTGGAAGTTGACGGAATATTGTGAGTTCGGCAACTACAAGAAAACATAAGCAGAGATAGTATCGTAGTAAGGGTAAAATGTAGGCATCCAGCGCTGCATGTTGGCTGCTAATGCATTGACGTGGGAGAGTGCTTGTGATGTTGTTACGGGCATAGGGCTACTGAAAATAATGCACAGCTTTTGCAGAATTTGCAACCGAATTCAGAGCCACGTGCAGCAAAGCTGATAAGGACACCAAGCATTCGCTCATCTGCTATTGTTGCAACTTGTGGCACAGTCATCCCAGAGAGTGCGTTCATGCGCGGATAATTTGTGACAAATGCCAAAAACGTTGGTATTTTGCCTGTTTGTGCCGGTTCAGTGGAAACCCCACATTCCTCGATGGTATACAAACAACTTGTTGCGATTGAAGCACTGGAATATGCAAAACAAACAACTACCATTTTGCGTACAGCTTTGTGTTAATCAGATTCTAGTGAGTCTCGAAACGGACAGACAGTGCAGCGAAGGAAAATGGTCGAGATACTGGCACCGACGAGCCACAACAAGCTGTATCCAGCGCCTTTGCGCTGGAGTACATACATGGGTTGTGAAGTGAAATTGCTGTAGTTGCAGGATGTTGAAGAGTCGACAACCTGGGGAACCATTTGCATCGCACACGGAGACTGTCCAAACTTAGTGGGCTACGAGCGGCAATGATTGCGGTCAGCGACCTCAGGTTGGCTCATTCCTGGCTGTGTTCGCAAGATTCATTTTAGTTAGGTCTCTCCATGCGCTGGAATTACTTCGTGGACATTACGATATCATTCGGTTACATTATAAATTTTTAATTTTCGAACTTGAACACTTGTGTTATCTCCGTTGATTACGGAGATCTTACTACGGTTTTTTGCCCCACAATTGGTCTTAAGCTTGGTCTCGAATCGTTCATAATGCCGAACCACTCACCTCACGGTGTCTGTTCCAAGAAAATCGGATATCAAGCAAATACGCTCACATGTATTATGCGTCACGTTAATACACACATTTTATGCATTGGACTATCGATTGAACATGTTCGATGCTGCGGCAGTGTGGGGATTTCACCGGGTTGCCTGCGCGCGTTATGTAGCATTGTAACGAAAAGTACTATTTTATCGTACATTTAGGCACTCAGTGTAGAATGTTGGACTGTATGTTGAATTCGATTGTTTGAAGCGAACACCACCCTCGTTTTGGGTATCGACGGGTTGGCAACGTGCGACCGCTTCGTGCGCTGCACTTTTTCGTTCACCTAACTAGTAATGTCCATCCGTATCGTTTTGTGGCTAGGATAACAGAAAACCTTTTACTGTGCAAAATAATAACTTCCCCGCCTCTGCTCTGCCTTCTAGAACTATTATCTGGGATCCGCTATAACATCAGCATGAAATCCAACATGGTTTCATTCATATTTTGTGTAAGAATTGCCGAGACAACTTACATCCGGAGAAAGTATAGCAGAATCACGAGCCGCCATTAAGGTTGAATCATTCAGTTGAGGGCAACTCTGGGTCTTTGGCGCAACAAGCTATCCCGAAGCGCCTCAAGGTTTCACATACGCATTCTTGCTTGTCCTATGCAAACCCACCGGCAAGAAATCCCTCCATTACGGACATACCAGATTCACACGATATGGATCTTTTGCCTGTTATGTACTAAGGGCATAGATGTCCCAGTGTATGAAAGGTTGAGTACTAAAGGCAAATGGAAACTGCAAAGAAAACTAGTAGGAAACGAAGAATTCAGCCACCGCAAATTAACGGCTGACCGAACCCCGCGAGACTGAGGCCAACTATCGCCCTTCAAGGTCAACCTTGGAAGATCGGAAGATTCTTCACCTCGTGGTCTTCCACGCGCTTGAGTCTAGTGATCCAACTCCCCAGCTGCGCTACGATCATGACGTCGAGTTTTTACAGATCCTAGTTGATAGCCTCCTCGGTGTGTGTGAGGACGGGTTGGAAGTGTGGTAAAGTACCAGCCTTAAAAAGAAAGGGGTTCAACAAAGTTGACCAATGAGAATCACTTATGTGGACAAACCGAGTCCGAGTGCGACCTAGTCCCTCATAAATAAACTAAGTTGAATCCGGTGGACTGAGAACAGCTCAACTCTGCCATCATTAAGTTGTAGAGACGAGATGATGATGGGAAAGCATATATTGTATATTCTCGGGTCATTTCCAAGATTCCACGAAGCAGGATAAACAAGTTGCTCAAATTTCAATCACACCCGGTGATTTCTGTTGCGGTCTGCCTATGAACCTTACCAGCGGTTGCAGTCTTATGCACAAGCATGATGAACTCTGTTGTTTCGTTGCATCTGAGCAGCCAAATGTAGTGACACTCACAGAGACGTGGTTGAATTCTGAGATGATTGTCCAGTAAATTGAAATCAGTGCATACTCGTGCTTCCGCTGCGATAGACTGTCGACTAATCACGGTGGCGTCTTGCTCTAGACCCGGTTGTCTGTGTAAGGAACTTGTGAGCGTTTACAGAAGCGACGATAGCATGCGTGAGCAAATGTGGTGCTTGATCCAATTCACTCACGGAGAGCTGCTCGTGAGTGCAGTATATCGCAGTATCACAAGTCGTTGTTTGGATTGGCTGCCGCATCTTCGAAGCCACATGAGTCGTTCTCATGGATGATTTCAATTGTTATCGAGTACGCCAGCCTGATGTTCAACTCATGCCCGGACATTATGAGGTCAAAGCAAAGTTCGTGGACTTGGTACTTGAGACCGGAGCGGTGCAGCGTATATGCCAGCTGACATGCATAGCGCCGCGATCAACTCCATTCTGTCTGGACTTGATAGTAACCAGATGTGAACGATGTATGTATGGCGTTCAGATCCTGAAGCCCCTCGCAGCAAACGACCACCCAAAGCTTAAAGCAAGCTTTGAACTATTTTTACTCTATTCTCGTCCGCTGAAACCAGCTTCATAATAAATAATAATGTGTCAGCTGTACGTCGTAACGGCGCTTCGCTGCTGCGCGACCACCACCAGTCGCGCGCGGGCTGAGTATACCGCGAGGATGCCCACCCCTATGCGGATTCGAACCGGGGGATCTTATGGTTGTAAACCAAACGCGCAGACCACTCGGCCACCGGTCTAACTCGAGCCGTGAGCCAAGTGGATTGTTAGCTACCACAAGTAGCATCTATGGAAGACTATTGGACTGTTATAATAGAGGAAGTGACATTGGTGTTTTCGGAGTGTACCACTGAAGTGTCGGAAAGTTTGCCAAGTCCATCCGCATTGGTTCGACAAGGAGTAGGATAAAATGGCTTGGCGGCGGCGCAAAGAGCGGGACAAATTCTTCTTGCACGGCTATTCCAAGGAGTCGGAAGCGTATAAATGGCAACAAAAGGTTTGCAACAGTGCAACAAGGAGCAAGTGCCAGGCATTGCAAAGAGCAGCTCACAACCGCCGCAAAGGCCGCCCCGAAGAAAAGCTTGCTTACGTGAAGTGACGGCTAAAGCCTGCAGAGGATCTAACAGTGCATCGGGCGAACAACACCTAACCTATGGCACTGAGTGTGCGTCCGTGTTAGCGGCGCAATTCGCTTTCGTATCTGCAAATGGCCAGATGGCTGTATCGAATTCGACGTGCAGTGAACTTGACAGTCTGGATTACGGCATTGAAAAGGAACCGACAATATGTATATATTTTAAAATTTCATCATGACCATCCTAAGGGACTTGTTAAGCTTTAGCTTTTTTACCCGTATAAAACCATTCTTCCATTGTCAACTACTCCCCAATCTTAACAGCACCAAGCCTAAAGACCATGACAATCTTCATCCTCTGATCTCATACTCCCTGTTGGCCATCATCATACCTCCTGAGAATAACCATTTCAGCAGCTGTCTTAAGGTTCGTTATTGAGCGACTGGCAATTCTCAGTTGTAAAGCTGATTTCGAAGGGCGGTGACCCCAGTAAAGTAGACAACTACAGGCCAATGTGTCAGACACCTACCTTGGCAAGCATTTCCGAGAATAGTGCGAAGAAGTGTTCGCTACAGCTGCTCCAATCAGGAGATCTACTGATGCCTGCACAGCAAGGTTTCATGCAGGGCCGCTCATGCATTGCCAACATGCGTGTGGCGAGGCATGAATGGTTGCACGCAGTGAGCCAAAAGAAGTCTGTTAACGTGATCTACATCGATTTAAGTAAGGCATTCGACAAGGCAAACCATGAAATCGTCCTTTTCAAGCTAAGTGTGTGCGGTGTTAATGGGATCACTGCAACAGTGGGTCTAGGAGTTTCTGGCTGGACGAAAGTGGAGGGTAAAGGTTTGCGGCCATCTGACTGACTGCTTTCTTTCGACCGATTGTGCACCCCCAAGACGCAGTGTTGGCGCTCACTATCGCGTTACGATTTGAAGTCCGTGAACAGCATAAAGAGGCTACCTCCTACAAGACTGCGTATATTTGGGCCCTCAAACGTAGCTTCGCTACTTGGTATGAAGAAATTGTCACTTGAATCGTTTCTTCCATCATAAGACGAAAGCTACAGTACTGCCCGCCCGCCTACTGTTCATTCACCTGAGGCAAGGCAGCGAAGATTGAGTGGGTTCAACACATCGCTACCAGGCTCATTCCGAGTTTACGAGGATTCCCGTACGAAGACCGGTGCGAGAAACTAGGATTCCACACCTTGTGCTATCGTCGGCTGAGAGTTGATCTGATCGCGACCTACCGTATATTATATATTGTATCTCGGTAACTTCTCCATGTTGAGGTCACTTGTGAACGCCATGCGGCAAAAATGGACACCGGGACAAGCTTGTGGTGTCATTTATAACACGATTACCTTAACCTCTGTGCTTCAAAAGGAGTGAAGTAAATGTTTGGAAGAATACCAAAACAAGTCGTAGAGTCCAAAGCTGTGCGACAGTTCAAAAAATTACTGGATTTACATTTAACAAGCAATTGAGTTAGGGAACGATTTCACACTGACAATGACATCTCACATTTGTGGGTCTAGTGATATTGCAATTCAAACATTTTTGAAGAACAATTAGTGTATCAATAGGGGGCAGATAATTCCTATAACAATTATGATCATACTCCGATGGAGTAGCACGGGTCTAAATTTTTACTTGCTCTCACAATACAGCTTCGGGTTCTCAGATAGACCGTGCGTTCTTACCATCCGTACACAAACGCTGCTCCAGTAATACACACTAATTTTTGAGACACGAGGAGAATGGAAGTTCACCGGTGGAAATGTTAATATCTTTATTTCACCAGGCACACGACGACAATTCACCAAGACTCGGCCGCAGTCATATGCCACTGAAGGAAGAATAGGAACTTGGTCGCCTGCAGAACAGCGACGTCATAAAGGCAGTAGTTTTTGAATTGGACTACACCAACTGTTTCAGTACTCAAGCCTGATGAATCGATCCATACCTGTGGTATCTACAATATTAACCTCAAGTGCAGAAATCGGGCTGAAAAATACCACAATCCAAAAAATTAGAGACGTTTACACTCAGCTCGGTACCAGTAGATATGTTTCGACTTAGACCTTGCGCACGCCTATCAACAACCCGAACTACTCGAAAACGCCGAAATAATAACGAGAAGAAGTACGTATCAAGGCTTGTTTAAGTATAAAAGACTATCAAATGGCTCAGGCCGTCTTGCAGCCTTCGTGTACCTAGATGATATCCTGATTACCGGGGAAACAATTGACGAACATCTACAAACTGCGAGTTGCTCTGAACCGCCTGAAGGAGAATGCTTGAAGTTGAAATGTGAAAAATGCGTATTTTTGGCACCCCAAGTTGATTATTTGAGTTTTCGCATCAGTGCAGAGGGACTGCTTCTCCACATTTTACAACCGTGTCCTAGGTGTCGTGTACTTACCTATAGTACAGTTCAATCCATGACTCATTTATTGCGCAGGGCATTTATATGGAGAATGCCAAGATGCTATTAGAACATGCGGAGTCTGGTTTGACTGCAGACGCCTTATCATCATGCTACGGAGAAACGGCAGTAACATGTGCCACAAGCATGTTAGATTATAGAAACCCCACTGCATGTCCTAAGTGTGATATTTGGTCTCGATTTAGGCCACGATTCACTTTACAATGATATCGCTTTAAATGTCTCAAAGTCCTGACTACTTTAACTGCTCTGCAGAGCACCGTATAACTAGTGTAGCCTGTCGTTACGACAATGGTTGTGCGTGATCTACAGCTGATGAATTCGAAAGTAAAAAGCTGTCAAATTGGTCGTTTTGCAGGTAGCCGATAAAAGGAACAACGACTGCCCTCAAAGCGATAGTGAGATATGACCATTGGATGCATGCTGTCCCATCAACAGGACTGAGGCAACTCATCTTAATCCGGAATTGTTTTTCATTTTCACCTGAGGTAGCTGCTTTACAAATGAGGGTCATTGATCGTTGCTCTGGCATTGTCATGACTATCAGAGGACTACACAAAAGTCACGTGACACAGAAGCGCTGGTACGGTGTGCCAGCGTATTGCTGATGATGACTGAGCTTGAATTGTGAACTAGAAGATATCGTCCTAATGAGGATAAGTGAGACTTCACTCTACGGCGCTGAAAACCCAGAACTCAGCGCTTCTCGACCGATTCCTGGTATACTTCAAAAGTTTGGAGCACTATATATATATATATATATATGTATACATAACACGGTGCGGACCAAATTGTACACATATCTTAGTAAATCTATGTATTGTAACGATGCCATAAACCGGCAAAAATATAACGTTTTTCACTAGGTACTGTGAAGAAAAGGATGGAGTTGGAGAACGCGATGGCTGCACGCTGTGTGATGTGGAATGCATACCCACAGTGGGTGACCTGTGGCACCACATTCGCGACCAGGTGACAGCTGCTGCAGAGGACACCATCGGGCGCGCAAACTGTAAGCGGCCTGATTGGTTTGATGAGAACAACGCGACGATCGGCGTATTGGTGTCGGAGAAGAACGCAGCATTTGATGCACATGTAACAAACACCAGTGACTTGGGGAAGAAAAGTCAGTTTCGCAAACCTCAATGGCGACTGACTCGAGAGCTCCGTCGTATAAAAATGTTCGGTGGAGGGGAAAGGCGAAGCAGATGGAATGTTGCGATGAACAACGCCAAGACAAAAAATTGTTTGACTCCTTGAAGGCGGTGTAGGGATCGAGATTGGAGCCGCTGAGAACGCTGCTCGATGATACTTCAGGCGGTGGCTGTACACAGATTGCAGATCTGGCGAAACCATTTTGACCGTCAATTGAAAAACCGTTTAGATAGTGACTGGACTACCTTGAACGGCCTGAACCAGCAGGACGTGAAGGTGAGTGGCGGACACAATGACACTGGATGAGACGCAGAGAGTACTTGCTCAGCTACGAAACACCAAGTGTGCTGGGGCGACGGGATCCCGCCTGAAGTATTGAAACACGGCGGACCAGCGTTGGTGAATGTGTGCACAGCGCAGATGAGTTGCAGCACATGACTTGCGCTCTGGCTTCGACAGCGACCAAATTCGGGCTCATCATCAACACAAGCAAAACTGTCTGTCTCTTTCAGCCTTCACCGGAGGTGCAATTTTCAATATTGCCGCGAATCAGCATTGGTGCTGAAGTATTGGAAACCACCTCCCGCTTCTGCTACCTTAGGAGTATGATGTTGACTGATCAACAGATACACAATGAGCTTCGTATCCGCGTGTCGAAGGCAGCGGCGGCATTCGGGAAGTTTGAGTAGCGAGTGTGGAAAAACAATCAGCTTACAATTGGCACGAAGCTGATGGTGTACAAATCCATGGTGCTGTCCGTTCTTCTATACGGCAGTGAAACGTGGACGATGTACCGTCGGGATGTGCGATATCTCGAGCGGTTCCATCAGCAATGTCTGCGACGAATTTTGCGCATCGGTTGGGGTGACAGAGTTGCAGACACGGAAGTGTTGCGCCAACGTGGAATGTATGCAGTGGACTGCATACGTTTGCTGAGACACCTGAGGTGGATCGGTCATGTGAGCTGTCTGGATTCAACGCAGGTACCGAAGCAACTCTCATATGGTCAGCTGAGTATAGGGAAGCGGCATGCGAGGAAACCGAAGTTTCGTTACTAGGACATGATAAAAGTGAGCCTCTCACGTTCTAATCCTGCTTGCAGATCATGGGAATCGAAGGCGGTTGATCGGCGTGCATGGCGCGATCTGATCACGAAGGCAGTTGCCGAGTTGCAGGACAAAGCCATCATGCATGCAGAGAAGAAGCGGCAAGTGCGGAAGCGGCAAGCACCGATGGGTTGTTCTCCATCGACATAAAGCGCATGGTGCTGTAGCACATGCGGCCGCGAGTGCCTGAGTCAGACAGGCCTAGTGAGCCATAAGCGAGGCCACTCGGGACCACTACCGAAGCGACGACGGGTCCTGCAGAGGGCGTAGGCAGAACCAGCGCAGCGTTTGTAGGTACGCTGCATTCGATTTACTAACCGCAGACTTGCATGCTAAGTCTCTTTATTTCAGGTGGTGGGTTTGCAATTTTGTCCTAACGCTTTTCTTTCTCAAATAAATGTCCACCTGTACGCTCTTCTAGAAACTTGCACAGATCGCTTAGGCCAATTGTAGTTAACCTCGATAACATTTTCGCGTTTGTGTCATTTCCATAAAATATACTTTCTGACCCCCTGAAGTTATCTCGGATCCTGTGTTAACAACTTATTTCATATGCTTATTAATTTAAGATTTTTGTCACGTTTCCTTATGCATTACTCGATTTATTTTCTTTGTTATCTTTCTCTCAAGTGATTGACTGTTGCTTGACATCCCCGGTGTGGCTGCGCTTGATGTGCATGTTGACAAGGTGCCTACCTGTCTATTACCCACTACCTCGTCCATACTGGTTCCAGGCGACAGTTGGTCGTTGCTGGAGGGGACGGGGTGCACGGTTCGTTTGACAGTGTTAGAATCAAAGAGTGGTTACATGTGGCTGTTGAACTGTTCGCTGAGCTTGGCAATTTTGTTGCAAACGTTTCGTCACCAATCGAGGTGACATCATCAGTGCGTAGTGGAGTGGCATGCAATAGCGTAGAGTAGCGTAGAGGAGCCTCGGTGAGAGTGCGCTGAGCGTGGCGTGCGTGCGTTTTTATACCGTCGTGGTTGGCCGCGGATCCGAGCAATCCTATTGGTTGGGACTTCGATCCGTGTTCAGCTTGCTTAATGGGCAGATGACCTTGACCTCAACTCCTTTGTCCGCTTGCTCATGCGAGCTAGTCTGCCGCCAGTTCGGGTTGTCTAGTCACACGTTCCACCGGATTCAATCGATCGAGTTGTCGGTCCTTCGTCAGTAGCGTGGCGTATACTGCGTCAAGTTCGATGTGTCGATTGATTGCATGCGTTGTAGAGTACCAGGCTTCCAAAAATTCCCTCTCGTGTTTTGTACTTCCATGTGCTAGGATCTTTACACTCTCCAGATCGAAATGGTGACCTTCTTGATCTTCATGCGCAGAAACCAATGAGTGTGGATCGTGCCTTCTGACGGCCGCCTTGTGTTCGGTGATTCGTGTACCAAGTTTTCTTCCAGTTTGTCCGACGTAGATTTTATCGCAGTCACCGCATTTTAGCTGGTAGATGACATTGCATTGGTCGGCTTCATTGACTTTTCCTTTGGGTCTTGAGATCAATTTCCTTAGGGTGGCACTTGGCTTGTGAGCCACAGAGATTCCATGTGATAGCAGCAATCTTCCTGTTAGTTCGGAGACGTTCTTGATGTAGGGCAGCACTATCCGTTTGTTTGGTTGATCAGATGATTGCTGCTGTTGCTGAGGCATTCGTTTCTTTAAGCTTCTTCGGATGAAACTTCTCGGATAACCGTTGTTTCTAAACACTCGATATAGGTGATGCTCTTCCTGTTTCCGCGATTCGGCTGTGCTGCAGTGCGTTTCCGCTCTCTTGAACAAGGTTTGAATGCAGCTCTTCTTGTGATTCATCGGGTGATTGTTGTAGTAGTTTAATATCTGATCCGTATGCGTTTTCTTCCGATATACGCACGTTTCCATAGATCCATCTGTATTCCTAGTGACCAGTACATCCAAAAATGGTAGCTTGTTATCCTCCTCTAATTCAAGCGTAAATTTGATATCCTATCTGCTGGGATCAAGGAGACAAAGGTGGCAAATTGCTATTGTAGCAGAAGGCAAAGGAGCAGTGGCTTACGGCAAAATATCCGTTCCGCACATGATCTAACCGAATACCTGCAGATAAACCTAGATATTTTCGTGTTTGCTCCCACCTGCGCGTACCTAGATTTCCATCATAACTCTGGCGGCATTAGCGAGATAAGTGCTATCGTAACCTTTTCAGTGGAACCAGAAAAACCAGTAGGTAGGGAAATGAAATGCTGAGCAGTTTTGAATTACGACCACTTACGTTGAGAGCTTAGATGTACATACCAGTAAAGGATAGTTCACAGCATGACACTGTCCGTGGAAGCCTGGTCTATTCAAATTGAGAGAAAAAAGTGGAGTCCGTATCAAAAATAGCAGCGGAATTTTGCTTACATTTTACGGAATAAAGCATTCACCTCCGAATTCGCTCACAAAATGCATTTTTGCTGACAATAGAGAAATAGTTACCAAATGTTTCCACCGGGCTTCAAACTGAGGGATAAGGGCATAGTTCCAACCTTGGGACGAGTAACCGAATCATTCGATAGACGAAATTTTTCGGCCTCTTGTCGTAGCAGCTGTTCGTACGCTGCCTCCGCATCATCATTGATCGTCGTTTCGTATTTTGATTTTCCTAGGGTTTGACGCATTGCGGAGGGTCTTTCGTGCCCTAGTGTATTCAGGTCTTGCTCTTCCGTCGTTCTCGACTTTTCATTCTTCACTGCACAGGAAGTCTCAACATCTTTTTGCCTTAGTAGCTCTTTAAGCAAAGCTTCACTAGATTCGAGCTCACGCTTCTGCTGTGAGCGAACCTCGCCAAGTTGCTTCTCGATCTGACTACGGCGTTCCTCCAGTACCTACAATATAAGCGTAAACCAATACCGGGAGTGGAATAAATATTGTTAACATTAACAAGCACAATGCAAAATAACTTTCGGATTAGTACATCACTCAATGTGATCGTTTGCGATCAACATTTACAGGTTCATGCAAAATATCTGAATCAGGCTCAGGCTCCGAAGCAACACTTTCGTCTAATCCGCGATTTCTCCGGGCCTTTAGAACAACAGAGGAAAGTGCGCAGACTTTACTCTCGGTAAGCGGATCATTGGCTAGTCTGTGGGTAATACCGAATACATAAACTCGTGGGAACAAGTCGCAGCGAACTATTTTTGGCTAGTCGCACATTCATGCGTTCCTGTTTTTCTAACTGTCATGCAGTAGCAGTTTGTCACACACCACTGTGTCTATACTTATTTGTCTTGCTTTTACAGGCTCCATCTCGTGATACCAATTTCCAGAGAACACTAACAATACATCCTACATTTGGCCAGAAGTGTAAATACCGGGCGGTTTTTCACCGATATTTACGCGATTCCATCTGTCGGATACAATTGTTGTTCTCACTCGATAAGGCATTCCAACGATGTTCAAACAAGCTCTCACACTTCCAAGCTAAAATTGTGTGGAGCACCTACAGAGGAATTTAATTTTCTCCACAGCGAATCACTCTTAGACTCACGACAAGTCCACTTCGGGCCGATTCATAGGCCCGTCATGAAACTATATCAAACTCTCACATGATCTGTCTCAAGGACACACGGATGCATTCGACCGACACGTCATACGAACTTCTTATAGACAGGACAGTTTACAGTCCCAGAAGAGCGCAGTGAACAGTGTGACCTTGCCATCAAAGTCGGAACCACGAAAACAAATGCCGATCATCGATGGTTAGTCAGTCAAATGAGGCGTAAGATTCGCATTTAGCGTGACACCTAGCGCCCTCAAGATAAAGATATACGGATAATGTGCCAAAGTTGTCAAATTGAGTATTGCATGTTCCAACTGTTTAAAATATTCCATACGAAATGTGTCGGAATAAAATCTAACCAGGACAAAGTGTTAAACAGCAGACCAGATTCTTTCTATACCATTTCCCGGCCAATTTGTCCTCTTGGGCAACAGAAATAATCTGAGGGGGCATTCAACATGAGTCTACTCAATTAATTTGTTCCGTGCGTACGCCAGTCACTTGTGCAGGTGTGCGTGTATAGCCCGTCGCCTTCAGCCAATTGGACCTTAGACGCACTAAGTCATAGGAGAACAGTTGGGACGCTTCAGCTCCCACGCACGGAACAAACTAATTGAGTAGACTTATGTTGAATGCCCCTCAGATTACTTCTGTTGCCCAAGACGACAACTTGGCCGAGAAATGGCATAGTTCTGCATGGAATGCGCGGCCGTCACACAGATAAAAAGCGTGCTACGTTTACCTTAGAAGTACGACCAACTACTAGTCAAGTTTGAGGAAATGGTAACCACCAAAATCACCACAATTGGTGGTAAACATAACAGACATTGCAACCAAAGACTCTCCAGTAAGTGCTGCTCCAGGCCTGAGGAGAACGGCTGGTAACACCGTTGGCAAAACGTCATCCACAGCCCCGAAAAGCAACTGCTGTTCCAATATCGCAAGTGGCGCACATTCTAATAATGCGGATCCCAGTTTGATGTGAGTAACTACAAACAACGCTTTGCTCAATATTCCGACTGAGTGCATAGCAAAAGAGCAAGCCGGTACGAGTAAAAGTTGGGTTACGGCCGCTTCCAAGAAGGACAGACATTCAAAATTAGAAGCACCCATCACTGGAACGGAAACGGAGAAGAGAAGCGGAGTTTTTCGAGTGCGATAAATCATCGAGCATGGCAATCGCTACCAGTGAGATATCGAAAGGTACTATGAAACAGCAATCTGTACTGGGTGTACTATGCTCCAATGTCCCAGAATCAACGTCGACGTCAAATAGGGGCAGGTAGTAGGACGGCCCCAACCAATGGGACGCCAAAAGTAACCTACACGAGGCTGTGGTTACATTTGTACATATGAGAATCACACGGCAGCCCAACTGTAAGCATTAAGGGGAGCCAAAATTTCGCATATTTTGTTGAGCTCCACCATCGAAGTAGAATCAGTTCCGTTGTCGGCGAGTCAACTCAGAAGCGAGCAGTGTTCGATGCGGGTCTTTCCAGATACCCCATGGAGTGAGCGTTATCAAAGTAGCGGCAGCTTAGACGATCACCAGAAGGGAGCGTT